>JAFBMS010000735.1:0-64058 GCA_019788955.1 Albula glossodonta | reverse complement strand
GTTAACATTCACCCCTTCCAGGTTTATTCATTTTTCTTATCTATGGCTTCCCCCAGATTTTCTAAGGCCTGCCCCAGGACAAGCAACTTAGGCCCTCCTACCTTTCTTATTGTTAGAATTAGCATAAACCTTGACACCAATATTCAGTGGTAATGGCAACCATTTTATTAAGGAATAGACCTCCACCTTTTGTGTCTGGCTGTGAACTACACCCAAAGTTGACCGTGGTTCCAGTGAGGAGATTGGCATTAAAACAAGAAAAAAGGTCTTTCTGTCCAATTTAAGGTCCAACTGAGAGATTTTATGGTGATTTGCATATTTTTGCAAAAGTAGGTATTTTGGGTGTTTGCCGGGGTTGGGGGTGGTGGTGGTAATATTTAATTTAAAATTTAAATTTAACTTTCTTATTGTTTGCAGTAGCTTAAACATTGACGTCAATATTTAGCGGTAATGGAAAGCGTTTTATTAAGGATGGGAGCCCCTCGGTAAAATGGAGGTCAGGCTTAATGCTGCTAATGTCATCAAAATGGTTCCAGGTCCCACCACATACACTGTCAGCCATGTCCAAGACATAAAATCGGCATTTGAGCTCTTCGTAACACCATCAATCCAAAAACATATACCTGAGAGCCTGAACATAATACATGTTTCTGTCTTTGATAAAACATGTTGTTTTTCTTACGGCCACACCGCGCTGAACGCGCCCGATTGTGATGTCACAATTGTGAGATTGTGGCTGCAGAAGCGGGAGCGAGAGAGGCGCTCACGGTGTTTGTTTCTCTTTTCTTTTGATTGTTTATTGTACTCGTCTGTTACTTTTGTAGTGATTCATTTGCTTTTTGTTTTTTTTCCTCCCCTGAGCAGTTTATTTGCGAGGGGCAGAATTTTCGTGCGTTTTTTAATTAACGGGAATGGATTTCAACGTGAATGACTGAGGACCGGCAATTCGACAAATCGCTATGGATACGGATTTGAAACAAATGGCGAGTTCTGTGTTTTCTGATCAATTGTCTGAACATCGACTTCGAGTTTTGGATCATGGTGAAAGTTCTAGTAATACAGCTGTTAATGTGGTTTTTCAACATGGCATGGATTCAAGGGAAAGAGTTTTGAAGGGCGGACGGATTGATGGCGCTGAGAAGGACTGCGGGGCTGGGGTGGAATTGCCGACGTGTGTTGGAGTGGAATTGGCGACTGGAGAGGAATTCTCTCGCCAGCTTACTCCTGAACAAAGATAAGAAGCTGGGGGTTTGCTTAACGGTGTTGGCTCGAGCGTTTTGGACAACAAAAGTAGATATGACATGCGGATGGAGAAGTGATAAAAGCTATTGGTAAAACATGTTGTTTTTCTTACGGCCACACCATGCTGAAGGCGCCCGATTGTGATGTCACAAGCGTGAGCTTGTGGCTGCAGAAGTGGGAGAGAGAGAGGCTCTCACGGTGTTTTTTTCTCTTTTCTTTTGATTGTTTATTGTACTCGTCTGTTACTTTTGTAGTGATTCATTTGCTTTTTGGTTTTTTCCTCCCCTGAGCAGTTTATCTGCTAGGGGCAGAATTTTCGTGCGTTTTTTAATTAACGGGAATGGATTTCAACGTGAATGACTGAGGACCGGCAATTGGACAAATCGCTATGGATACGGATTTGAAACAAATGGCGAGTTCTGTGTTTTCTGATCAATTGTCTGAACATCGACTTCGAGTTTTGAATCATGGTGAAAGTTCTAGTAATACAGCTGTTAATGTGGTTTTTCAACATGGCATGGATTCAAGGGAAAGAGTTTTGAAGGGCGGACGGATTGATGGCGCTGAGAAGGACTGTGGGGCTGGGGTGGAATTGCCGACGTGTGTTGGAGTGGAATTGGCGACTGGAGAGGAATTCTCTCGCCAGTTTACTCCTGAACAAAGAGAAGAAGCTGGGGGTTTGCTTAATGGTGTTGGCTCGAGCGTTTTGGACAACAAAAGTAGATATGACATGCGGATGGAGAAGTGATAAAAGATATTGGTAAAACATGTTGTTTTTCTTACGGCCACACCATGCTGAAGGCGCCCGATTGTGATGTCACAAGCGTGAGATTGTGGCTGCAGAAGTGGGAGAGAGAGAGGCTCTCACAGTGTTCGTTTCTCTTTTCTTTTGATTGTTTATTGTACTCGTCTGTTACTTTTGTTGTGCTTCTATTGCTTTTTGGTTATTTCCTCCCCTGAGCAGTTTATCTGCCAAGGGGCAGAATTTTCGTGTGTTTTCAAATTAACGGGAATGGATTTCAACGCGAATGACTGAGGACCGGCAATTGGACAAATCGCTATGGATACGGATTTGAAACAAACGGCCAGTTCTGTGTTTCCTGATCAATTGTCTGAACATCGACTTCGAGTTTTGGATCATGGTGAAAGTTCTAGTAATACAGCTGTTAATGTGGTTTTTCAACATGACATGGATTCAAGGAAAAGAGTTTTGAATGGCTGGCGGACGGACTGATGGCGCTGAGAAGGACTGCGGGGCTGGGCTGGAATTGACGGCTGGAGAGGAATTCTCTCGCCAGCTTACTCCTGAACAAAGAGAAGAAGCTGGGGGTTTGCTTAATGGTGTTGGCTCGAGCGTGTTGGACAACAAAAGTAGATATGACATGCGGATGGACAAGTGATAAAAGATATTGATAAAACATGTTGTTTTTCTTACGGCCACACCGCGCCGAACGCGCCCGATTGTGATGTCACAAGCGTGAGATTGTGGCTGCAGACGTGGGAGAGAGAGAGAGGCTCTCACAGTGTTTGTTTCTTTTTTCTTTTGATTGTTTATTGTACTCGTCTATTACTTTTGTAGTGCTTCTTTTGCTTTTTGATTTTTTCCTCCCCTGAGCAGTTTATATGCAGAGGGGCAGAATTTTCGTGCGTTTTCCAATTAACGGGAATGGATTTCAACGCGAATGACTGAGGACCGGCAATTGGACAAATAGGTGGAGTGTGACTCCGATTCTACCTCTCCGCAGCCGTTTTTACCCAGGCACTGCAGTGGCGGATGGCACACAGTTTCTCAGGGTCAAATTCCAGAAAGAGATTGCTTCGTTGCCATACAGCGTGCGTTTTGATACGGGAGATGGACCACTGTATTTTCGGGTCATGCATGATAGGCAGGTGAAGATCTGCCGTTTGTGCATGAGCCCGGTTCATGTGATGCGAGTTTGCCCTCAGTTTGTCTGCCGTGAGTGCTTGGAAAAGGGGCATTACGCAAGGAGTGTCAAGCAGCGCGCTGTAACACCATCAATCGAAAATGATATACTTGAGAGCCCCAACATAATGCATGTTTCTCTCTTTGATAAAAGATATTGTTTTTCTTTCCAAATGATATAAATGACAAAAACAAAAAATTGTACTTAGAAATAATATAAAGCCATTAAAACAGGAACAAAAGGTCCTTCTTTCCAAGTTAAGGTCAAACTGAGAGAATTTATGGTGATTTGCAGATTTGTCCAATGGTAGGTATTTTGGGTGTTTGCCGAGGTTGGGGGTGGTGGTGGTAATATTTAATTTAAAGGGCTATTTAGCTGGTAAACTAAGAAAGGTAAAGTACCTGTCAAATAAAAATGGGTAGCAATTTTAATTATAATCATTGCCTGGAGGTTGACATAGCTTGGGTCAAATTGAAACCAAGGATAAAAGGTGTCAGCAAATTTGAGGACAATATGAGGGTTAAGCCCCCACCAAGAGCGGGCGGCCAATGCCAAGCTCCAGCCAAAAACCCAAACTCCAAACGTGAGCCTGGGCTCCGCATTGTTGGACGAAAAAAAAAAAATGCTCCGGCGTCACAATCGCAGAAGAAAGCGGATGACAACCATGAGGCGACCGATTGAGAGGGCAGCTTTCGCTTACGGCCACACCACGCTGAACGCGCCCGATCTCGTCTGATCTCGGAAGCCAAGCAGCGTCGGGCCTGGTTAGTACTTGGATGGGTGACCGCCTGGGAATACCAGGTGCTGTAAGCATTTTTATTTTTTCCTACCCCCACAATCGAGTGGCAGAAATGGCTCAACCTGGGCCCAATGGCTGGGGGCCCCTCATCACACTTTTTTTTAATATCCTCAAGCCTTCGTTGCTTCAGTACCTGAGCCTGATCAAAATCCACCGAGCCTGATGCAAAAAGGTTTATTGTGTAGTATCCAAACACGATACGCGACACCAGCCGGGCTGGTCCGGACAGCGGAAAAAGAGACCACCTTGGCACGTCAACATTCACCCTCTTCCTTTTTACTCTTTTTCTTATCTATGGCTTTCTTCCAGCTTATCTAAGGCCTGCCCCAGGACAAGCAACTTAGGCCCTCCTACCTTTCTTATTGTTAGAATTAGCTTAAACCTTGACACCAATATTTAGTGGTAATGGCAACCATTTTATTAAGGAATAGACCTCCACCTTGTGTGTCTGGCAGTGAACTACAACTAAAGTAGACCGACCTCTTCCAGGTGACTGCATCCAGGTTGTGTCTACATCATTATATCTATGCCTACGTTTTGTCAGTATCAAAATGCGCATGGCTGTAAGTATGTCTGTCAGCGCTGTGTCAGCTGAAAGATAGGTCTGATCCCACAAATTACACTTCTACAACCGTTGGTGTAAGCAGTTGTCCCAGTCCTGTCTGGGTGACCAGTTGCCCGCGGTTCTGGCGCCAAGGGCTGAGAATGAGGTATCGGGAGAGAGGCTTAAGGCTGGGAGCCCCTCGGTAAAATGGAGGTCAGGCTTAAGCAGGAGTGTAACCCTCCTATTATCTTTGGGGTCCATGTGGCCCCATTCAATGTTTCAATGGATTATTGACTTTGTTTTTTTGCCTCATATTTCATGACTTTTCCTAATTTAATGGGGACAACTGGGTGAACGTAAAATGAACATGATGATATGTTTTCAATGTCCTGTACACATTTTGTACACATCGGTGTTCTCTGGGCTGAATTTGAGCCCAGGTTGTTCTGGCGGTATAAAACATAAGAAATATCAACATCGTTCACACATTTCATTTGGTTGTTTTGGATGATATTGAGGCCACTAACATGCAATTTTATAATCTTCAAAAAACCTTCCCTCTGCTTTAGGGCCCTAAAGCAGAGGGGGTGTTGCTAGATTTGAGGCCCTTCTGGGGCGCGAAACCCTAGTGCTCACATCCTCATGCGGGGAATGCATCAGCAAAGACAATAGGCTAGTTGCGTTACATTACTTTCAGATTCATTTAGCTGACACTTTTATTCAAAGCTACTGACAGTTGATTAGGCTGACCAGGGGTCAACCCCCCCTTGGGAGCTATGTTATTTTTCCACGACCATTTACCGGGGCACCACAGATTGTTACTGGGGCATGTGCCCCACTGAGATCGGGTCTGGTGATGCCCCTGGCCCTAACCCATCATAACCATACCTGTGGTAGCATGAGAACCACTGACAGTTCACATGACATGGGGGAGGAGGAAATATAATTCCAACAAGTACGCTGATATTTCCTGCACTGTTGGGGTGTGGAAATGTGGTTCCAGTGAGGAGATTGGCAGTTCACACTACAAAGGGGAGGAGCAAACATATGAAAGCTTGCACCGCAGCTTTCAAAACCATTTCACTTGGTGCGCTGTGTGCTCTTGCTTTATGTTCTCTTTCACTTGAAAATGACCTCTAAGCAAAGGTTTCGTGCCAATGCGGTTTTGTCACAGCTCTTTGACAGTGAAAGTGACATAGAGGAGAATGTGTCTGAGACAGAGGATAATGTTGAGGAGGACCCTGATTATGAGACATCCTCCTCTGATGGGAATGAGAGCCTTAGTATTGACCCTCCCGTTGTCTCTCAACCACCAGCAGACAAGTTACCTTACAAAAATGGAAAGTTATTATAGTCCCTCTCCCCACCTGAATGACAGGTTACATTTAATGCTGTTAATGTCATCAAAATGGTTCCAGGCCCCACCAGATACACTGTCAGCCATGTCCAAGACATAAAATCAGCGTTTGAGCTCTTCGTAACACCATCAATCGAAAATGATATACTTGAGAGCCCAAACATAATACATGTTTCTGTCTTTGATAAAAGATATAGTTTTTCTTTCCAAATGATAAAAATGACAAAATAAAATTTACTTAGAAATAATATAAAGCCATTAAAACAGGAAAAAAAAAGGTCCTTCTTTTCAAGTTAGGGTCAAACTGAGAGATTTTATGGTGATTTGCATATTTTTCCAATACTAGGTATTTTGGGTGCATGCCGGGGTTTGGGGGGGGGGGATGGGTGGTGGTCATATTTAATTTAAAGGGCTATTTAGGTAGTAAACCAAGAAACGTGAAGTACCTGACACATAAAAATGGGTAGCAATTTTAATTATAATCATTGCCTGGAGGTTGAAATAGCTTGGGTCAAATTGAACCCAAGGATAAAAGATGTGAGCAAATTTGAGGACAATACGAGGGTTGAGCCACCACCAAGAGCGGGCGGCTCAGACGGAGCTCCCGCATGAAATGTGAGCCAAAGCCCAGGTGAAACTGGGAGCCGGTGGTGGGTCTTTCTCCACCATCTTCAAACCCTGAGCCTCCGGCCTAGATCCACACCTAGAGCCGGGCCTGACACTGTGGCCTTGGCCGGTGCCAAGCTCCAGCCAAAAACCCAAACTCCAAACGTGAGCCTCGGCTCCGCAGTGTTGGACAAAACAAAAAAAAAAAACAAAAAAAAAGGCTCCGGCGTCACAACAGCAGTAGAAAGCGGATGACAACCATGAGGCGACCGACTGAGAGGGCAGCTTTCGCTTACGGCCACACCACGCTGAACGCGCCCGATCTCGTCTGATCTCGGAAGCCAAGCAGCGTCGGGCCTGGTTAGTACTTGGATGGGTGACCGCCTGGGAATACCAGGTGCTGTAAGCATTTTTGTTTTTCCCACCCCCACAATCGAGTGGTAGAAGTGGCTCCAACCAGGACAAGCTGCCTAGGCCCTCCTACCTTTCTTATTGTTAGAATTAGCATAAACCTTGACACCAATATTCAGTGGTAATGGCAACCATTTTATTAAGGAATAGACCTCCACCTTTTGTGTCTGGCTGTGAACTACACCCAAAGTTGACCGTGGTTCCAGTGAGGAGATTGGCATTAAAACAAGAAAAAAGGTCTTTCTGTCCAATTTAAGGTCCAACTGAGAGATTTTATGGTGATTTGCATATTTTTGCAAAAGTAGGTATTTTGGGTGTTTGCCGGGGTTGGGGGTGGTGGTGGTAATATTTAATTTAAAATTTAAATTTAACTTTCTTATTGTTTGCAGTAGCTTAAACATTGACGTCAATATTTAGCGGTAATGGAAAGCGTTTTATTAAGGATGGGAGCCCCTCGGTAAAATGGAGGTCAGGCTTAATGCTGCTAATGTCATCAAAATGGTTCCAGGTCCCACCACATACACTGTCAGCCATGTCCAAGACATAAAATCGGCATCTGAGCTCTTCGTAACACCATCAATCCAAAAACATATACCTGAGAGCCTGAACATAATACATGTTTCTGTCTTTGATAAAACATGTTGTTTTTCTTACGGCCACACCGCGCTGAACGCGCCCGATTGTGATGTCACAATTGTGAGATTGTGGCTGCAGAAGTGGGAGCGAGAGAGGCGCTCACGGTGTTTGTTTCTCTTTTCTTTTGATTGTTTATTGTACTCGTCTGTTACTTTTGTAGTGATTCATTTGCTTTTTGTTTTTTTCCTCCCCTGAGCAGTTTATCTGCGAGGGGCAGAATTTTCGTGCGTTTTTTAATTAACGGGAATGGATTTCAACGTGAATGACTGAGGACCGGCAATTCGACAAATCGCTATGGATACGGATTTGAAACAAATGGCGAGTTCTGTGTTTTCTGATCAATTGTCTGAACATCGACTTCGAGTTTTGGATCATGGTGAAAGTTCTAGTAATACAGCTGTTAATGTGGTTTTTCAACATGGCATGGATTCAAGGGAAAGAGTTTTGAAGGGCGGACGGATTGATGGCGCTGAGAAGGACTGCGGGGCTGGGGTGGAATTGCCGACGTGTGTTGGAGTGGAATTGGCGACTGGAGAGGAATTCTCTCGCCAGTTTACTCCTGAACAAAGAGAAGAAGCTGGGGGTTTGCTTAACGGTGTTGGCTCGAGCGTTTTGGACAACAAAAGTAGATATGACATGCGGATGGAGAAGTGATAAAAGCTATTGGTAAAACATGTTGTTTTTCTTACGGCCACACCATGCTGAAGGCGCCCGATTGTGATGTCACAAGCGTGAGATTGTGGCTGCAGAAGTGGGAGAGAGAGAGGCTCTCACGGTGTTTGTTTCTCTTTTCTTTTGATTGTTTATTGTACTCGTCTGTTACTTTTGTAGTGATTCATTTGCTTTTTGGTTTTTTCCTCCCCTGAGCAGTTTATCTGCTAGGGGCAGAATTTTCGTGCGTTTTTTAATTAACGGGAATGGATTTCAACGTGAATGACTGAGGACCGGCAATTGGACAAATCGCTATGGATACGGATTTGAAACAAATGGCGAGTTCTGTGTTTTCTGATCAATTGTCTGAACATCGACTTCGAGTTTTGAATCATGGTGAAAGTTCTAGTAATACAGCTGTTAATGTGGTTTTTCAACATGGCATGGATTCAAGGGAAAGAGTTTTGAAGGGCGGACGGATTGATGGCGCTGAGAAGGACTGTGGGGCTGGGGTGGAATTGCCGACGTGTGTTGGAGTGGAATTGGCGACTGGAGAGGAATTCTCTCGCCAGTTTACTCCTGAACAAAGAGAAGAAGCTGGGGGTTTGCTTAATGGTGTTGGCTCGAGCGTTTTGGACAACAAAAGTAGATATGACATGCGGATGGAGAAGTGATAAAAGATATTGGTAAAACATGTTGTTTTTCTTACGGCCACACCATGCTGAAGGCGCCCGATTGTGATGTCACAAGCGTGAGATTGTGGCTGCAGAAGTGGGAGAGAGAGAGGCTCTCACAGTGTTCGTTTCTCTTTTCTTTTGATTGTTTATTGTACTCGTCTGTTACTTTTGTTGTGCTTCTATTGCTTTTTGGTTATTTCCTCCCCTGAGCAGTTTATCTGCCAAGGGGCAGAATTTTCGTGTGTTTTCAAATTAACGGGAATGGATTTCAACGCGAATGACTGAGGACCGGCAATTGGACAAATCGCTATGGATACGGATTTGAAACAAACGGCCAGTTCTGTGTTTTCTGATCAATTGTCTGAACATCGACTTCGAGTTTTGGATCATGGTGAAAGTTCTAGTAATACAGCTGTTAATGTGGTTTTTCAACATGACATGGATTCAAGGAAAAGAGTTTTGAATGGCTGGCGGACGGACTGATGGCGCTGAGAAGGACTGCGGGGCTGGGCTGGAATTGACGGCTGGAGAGGAATTCTCTCGCCAGCTTACTCCTGAACAAAGAGAAGAAGCTGGGGGTTTGCTTAATGGTGTTGGCTCGAGCGTGTTGGACAACAAAAGTAGATATGACATGCGGATGGACAAGTGATAAAAGATATTGATAAAACATGTTGTTTTTCTTACGGCCACACCGCGCCGAACGCGCCCGATTGTGATGTCACAAGCGTGAGATTGTGGCTGCAGACGTGGGAGAGAGAGAGAGGCTCTCACAGTGTTTGTTTCTTTTTTCTTTTGATTGTTTATTGTACTCGTCTATTACTTTTGTAGTGCTTCTTTTGCTTTTTGATTTTTTCCTCCCCTGAGCAGTTTATATGCAGAGGGGCAGAATTTTCGTGCGTTTTCCAATTAACGGGAATGGATTTCAACGCGAATGACTGAGGACCGGCAATTGGACAAATAGGTGGAGTGTGACTCCGATTCTACCTCTCCGCAGCCGTTTTTACCCAGGCACTGCAGTGGCGGATGGCACGCAGTTTCTCAGGGTCAAATTCCCGAAAGAGGTTGCTTCGTTGCCATACAGCGTGCGTTTTGATACGGGAGATGGACCACTGTATTTTCGGGTCATGCATGATAGGCAGGTGAAGATCTGCCGTTTGTGCATGAGCCCGGTTCATGTGATGCGAGTTTGCCCTCAGTTTGTCTGCCGTGAGTGCTTGGAAAAGGGGCATTACGCAAGGAGTGTCAAGCAGCGCGCTGTAACACCATCAATCGAAAATGATATACTTGAGAGCCCGAACATAATGCATGTTTCTCTCTTTGATAAAAGATATAGTTTTTCTTTCCAAATGATATAAATGACAAAAACAAAAAATTGTACTTAGAAATAATATAAAGCCATTAAAACAGGAACAAAAGGTCCTTCTTTCCAAGTTAAGGTCAAACTGAGAGAATTTATGGTGATTTGCAGATTTGTCCAATGGTAGGTATTTTGGGTGTTTGCCGAGGTTGGGGGGGGGGGTGGTGGTAATATTTAATTTAAAGGGCTATTTAGCTGGTAAACTAAGAAAGGTAAAGTACCTGTCAAATAAAAATGGGTAGCAATTTTAATTATAATCATTGCCTGGAGGCTGACATAGCTTGGGTCAAATTGAAACCAAGGATAAAAGGTGTCAGCAAATTTGAGGACAATATGAGGGTTAAGCCCCCACCAAGAGCGGGCGGCCAATGCCAAGCTCCAGCCAAAAACCCAAACTCCAAACGTGAGCCTGGGCTCCGCATTGTTGGACGAAAAAAAAAAAATGCTCCGGCGTCACAATCGCAGAAGAAAGCGGATGACAACCATGAGGCGACCGACTGAGAGGGCAGCTTTCGCTTACGGCCACACCACGCTGAACGCGCCCGATCTCGTCTGATCTCGGAAGCCAAGCAGCGTCGGGCCTGGTTAGTACTTGGATGGGTGACCGCCTGGGAATACCAGGTGCTGTAAGCATTTTTATTTTTTCCTACCCCCACAATCGAGTGGCAGAAATGGCTCAACCCTGGGCCCAATGGCTGGGGGCCCCTCATCACACTTTTTTTTAATATCCTCAAGCCTTCGTTGCTTCAGTACCTGAGCCTGATCAAAATCCACCGAGCCTGATGCAAAAAGGTTTATTGTGTAGTATCCAAACACGATACGCGACACCAGCCGGGCTGGTCCGGACAGCGGAAAAAGAGACCACCTTGGCACGTCAACATTCACCCTCTTCCTTTTTACTCTTTTTCTTATCTATGGCTTTCTTCCAGCTTATCTAAGGCCTGCCCCAGGACAAGCAACTTAGGCCCTCCTACCTTTCTTATTGTTAGAATTAGCTTAAACCTTGACACCAATATTTAGTGGTAATGGCAACCATTTTATTAAGGAATAGACCTCCACCTTGTGTGTCTGGCAGTGAACTACAACTAAAGTAGACCGACCTCTTCCAGGTGACTGCATCCAGGTTGTGTCTACATCATTATATCTATGCCTACGTTTTGTCAGTATCAAAATGCGCATGGCTGTAAGTATGTCTGTCAGCGCTGTGTCAGCTGAAAGATAGGTCTGATCCCACAAATTACACTTCTACAACCGTTGGTGTAAGCAGTTGTCCCAGTCCTGTCTGGGTGACCAGTTGCCCGCGGTTCTGGCGCCAAGGGCTGAGAATGAGGTATCGGGAGAGAGGCTTAAGGCTGGGAGCCCCTCGGTAAAATGGAGGTCAGGCTTAAGCAGGAGTGTAACCCTCCTATTATCTTTGGGGTCCATGTGGCCCCATTCAATGTTTCAATGGATTATTGACTTTGTTTTTTTGCCTCATATTTCATGACTTTTCCTAATTTAATGGGGACAACTGGGTGAACGTAAAATGAACATGATGATATGTTTTCAATGTCCTGTACACATTTTGTACACATCGGTGTTCTCTGGGCTGAATTTGAGCCCAGGTTGTTCTGGCGGCATAAAACATAAGAAATATCAACATCGTTCACACATTTCATTTGGTTGTTTTGGATGATATTGAGGCCACTAACATGCAATTTTATAATCTTCAAAAAACCTTCCCTCTGCTTTAGGGCCCTAAAGCAGAGGGGGTGTTGCTAGATTTGAGGCCCTTCTGGGGCGCGAAACCCTAGTGCTCACATCCTCATGCGGGGAATGCATCAGCAAAGACAATAGGCTAGTTGCGTTACATTACTTTCAGATTCATTTAGCTGACACTTTTATTCAAAGCTACTGACAGTTGATTAGGCTGACCAGGGGTCAACCCCCCCTTGGGAGCTATGTTATTTTTCCACGACCATTTACCGGGGCACCACAGATTGTTACTGGGGCGTGTGCCCCACTGAGATCGGGTCTGGTGATGCCCCTGGCCCTAACCCATCATAACCATACCTGTGGTAGCATGAGAACCACTGACAGTTCACATGACATGGGGGAGGAGGAAATATAATTCCAACAAGTACGCTGATATTTCCTGCACTGTTGGGGTGTGGAAATGTGGTTCCAGTGAGGAGATTGGCAGTTCACACTACAAAGGGGAGGAGCAAACATATGAAAGCTTGCACCGCAGCTTTCAAAACCATTTCACTTGGTGCGCTGTGTGCTCTTGCTTTATGTTCTCTTTCACTTGAAAATGACCTCTAAGCAAAGGTTTCGTGCCAATGCGGTTTTGTCACAGCTCTTTGACAGTGAAAGTGACATAGAGGAGAATGTGTCTGAGACAGAGGATAATGTTGAGGAGGACCCTGATTATGAGACATCCTCCTCTGATGAGAATGAGAGCCTTAGTATTGACCCTCCCGTTGTCTCTCAACCACCAGCAGACAAGTTACCTTACAAAAATGGAAAGTTATTATAGTCCCTCTCCCCACCTGAATGACAGGTTACACTTAATGCTGTTAATGTCATCAAAATGGTTCCAGGCCCCACCAGATACACTGTCAGCCATGTCCAAGACATAAAATCAGCGTTTGAGCTCTTCGTAACACCATCAATCGAAAATGATATACTTGAGAGCCCAAACATAATACATGTTTCTGTCTTTGATAAAAGATATAGTTTTTCTTTCCAAATGATAAAAATGACAAAATAAAATTTACTTAGAAATAATATAAAGCCATTAAAACAGGAAAAAAAAAGGTCCTTCTTTTCAAGTTAGGGTCAAACTGAGAGATTTTATGGTGATTTGCATATTTTTCCAATACTAGGTATTTTGGGTGCATGCCGGGGTTTGGGGGGGGGGATGGGTGGTGGTCATATTTAATTTAAAGGGCTATTTAGGTAGTAAACCAAGAAACGTGAAGTACCTGACACATAAAAATGGGTAGCAATTTTAATTATAATCATTGCCTGGAGGTTGAAATAGCTTGGGTCAAATTGAACCCAAGGATAAAAGATGTGAGCAAATTTGAGGACAATACGAGGGTTGAGCCACCACCAAGAGCGGGCGGCTCAGACGGAGCTCCCGCATGAAATGTGAGCCAAAGCCCAGGTGAAACTGGGAGCCGGTGGTGGGTCTTTCTCCACCATCTTCAAACCCTGAGCCTCCGGCCTAGATCCACACCTAGAGCCGGGCCTGACACTGTGGCCTTGGCCGGTGCCAAGCTCCAGCCAAAAACCCAAACTCCAAACGTGAGCCTCGGCTCCGCAGTGTTGGACAAAACAAAAAAAAAAAAAAAAAAAAAAAGGCTCCGGCGTCACAACAGCAGTAGAAAGCGGATGACAACCATGAGGCGACCGACTGAGAGGGCAGCTTTCGCTTACGGCCACACCACGCTGAACGCGCCCGATCTCGTCTGATCTCGGAAGCCAAGCAGCGTCGGGCCTGGTTAGTACTTGGATGGGTGACCGCCTGGGAATACCAGGTGCTGTAAGCATTTTTGTTTTTCCCACCCCCACAATCGAGTGGTAGAAGTGGCTCCAACCAGGACAAGCTGCCTAGGCCCTCCTACCTTTCTTATTGTTAGAATTAGCATAAACCTTGACACCAATATTCAGTGGTAATGGCAACCATTTTATTAAGGAATAGACCTCCACCTTTTGTGTCTGGCTGTGAACTACACCCAAAGTTGACCGTGGTTCCAGTGAGGAGATTGGCATTAAAACAAGAAAAAAGGTCTTTCTGTCCAATTTAAGGTCCAACTGAGAGATTTTATGGTGATTTGCATATTTTTGCAAAAGTAGGTATTTTGGGTGTTTGCCGGGGTTGGGGGTGGTGGTGGTAATATTTAATTTAAAATTTAAATTTAACTTTCTTATTGTTTGCAGTAGCTTAAACATTGACGTCAATATTTAGCGGTAATGGAAAGCGTTTTATTAAGGATGGGAGCCCCTCGGTAAAATGGAGGTCAGGCTCAATGCTGCTAATGTCATCAAAATGGTTCCAGGTCCCACCACATACACTGTCAGCCATGTCCAAGACATAAAATCGGCATTTGAGCTCTTCGTAACACCATCAATCCAAAAACATATACCTGAGAGCCTGAACATAATACATGTTTCTGTCTTTGATAAAACATGTTGTTTTTCTTACGGCCACACCGCGCTGAACGCGCCCGATTGTGATGTCACAATTGTGAGATTGTGGCTGCAGAAGTGGGAGCGAGAGAGGCGCTCACGGTGTTTGTTTCTCTTTTCTTTTGATTGTTTATTGTACTCGTCTGTTACTTTTGTAGTGATTCATTTGCTTTTTGTTTTTTTCCTCCCCTGAGCAGTTTATCTGCGAGGGGCAGAATTTTCGTGCGTTTTTTAATTAACGGGAATGGATTTCAACGTGAATGACTGAGGACCGGCAATTGGACAAATCGCTATGGATACGGATTTGAAACAAATGGCCAGTTCTGTGTTTTCTGATCAATTGTCTGAACATCGACTTCGAGTTTTGGATCATGGTGAAAGTTCTAGTAATACAGCTGTTAATGTGGTTTTTCAACATGGCATGGATTCAAGGGAAAGAGTTTTGAAGGGCGGACGGATTGATGGCGCTGAGAAGGACTGCGGGGCTGGGGTGGAATTGCCGACGTGTGTTGGAGTGGAATTGGCGACTGGAGAGGAATTCTCTCGCCAGCTTACTCCTGAACAAAGATAAGAAGCTGGGGGTTTGCTTAACGGTGTTGGCTCGAGCGTTTTGGACAACAAAAGTAGATATGACATGCGGATGGAGAAGTGATAAAAGCTATTGGTAAAACATGTTGTTTTTCTTACGGCCACACCATGCTGAAGGCGCCCGATTGTGATGTCACAAGCGTGAGCTTGTGGCTGCAGAAGTGGGAGAGAGAGAGGCTCTCACGGTGTTTGTTTCTCTTTTCTTTTGATTGTTTATTGTACTCGTCTGTCACTTTTGTAGTGATTCATTTGCTTTTTGGTTTTTTCCTCCCCTGAGCAGTTTATCTGCTAGGGGCAGAATTTTCGTGCGTTTTTTAATTAACGGGAATGGATTTCAACGTGAATGACTGAGGACCGGCAATTGGACAAATCGCTATGGATACGGATTTGAAACAAATGGCGAGTTCTGTGTTTTCTGATCAATTGTCTGAACATCGACTTCGAGTTTTGAATCATGGTGAAAGTTCTAGTAATACAGCTGTTAATGTGGTTTTTCAACATGGCATGGATTCAAGGGAAAGAGTTTTGAATGGCTGGCGGACGGACTGATGGCGCTGAGAAGGACTGCGGGGCTGGGCTGGAATTGACGGCTGGAGAGGAATTCTCTCGCCAGCTTACTCCTGAACAAAGAGAAGAAGCTGGGGGTTTGCTTAATGGTGTTGGCTCGAGCGTGTTGGACAACAAAAGTAGATATGACATGCGGATGGACAAGTGATAAAAGATATTGATAAAACATGTTGTTTTTCTTACGGCCACACCGCGCCGAACGCGCCCGATTGTGATGTCACAAGCGTGAGATTGTGGCTGCAGACGTGGGAGAGAGAGAGAGGCTCTCACAGTGTTTGTTTCTTTTTTCTTTTGATTGTTTATTGTACTCGTCTATTACTTTTGTAGTGCTTCTTTTGCTTTTTGATTTTTTCCTCCCCTGAGCAGTTTATATGCAGAGGGGCAGAATTTTCGTGCGTTTTCCAATTAACGGGAATGGATTTCAACGCGAATGACTGAGGACCGGCAATTGGACAAATAGGTGGAGTGTGACTCCGATTCTACCTCTCCGCAGCCGTTTTTACCCAGGCACTGCAGTGGCGGATGGCACGCAGTTTCTCAGGGTCAAATTCCCGAAAGAGGTTGCTTCGTTGCCATACAGCGTGCGTTTTGATACGGGAGATGGACCACTGTATTTTCGGGTCATGCATGATAGGCAGGTGAAGATCTGCCGTTTGTGCATGAGCCCGGTTCATGTGATGCGAGTTTGCCCTCAGTTTGTCTGCCGTGAGTGCTTGGAAAAGGGGCATTACGCAAGGAGTGTCGAGCAGCGCGCTGTAACACCATCAATCGAAAATGATATACTTGAGAGCCCCAACATAATGCATGTTTCTCTCTTTGATAAAAGATATTGTTTTTCTTTCCAAATGATATAAATGACAAAAAGAAAAAATTGTACTTACAAATAATATAAAGCCATTAAAACAGGAACAAAAGGTCCTTCTTTCCAAGTTAAGGTCAAACTGAGAGAATTTATGGTGATTTGCAGATTTGTCCAATGGTAGGTATTTTGGGTGTTTGCCGAGGTTGGGGGTGGTGGTGGTAATATTTAATTTAAAGGGCTATTTAGCTGGTAAACTAAGAAAGGTAAAGTACCTGTCACATAAAAATGGGTAGCAATTTTAATTATAATCATTGCCTGGAGGTTGACATAGCTTGGGTCAAATTGAAACCAAGGATAAAAGGTGTCAGCAAATTTGAGGACAATATGAGGGTTAAGCCCCCACCAAGAGCGGGCGGCCCATGCCAAGCTCCAGCCGAAAACCCAAACTCCAAACGTGAGCCTCGGCTCCGCATTGTTGGACAAAACAAAAAAAAAAAAGGCTCCGGCGTCACAACAGCAGTAGAAAGCAGACGACAACCATGAGGCGACCGATCGAGAGGGCAGCTTTCGCTTACGGCCACACCACGCTGAATGCGCCCGATCTCGTCTGATCTCGGAAGCCAAGCAGCGTCGGGCCTGGTTAGTACTTGGATGGGTGACCGCCTGGGAATACCAGGTGCTGTAAGCATTTTTGTTTTTCCCACCCCCACAATCGAGTGGTAGAAGTGGCTCCAACCTGGGCCCAACGGCTGGGGGCCCCTCGTCACACTTTTTTTGAATGTCCTCAAGCCTTCGTTGCTTCAGTACCTGAGCCTGATCAACATCCACCGCGCCTGATGCAAAAAAGGTTTATTGTGTATTATCCAAACACGATACGCGACACCAGCCGGGCTGGTCCGCACAGCGGAAGAAGAGACCGCCTTGGCACGCCAACATTCACCCTCTTCCTTTTTATTCTTTTTCTTATCTATGGCTTTCCCCCAGATTATCTAAGGCCTGCCCCAGGACAAGCAACTTAGGCCCTCCTACCTTTCTTATTGTTAGAATTAGCATAAACCTTGACACCAATATTCAGTGGTAATGGCAACCATTTTATTAAGGAATAGACCTCCACCTTTTGTGTCTGGCTGTGAACTACACCCAAAGTTGACCGTGGTTCCAGTGAGGAGATTGGCATTAAAACAAGAAAAAAGGTCTTTCTGTCCAATTTAAGGTCCAACTGAGAGATTTTATGGTGATTTGCATATTTTTGCAAAAGTAGGTATTTTGGGTGTTTGCCGGGGTTGGGGGTGGTGGTGGTAATATTTAATTTAAAATTTAAATTTAACTTTCTTATTGTTTGCAGTAGCTTAAACATTGACGTCAATATTTAGCGGTAATGGAAAGCGTTTTATTAAGGATGGGAGCCCCTCGGTAAAATGGAGGTCAGGCTCAATGCTGCTAATGTCATCAAAATGGTTCCAGGTCCCACCACATACACTGTCAGCCATGTCCAAGACATAAAATCGGCATTTGAGCTCTTCGTAACACCATCAATCCAAAAACATATACCTGAGAGCCTGAACATAATACATGTTTCTGTCTTTGATAAAACATGTTGTTTTTCTTACGGCCACACCGCGCTGAACGCGCCCGATTGTGATGTCACAATTGTGAGATTGTGGCTGCAGAAGTGGGAGCGAGAGAGGCGCTCACGGTGTTTGTTTCTCTTTTCTTTTGATTGTTTATTGTACTCGTCTGTTACTTTTGTAGTGATTCATTTGCTTTTTGTTTTTTTCCTCCCCTGAGCAGTTTATCTGCGAGGGGCAGAATTTTCGTGCGTTTTTTAATTAACGGGAATGGATTTCAACGTGAATGACTGAGGACCGGCAATTGGACAAATCGCTATGGATACGGATTTGAAACAAATGGCCAGTTCTGTGTTTTCTGATCAATTGTCTGAACATCGACTTCGAGTTTTGGATCATGGTGAAAGTTCTAGTAATACAGCTGTTAATGTGGTTTTTCAACATGGCATGGATTCAAGGGAAAGAGTTTTGAAGGGCGGACGGATTGATGGCGCTGAGAAGGACTGCGGGGCTGGGGTGGAATTGCCGACGTGTGTTGGAGTGGAATTGGCGACTGGAGAGGAATTCTCTCGCCAGCTTACTCCTGAACAAAGATAAGAAGCTGGGGGTTTGCTTAACGGTGTTGGCTCGAGCGTTTTGGACAACAAAAGTAGATATGACATGCGGATGGAGAAGTGATAAAAGCTATTGGTAAAACATGTTGTTTTTCTTACGGCCACACCATGCTGAAGGCGCCCGATTGTGATGTCACAAGCGTGAGATTGTGGCTGCAGAAGTGGGAGAGAGAGAGGCTCTCACAGTGTTCGTTTCTCTTTTCTTTTGATTGTTTATTGTACTCGTCTGTTACTTTTGTTGTGCTTCTATTGCTTTTTGGTTATTTCCTCCCCTGAGCAGTTTATCTGCCAAGGGGCAGAATTTTCGTGTGTTTTCAAATTAACGGGAATGGATTTCAACGCGAATGACTGAGGACCGGCAATTGGACAAATCGCTATGGATACGGATTTGAAACAAACGGCCAGTTCTGTGTTTCCTGATCAATTGTCTGAACATCGACTTCGAGTTTTGGATCATGGTGAAAGTTCTAGTAATACAGCTGTTAATGTGGTTTTTCAACATGACATGGATTCAAGGAAAAGAGTTTTGAATGGCTGGCGGACGGACTGATGGCGCTGAGAAGGACTGCGGGGCTGGGCTGGAATTGACGGCTGGAGAGGAATTCTCTCGCCAGCTTACTCCTGAACAAAGAGAAGAAGCTGGGGGTTTGCTTAATGGTGTTGGCTCGAGCGTGTTGGACAACAAAAGTAGATATGACATGCGGATGGACAAGTGATAAAAGATATTGATAAAACATGTTGTTTTTCTTACGGCCACACCGCGCCGAACGCGCCCGATTGTGATGTCACAAGCGTGAGATTGTGGCTGCAGACGTGGGAGAGAGAGAGAGGCTCTCACAGTGTTTGTTTCTTTTTTCTTTTGATTGTTTATTGTACTCGTCTATTACTTTTGTAGTGCTTCTTTTGCTTTTTGATTTTTTCCTCCCCTGAGCAGTTTATATGCAGAGGGGCAGAATTTTCGTGCGTTTTCCAATTAACGGGAATGGATTTCAACGCGAATGACTGAGGACCGGCAATTGGACAAATAGGTGGAGTGTGACTCCGATTCTACCTCTCCGCAGCCGTTTTTACCCAGGCACTGCAGTGGCGGATGGCACGCAGTTTCTCAGGGTCAAATTCCCGAAAGAGGTTGCTTCGTTGCCATACAGCGTGCGTTTTGATACGGGAGATGGACCACTGTATTTTCGGGTCATGCATGATAGGCAGGTGAAGATCTGCCGTTTGTGCATGAGCCCGGTTCATGTGATGCGAGTTTGCCCTCAGTTTGTCTGCCGTGAGTGCTTGGAAAAGGGGCATTACGCAAGGAGTGTCGAGCAGCGCGCTGTAACACCATCAATCGAAAATGATATACTTGAGAGCCCCAACATAATGCATGTTTCTCTCTTTGATAAAAGATATTGTTTTTCTTTCCAAATGATATAAATGACAAAAAGAAAAAATTGTACTTACAAATAATATAAAGCCATTAAAACAGGAACAAAAGGTCCTTCTTTCCAAGTTAAGGTCAAACTGAGAGAATTTATGGTGATTTGCAGATTTGTCCAATGGTAGGTATTTTGGGTGTTTGCCGAGGTTGGGGGTGGTGGTGGTAATATTTAATTTAAAGGGCTATTTAGCTGGTAAACTAAGAAAGGTAAAGTACCTGTCACATAAAAATGGGTAGCAATTTTAATTATAATCATTGCCTGGAGGTTGACATAGCTTGGGTCAAATTGAAACCAAGGATAAAAGGTGTCAGCAAATTTGAGGACAATATGAGGGTTAAGCCCCCACCAAGAGCGGGCGGCCCATGCCAAGCTCCAGCCGAAAACCCAAACTCCAAACGTGAGCCTCGGCTCCGCATTGTTGGACAAAACAAAAAAAAAAAAGGCTCCGGCGTCACAACAGCAGTAGAAAGCAGACGACAACCATGAGGCGACCGATCGAGAGGGCAGCTTTCGCTTACGGCCACACCACGCTGAATGCGCCCGATCTCGTCTGATCTCGGAAGCCAAGCAGCGTCGGGCCTGGTTAGTACTTGGATGGGTGACCGCCTGGGAATACCAGGTGCTGTAAGCATTTTTGTTTTTCCCACCCCCACAATCGAGTGGTAGAAGTGGCTCCAACCTGGGCCCAACGGCTGGGGGCCCCTCGTCACACTTTTTTTGAATGTCCTCAAGCCTTCGTTGCTTCAGTACCTGAGCCTGATCAACATCCACCGCGCCTGATGCAAAAAAGGTTTATTGTGTATTATCCAAACACGATACGCGACACCAGCCGGGCTGGTCCGCACAGCGGAAGAAGAGACCGCCTTGGCACGCCAACATTCACCCTCTTCCTTTTTATTCTTTTTCTTATCTATGGCTTTCCCCCAGATTATCTAAGGCCTGCCCCAGGACAAGCAACTTAGGCCCTCCTACCTTTCTTATTGTTAGAATTAGCATAAACCTTGACACCAATATTCAGTGGTAATGGCAACCATTTTATTAAGGAATAGACCTCCACCTTTTGTGTCTGGCTGTGAACTACACCCAAAGTTGACCGTGGTTCCAGTGAGGAGATTGGCATTAAAACAAGAAAAAAGGTCTTTCTGTCCAATTTAAGGTCCAACTGAGAGATTTTATGGTGATTTGCATATTTTTGCAAAAGTAGGTATTTTGGGTGTTTGCCGGGGTTGGGGGTGGTGGTGGTAATATTTAATTTAAAATTTAAATTTAACTTTCTTATTGTTTGCAGTAGCTTAAACATTGACGTCAATATTTAGCGGTAATGGAAAGCGTTTTATTAAGGATGGGAGCCCCTCGGTAAAATGGAGGTCAGGCTCAATGCTGCTAATGTCATCAAAATGGTTCCAGGTCCCACCACATACACTGTCAGCCATGTCCAAGACATAAAATCGGCATTTGAGCTCTTCGTAACACCATCAATCCAAAAACATATACCTGAGAGCCTGAACATAATACATGTTTCTGTCTTTGATAAAACATGTTGTTTTTCTTACGGCCACACCGCGCTGAACGCGCCCGATTGTGATGTCACAATTGTGAGATTGTGGCTGCAGAAGTGGGAGCGAGAGAGGCGCTCACGGTGTTTGTTTCTCTTTTCTTTTGATTGTTTATTGTACTCGTCTGTTACTTTTGTAGTGATTCATTTGCTTTTTGTTTTTTTCCTCCCCTGAGCAGTTTATCTGCGAGGGGCAGAATTTTCGTGCGTTTTTTAATTAACGGGAATGGATTTCAACGTGAATGACTGAGGACCGGCAATTGGACAAATCGCTATGGATACGGATTTGAAACAAATGGCGAGTTCTGTGTTTTCTGATCAATTGTCTGAACATCGACTTCGAGTTTTGGATCATGGTGAAAGTTCTAGTAATACAGCTGTTAATGTGGTTTTTCAACATGGCATGGATTCAAGGGAAAGAGTTTTGAAGGGCGGACGGATTGATGGCGCTGAGAAGGACTGCGGGGCTGGGGTGGAATTGCCGACGTGTGTTGGAGTGGAATTGGCGACTGGAGAGGAATTCTCTCGCCAGCTTACTCCTGAACAAAGATAAGAAGCTGGGGGTTTGCTTAACGGTGTTGGCTCGAGCGTTTTGGACAACAAAAGTAGATATGACATGCGGATGGAGAAGTGATAAAAGCTATTGGTAAAACATGTTGTTTTTCTTACGGCCACACCATGCTGAAGGCGCCCGATTGTGATGTCACAAGCGTGAGCTTGTGGCTGCAGAAGTGGGAGAGAGAGAGGCTCTCACGGTGTTTGTTTCTCTTTTCTTTTGATTGTTTATTGTACTCGTCTGTCACTTTTGTAGTGATTCATTTGCTTTTTGGTTTTTTCCTCCCCTGAGCAGTTTATCTGCTAGGGGCAGAATTTTCGTGCGTTTTTTAATTAACGGGAATGGATTTCAACGTGAATGACTGAGGACCGGCAATTGGACAAATCGCTATGGATACGGATTTGAAACAAATGGCGAGTTCTGTGTTTTCTGATCAATTGTCTGAACATCGACTTCGAGTTTTGAATCATGGTGAAAGTTCTAGTAATACAGCTGTTAATGTGGTTTTTCAACATGGCATGGATTCAAGGGAAAGAGTTTTGAAGGGCGGACGGATTGATGGCGCTGAGAAGGACTGTGGGGCTGGGGTGGAATTGCCGACGTGTGTTGGAGTGGAATTGGCGACTGGAGAGGAATTCTCTCGCCAGTTTACTCCTGAACAAAGAGAAGAAGCTGGGGGTTTGCTTAATGGTGTTGGCTCGAGCGTTTTGGACAACAAAAGTAGATATGACATGCGGATGGAGAAGTGATAAAAGATATTGGTAAAACATGTTGTTTTTCTTACGGCCACACCATGCTGAAGGCGCCCGATTGTGATGTCACAAGCGTGAGATTGTGGCTGCAGAAGTGGGAGAGAGAGAGGCTCTCACAGTGTTCGTTTCTCTTTTCTTTTGATTGTTTATTGTACTCGTCTGTTACTTTTGTTGTGCTTCTATTGCTTTTTGGTTATTTCCTCCCCTGAGCAGTTTATCTGCCAAGGGGCAGAATTTTCGTGTGTTTTCAAATTAACGGGAATGGATTTCAACGCGAATGACTGAGGACCGGCAATTGGACAAATCGCTATGGATACGGATTTGAAACAAACGGCCAGTTCTGTGTTTCCTGATCAATTGTCTGAACATCGACTTCGAGTTTTGGATCATGGTGAAAGTTCTAGTAATACAGCTGTTAATGTGGTTTTTCAACATGACATGGATTCAAGGAAAAGAGTTTTGAATGGCTGGCGGACGGACTGATGGCGCTGAGAAGGACTGCGGGGCTGGGCTGGAATTGACGGCTGGAGAGGAATTCTCTCGCCAGCTTACTCCTGAACAAAGAGAAGAAGCTGGGGGTTTGCTTAATGGTGTTGGCTCGAGCGTGTTGGACAACAAAAGTAGATATGACATGCGGATGGACAAGTGATAAAAGATATTGATAAAACATGTTGTTTTTCTTACGGCCACACCGCGCCGAACGCGCCCGATTGTGATGTCACAAGCGTGAGATTGTGGCTGCAGACGTGGGAGAGAGAGAGAGGCTCTCACAGTGTTTGTTTCTTTTTTCTTTTGATTGTTTATTGTACTCGTCTATTACTTTTGTAGTGCTTCTTTTGCTTTTTGATTTTTTCCTCCCCTGAGCAGTTTATATGCAGAGGGGCAGAATTTTCGTGCGTTTTCCAATTAACGGGAATGGATTTCAACGCGAATGACTGAGGACCGGCAATTGGACAAATAGGTGGAGTGTGACTCCGATTCTACCTCTCCGCAGCCGTTTTTACCCAGGCACTGCAGTGGCGGATGGCACACAGTTTCTCAGGGTCAAATTCCAGAAAGAGATTGCTTCGTTGCCATACAGCGTGCGTTTTGATACGGGAGATGGACCACTGTATTTTCGGGTCGTGCATGATAGGCAGGTGAAGATCTGCCGTTTGTGCATGAGCCCGGTTCATGTGATGCGAGTTTGCCCTCAGTTTGTCTGCCGTGAGTGCTTGGAAAAGGGGCATTACGCAAGGAGTGTCAAGCAGCGCGCTGTAACACCATCAATCGAAAATTATATACTTGAGAGCCCGAACATAATGCATGTTTCTCTCTTTGATAAAAGATATAGTTTTTCTTTCCAAATGATATAAATGACAAAAACAAAAAATTGTACTTAGAAATAATATAAAGCCATTAAAACAGGAACAAAAGGTCCTTCTTTCCAAGTTAAGGTCAAACTGAGAGAATTTATGGTGATTTGCAAATTTTTCCAATGGTAGGTATTTTGGGTGTATGCCGAGGTTGGGGGGGGGGGTGGTGGTGGTAATATTTAATTTAAAGGGCTATTTAGCTGGTAAACTAAGAAAGGTAAAGTACCTGTCAAATAAAAATGGGTAGCAATTTTAATTATAATCATTGCCTGGAGGCTGACATAGCTTGGGTCAAATTGAAACCAAGGATAAAAGGTGTCAGCAAATTTGAGGACAATATGAGGGTTAAGCCCCCACCAAGAGCGGGCGGCCAATGCCAAGCTCCAGCCAAAAACCCAAACTCCAAACGTGAGCCTGGGCTCCGCATTGTTGGACGAAAAAAAAAAATGCTCCGGCGTCACAATCGCAGAAGAAAGCGGATGACAACCATGAGGCGACCGACTGAGAGGGCAGCTTTCGCTTACGGCCACACCACGCTGAACGCGCCCGATCTCGTCTGATCTCGGAAGCCAAGCAGCGTCGGGCCTGGTTAGTACTTGGATGGGTGACCGCCTGGGAATACCAGGTGCTGTAAGCATTTTTATTTTTTCCTACCCCCACAATCGAGTGGCAGAAATGGCTCAACCCTGGGCCCAATGGCTGGGGGCCCCTCATCACACTTTTTTTTAATATCCTCAAGCCTTCGTTGCTTCAGTACCTGAGCCTGATCAAAATCCACCGAGCCTGATGCAAAAAGGTTTATTGTGTAGTATCCAAACACGATACGCGACACCAGCCGGGCTGGTCCGGACAGCGGAAAAAGAGACCACCTTGGCACGTCAACATTCACCCTCTTCCTTTTTACTCTTTTTCTTATCTATGGCTTTCTTCCAGCTTATCTAAGGCCTGCCCCAGGACAAGCAACTTAGGCCCTCCTACCTTTCTTATTGTTAGAATTAGCTTAAACCTTGACACCAATATTTAGTGGTAATGGCAACCATTTTATTAAGGAATAGACCTCCACCTTGTGTGTCTGGCAGTGAACTACAACTAAAGTAGACCGACCTCTTCCAGGTGACTGCATCCAGGTTGTGTCTACATCATTATATCTATGCCTACGTTTTGTCAGTATCAAAATGCGCATGGCTGTAAGTATGTCTGTCAGCGCTGTGTCAGCTGAAAGATAGGTCTGATCCCACAAATTACACTTCTACAACCGTTGGTGTAAGCAGTTGTCCCAGTCCTGTCTGGGTGACCAGTTGCCCGCGGTTCTGGCGCCAAGGGCTGAGAATGAGGTATCGGGAGAGAGGCTTAAGGCTGGGAGCCCCTCGGTAAAATGGAGGTCAGGCTTAAGCAGGAGTGTAACCCTCCTATTATCTTTGGGGTCCATGTGGCCCCATTCAATGTTTCAATGGATTATTGACTTTGTTTTTTTGCCTCATATTTCATGACTTTTCCTAATTTAATGGGGACAACTGGGTGAACGTAAAATGAACATGATGATATGTTTTCAATGTCCTGTACACATTTTGTACACATCGGTGTTCTCTGGGCTGAATTTGAGCCCAGGTTGTTCTGGCGGCATAAAACATAAGAAATATCAACATCGTTCACACATTTCATTTGGTTGTTTTGGATGATATTGAGGCCACTAACATGCAATTTTATAATCTTCAAAAAACCTTCCCTCTGCTTTAGGGCCCTAAAGCAGAGGGGGTGTTGCTAGATTTGAGGCCCTTCTGGGGCGCGAAACCCTAGTGCTCACATCCTCATGCGGGGAATGCATCAGCAAAGACAATAGGCTAGTTGCGTTACATTACTTTCAGATTCATTTAGCTGACACTTTTATTCAAAGCTACTGACAGTTGATTAGGCTGACCAGGGGTCAACCCCCCCTTGGGAGCTATGTTATTTTTCCACGACCATTTACCGGGGCACCACAGATTGTTACTGGGGCGTGTGCCCCACTGAGATCGGGTCTGGTGATGCCCCTGGCCCTAACCCATCATAACCATACCTGTGGTAGCATGAGAACCACTGACAGTTCACATGACATGGGGGAGGAGGAAATATAATTCCAACAAGTACGCTGATATTTCCTGCACTGTTGGGGTGTGGAAATGTGGTTCCAGTGAGGAGATTGGCAGTTCACACTACAAAGGGGAGGAGCAAACATATGAAAGCTTGCACCGCAGCTTTCAAAACCATTTCACTTGGTGCGCTGTGTGCTCTTGCTTTATGTTCTCTTTCACTTGAAAATGACCTCTAAGCAAAGGTTTCGTGCCAATGCGGTTTTGTCACAGCTCTTTGACAGTGAAAGTGACATAGAGGAGAATGTGTCTGAGACAGAGGATAATGTTGAGGAGGACCCTGATTATGAGACATCCTCCTCTGATGGGAATGAGAGCCTTAGTATTGACCCTCCCGTTGTCTCTCAACCACCAGCAGACAAGTTACCTTACAAAAATGGAAAGTTATTATAGTCCCTCTCCCCACCTGAATGACAGGTTACATTTAATGCTGTTAATGTCATCAAAATGGTTCCAGGCCCCACCAGATACACTGTCAGCCATGTCCAAGACATAAAATCAGCGTTTGAGCTCTTCGTAACACCATCAATCGAAAATGATATACTTGAGAGCCCAAACATAATACATGTTTCTGTCTTTGATAAAAGATATAGTTTTTCTTTCCAAATGATAAAAATGACAAAATAAAATTTACTTAGAAATAATATAAAGCCATTAAAACAGGAAAAAAAAAGGTCCTTCTTTTCAAGTTAGGGTCAAACTGAGAGATTTTATGGTGATTTGCATATTTTTCCAATACTAGGTATTTTGGGTGCATGCCGGGGTTTGGGGGGGGGGATGGGTGGTGGTCATATTTAATTTAAAGGGCTATTTAGGTAGTAAACCAAGAAACGTGAAGTACCTGACACATAAAAATGGGTAGCAATTTTAATTATAATCATTGCCTGGAGGTTGAAATAGCTTGGGTCAAATTGAACCCAAGGATAAAAGATGTGAGCAAATTTGAGGACAATACGAGGGTTGAGCCACCACCAAGAGCGGGCGGCTCAGACGGAGCTCCCGCATGAAATGTGAGCCAAAGCCCAGGTGAAACTGGGAGCCGGTGGTGGGTCTTTCTCCACCATCTTCAAACCCTGAGCCTCCGGCCTAGATCCACACCTAGAGCCGGGCCTGACACTGTGGCCTTGGCCGGTGCCAAGCTCCAGCCAAAAACCCAAACTCCAAACGTGAGCCTCGGCTCCGCAGTGTTGGACAAAACAAAAAAAAAAAAAAAAAAAAAAGGCTCCGGCGTCACAACAGCAGTAGAAAGCGGATGACAACCATGAGGCGACCGACTGAGAGGGCAGCTTTCGCTTACGGCCACACCACGCTGAACGCGCCCGATCTCGTCTGATCTCGGAAGCCAAGCAGCGTCGGGCCTGGTTAGTACTTGGATGGGTGACCGCCTGGGAATACCAGGTGCTGTAAGCATTTTTGTTTTTCCCACCCCCACAATCGAGTGGTAGAAGTGGCTCCAACCAGGACAAGCTGCCTAGGCCCTCCTACCTTTCTTATTGTTAGAATTAGCATAAACCTTGACACCAATATTCAGTGGTAATGGCAACCATTTTATTAAGGAATAGACCTCCACCTTTTGTGTCTGGCTGTGAACTACACCCAAAGTTGACCGTGGTTCCAGTGAGGAGATTGGCATTAAAACAAGAAAAAAGGTCTTTCTGTCCAATTTAAGGTCCAACTGAGAGATTTTATGGTGATTTGCATATTTTTGCAAAAGTAGGTATTTTGGGTGTTTGCCGGGGTTGGGGGTGGTGGTGGTAATATTTAATTTAAAATTTAAATTTAACTTTCTTATTGTTTGCAGTAGCTTAAACATTGACGTCAATATTTAGCGGTAATGGAAAGCGTTTTATTAAGGATGGGAGCCCCTCGGTAAAATGGAGGTCAGGCTTAATGCTGCTAATGTCATCAAAATGGTTCCAGGTCCCACCACATACACTGTCAGCCATGTCCAAGACATAAAATCGGCATTTGAGCTCTTCGTAACACCATCAATCCAAAAACATATACCTGAGAGCCTGAACATAATACATGTTTCTGTCTTTGATAAAACATGTTGTTTTTCTTACGGCCACACCGCGCTGAACGCGCCCGATTGTGATGTCACAATTGTGAGATTGTGGCTGCAGAAGTGGGAGCGAGAGAGGCGCTCACGGTGTTTGTTTCTCTTTTCTTTTGATTGTTTATTGTACTCGTCTGTTACTTTTGTAGTGATTCATTTGCTTTTTGTTTTTTTCCTCCCCTGAGCAGTTTATCTGCGAGGGGCAGAATTTTCGTGCGTTTTTTAATTAACGGGAATGGATTTCAACGTGAATGACTGAGGACCGGCAATTCGACAAATCGCTATGGATACGGATTTGAAACAAATGGCGAGTTCTGTGTTTTCTGATCAATTGTCTGAACATCGACTTCGAGTTTTGGATCATGGTGAAAGTTCTAGTAATACAGCTGTTAATGTGGTTTTTCAACATGGCATGGATTCAAGGGAAAGAGTTTTGAAGGGCGGACGGATTGATGGCGCTGAGAAGGACTGCGGGGCTGGGGTGGAATTGCCGACGTGTGTTGGAGTGGAATTGGCGACTGGAGAGGAATTCTCTCGCCAGTTTACTCCTGAACAAAGAGAAGAAGCTGGGGGTTTGCTTAACGGTGTTGGCTCGAGCGTTTTGGACAACAAAAGTAGATATGACATGCGGATGGAGAAGTGATAAAAGCTATTGGTAAAACATGTTGTTTTTCTTACGGCCACACCATGCTGAAGGCGCCCGATTGTGATGTCACAAGCGTGAGATTGTGGCTGCAGAAGTGGGAGAGAGAGAGGCTCTCACGGTGTTTGTTTCTCTTTTCTTTTGATTGTTTATTGTACTCGTCTGTTACTTTTGTAGTGATTCATTTGCTTTTTGGTTTTTTCCTCCCCTGAGCAGTTTATCTGCTAGGGGCAGAATTTTCGTGCGTTTTTTAATTAACGGGAATGGATTTCAACGCGAATGACTGAGGACCGGCAATTGGACAAATCGCTATGGATACGGATTTGAAACAAATGGCGAGTTCTGTGTTTTCTGATCAATTGTCTGAACATCGACTTCGAGTTTTGAATCATGGTGAAAGTTCTAGTAATACAGCTGTTAATGTGGTTTTTCAACATGGCATGGATTCAAGGGAAAGAGTTTTGAAGGGCGGACGGATTGATGGCGCTGAGAAGGACTGTGGGGCTGGGGTGGAATTGCCGACGTGTGTTGGAGTGGAATTGGCGACTGGAGAGGAATTCTCTCGCCAGTTTACTCCTGAACAAAGAGAAGAAGCTGGGGGTTTGCTTAATGGTGTTGGCTCGAGCGTTTTGGACAACAAAAGTAGATATGACATGCGGATGGAGAAGTGATAAAAGATATTGGTAAAACATGTTGTTTTTCTTACGGCCACACCATGCTGAAGGCGCCCGATTGTGATGTCACAAGCGTGAGATTGTGGCTGCAGAAGTGGGAGAGAGAGAGGCTCTCACAGTGTTCGTTTCTTTTTTCTTTTGATTGTTTATTGTACTCGTCTGTTACTTTTGTTGTGCTTCTATTGCTTTTTGGTTATTTCCTCCCCTGAGCAGTTTATCTGCCAAGGGGCAGAATTTTCGTGTGTTTTCAAATTAACGGGAATGGATTTCAACGCGAATGACTGAGGACCGGCAATTGGACAAATCGCTATGGATACGGATTTGAAACAAACGGCCAGTTCTGTGTTTCCTGATCAATTGTCTGAACATCGACTTCGAGTTTTGGATCATGGTGAAAGTTCTAGTAATACAGCTGTTAATGTGGTTTTTCAACATGACATGGATTCAAGGAAAAGAGTTTTGAATGGCTGGCGGACGGACTGATGGCGCTGAGAAGGACTGCGGGGCTGGGCTGGAATTGACGGCTGGAGAGGAATTCTCTCGCCAGCTTACTCCTGAACAAAGAGAAGAAGCTGGGGGTTTGCTTAATGGTGTTGGCTCGAGCGTGTTGGACAACAAAAGTAGATATGACATGCGGATGGACAAGTGATAAAAGATATTGATAAAACATGTTGTTTTTCTTACGGCCACACCGCGCCGAACGCGCCCGATTGTGATGTCACAAGCGTGAGATTGTGGCTGCAGACGTGGGAGAGAGAGAGAGGCTCTCACAGTGTTTGTTTCTTTTTTCTTTTGATTGTTTATTGTACTCGTCTATTACTTTTGTAGTGCTTCTTTTGCTTTTTGATTTTTTCCTCCCCTGAGCAGTTTATATGCAGAGGGGCAGAATTTTCGTGCGTTTTCCAATTAACGGGAATGGATTTCAACGCGAATGACTGAGGACCGGCAATTGGACAAATAGGTGGAGTGTGACTCCGATTCTACCTCTCCGCAGCCGTTTTTACCCAGGCACTGCAGTGGCGGATGGCACGCAGTTTCTCAGGGTCAAATTCCCGAAAGAGGTTGCTTCGTTGCCATACAGCGTGCGTTTTGATACGGGAGATGGACCACTGTATTTTCGGGTCATGCATGATAGGCAGGTGAAGATCTGCCGTTTGTGCATGAGCCCGGTTCATGTGATGCGAGTTTGCCCTCAGTTTGTCTGCCGTGAGTGCTTGGAAAAGGGGCATTACGCAAGGAGTGTCAAGCAGCGCGCTGTAACACCATCAATCGAAAATGATATACTTGAGAGCCCCAACATAATGCATGTTTCTCTCTTTGATAAAAGATATTGTTTTTCTTTCCAAATGATATAAATGACAAAAACAAAAAATTGTACTTAGAAATAATATAAAGCCATTAAAACAGGAACAAAAGGTCCTTCTTTCCAAGTTAAGGTCAAACTGAGAGAATTTATGGTGATTTGCAGATTTGTCCAATGGTAGGTATTTTGGGTGTTTGCCGAGGTTGGGGGTGGTGGTGGTAATATTTAATTTAAAGGGCTATTTAGCTGGTAAACTAAGAAAGGTAAAGTACCTGTCAAATAAAAATGGGTAGCAATTTTAATTATAATCATTGCCTGGAGGTTGACATAGCTTGGGTCAAATTGAAACCAAGGATAAAAGGTGTCAGCAAATTTGAGGACAATATGAGGGTTAAGCCCCCACCAAGAGCGGGCGGCCCATGCCAAGCTCCAGCCAAAAACCCAAACTCCAAACGTGAGCCTCGGCTCCGCATTGTTGGACAAAAAAAAAAAATGGCTCCGGCGTCACAATTGCAGTAGAAAGCGGATGACAACCATGAGGCGACCGATTGAGAGGGCAGCTTTCGCTTACGGCCACACCACGCTGAACGCGCCCGATCTCGTCTGATCTCGGAAGCCAAGCAGCGTCGGGCCTGGTTAGTACTTGGATGGGTGACCGCCTGGGAATACCAGGTGCTGTAAGCATTTTTATTTTTTCCCACCCCCACAATCGAGTGGCAGAAATGGCTCAACCCTGGGCCCAATGGCTGGGGGCCCCTCATCACACTTTTTTTTAATATCCTCAAGCCTTCGTTGCTTCAGTACCTGAGCCTGATCAAAATCCACCGCGCCTGATGCAAAAAGGTTTATTGTGTAGTATCCAAACACGATACGCGACACCAGCCGGGCTGGTCCGGACAGCGGAAAAAGAGACCACCTTGGCACGTCAACATTCACCCTCTTCCTTTTTACTCTTTTTCTTATCTATGGCTTTCTTCCAGCTTATCTAAGGCCTGCCCCAGGACAAGCAACTTAGGCCCTCCTACCTTTCTTATTGTTAGAATTAGCTTAAACCTTGACACCAATATTTAGTGGTAATGGCAACCATTTTATTAAGGAATAGACTGCCACCTTGTGTGTCTGGCAGTGAGCTACAACTAAAGTAGACCGACCTCTTCCAGGTTACTGCATCCAGGTTGTGTCTACATCATTATATCTATGCCTACGTTTTGTCAGTATCAAAATGCGCATGGCTGTAAGTATGTCTGTCAGCGCTGTGTCAGCTGAAAGATAGGTCTGATCCCACAAATTACACTTCTACAACCGTTGGTGTAAGCAGTTGTCCCAGTCCTGTCTGGGTGACCAGTTGCCCGCGGTTCTGGCGCCAAGGGCTGAGAACGAGGTATCGGGAGAGAGGCTTAAGGCTGGGAGCCCCTCGGTAAAATGGAGGTCAGGCTTAAGCAGGAGTGTAACCCTCCTATTATCTTTGGGGTCCATGTGACCCCATTCAATGTTTCAATGGATTATTGACTTTGTTTTTTTGCCTCATATTTCATGACTTTTCCTAATTTAATGGGGACAACTGGGTGAACGTAAAATGAACATGATGATGTGTTTTCAATGTCCTGTACACATTTTGTACACATCGGTGTTCTCTGGGCTGAATTTGAGCCCAGGTTGTTCTGGCGGTATAAAACATAAGAAATATCAACATCGTTCACACATTTCATTTGGTTGTTTTGGATGATATTGAGGCCACTAACATGCAATTTTATAATCTTCAAAAAACCTTCCCTCTGCTTTAGGGCCCTAAAGCAGAGGGGGTGTTGCTAGATTTGAGGCCCTTCTGGGGCGCGAAACCCTAGTGCTCACATCCTCATGCGGGGAATGCATCAGCAAAGACAATAGGCTAGTTGCGTTACATTACTTTCAGATTCATTTAGCTGACACTTTTATTCAAAGCTACTGACAGTTGATTAGGCTGACCAGGGGTCAACCCCCCCTTGGGAGCTATGTTATTTTTCACGACCATTTACCGGGGCACCACAGATTGTTACTGGGGCATGTGCCCCACTGAGATCGGGTCTGGCCCTAACCCATCATAACCATACCTGTGGTAGCATGAGAACCACTGACAGTTCACATGACATGGGGGAGGAGGAAATATAATTCCAACAAGTACGCTGATATTTCCTGCACTGTTGGGGTGTGGAAATGTGGTTCCAGTGAGGAGATTGGCAGTTCACACTACAAAGGGGAGGAGCAAACATATGAAAGCTTGCACCGCAGCTTTCAAAACCATTTCACTTGGTGCGCTGTGTGCTCTTGCTTTATGTTCTCTTTCACTTGAAAATGACCTCTAAGCAAAGGTTTCGTGCCAATGCGGTTTTGTCACAGCTCTTTGACAGTGAAAGTGACATAGAGGAGAATGTGTCTGAGACAGAGGATAATGTTGAGGAGGACCCTGATTATGAGACATCCTCCTCTGATGGGAATGAGAGCCTTAGTATTGACCCTCCCGTTGTCTCTCAACCACCAGCAGACAAGTTACCTTACAAAAATGGAAAGTTATTATAGTCCCTCTCCCCACCTGAATGACAGGTTACATTTAATGCTGTTAATGTCATCAAAATGGTTCCAGGCCCCACCAGATACACTGTCAGCCATGTCCAAGACATAAAATCAGCGTTTGAGCTCTTCGTAACACCATCAATCGAAAATGATATACTTGAGAGCCCAAACATAATACATGTTTCTGTCTTTGATAAAAGATATAGTTTTTCTTTCCAAATGATATAAATGACAAAATAAAATTTACTTAGAAATAATATAAAGCCATTAAAACAGGAAAAAAAAAAAGGTCCTTCTTTTCAAGTTAGGGTCAAACTGAGAGATTTTATGGTGATTTGCATATTTTTCCAATACTAGGTATTTTGGGTGCATGCCGGGGTTTGGGGGGGGGGGGATGGGTGGTGGTCATATTTAATTTAAAGGGCTATTTAGGTAGTAAACCAAGAAACGTGAAGTACCTGACACATAAAAATGGGTAGCAATTTTAATTATAATCATTGCCTGGAGGTTGAAATAGCTTGGGTCAAATTGAACCCAAGGATAAAAGATGTGAGCAAATTTGAGGACAATACGAGGGTTGAGCCACCACCAAGAGCGGGCGGCTCAGACGGAGCTCCCGCATGAAATGTGAGCCAAAGCCCAGGTGAAACTGGGAGCCGGTGGTGGGTCTTTCTCCACCATCTTCAAACCCTGAGCCTCCGGCCTAGATCCACACCTAGAGCCGGGCCTGACACTGTGGCCTTGGCCGGTGCCAAGCTCCAGCCAAAAACCCAAACTCCAAACGTGAGCCTCGGCTCCGCAGTGTTGGACAAAACAAAAAAAAAAAAACAAAAAAAAGGCTCCGGCGTCACAACAGCAGTAGAAAGCGGATGACAACCATGAGGCGACCGACTGAGAGGGCAGCTTTCGCTTACGGCCACACCACGCTGAACGCGCCCGATCTCGTCTGATCTCGGAAGCCAAGCAGCGTCGGGCCTGGTTAGTACTTGGATGGGTGACCGCCTGGGAATACCAGGTGCTGTAAGCATTTTTGTTTTTCCCACCCCCACAATCGAGTGGTAGAAGTGGCTCCAACCAGGACAAGCTGCCTAGGCCCTCCTACCTTTCTTATTGTTAGAATTAGCATAAACCTTGACACCAATATTCAGTGGTAATGGCAACCATTTTATTAAGGAATAGACCTCCACCTTTTGTGTCTGGCTGTGAACTACACCCAAAGTTGACCGTGGTTCCAGTGAGGAGATTGGCATTAAAACAAGAAAAAAGGTCTTTCTGTCCAATTTAAGGTCCAACTGAGAGATTTTATGGTGATTTGCATATTTTTGCAAAAGTAGGTATTTTGGGTGTTTGCCGGGGTTGGGGGTGGTGGTGGTAATATTTAATTTAAAATTTAAATTTAACTTTCTTATTGTTTGCAGTAGCTTAAACATTGACGTCAATATTTAGCGGTAATGGAAAGCGTTTTATTAAGGATGGGAGCCCCTCGGTAAAATGGAGGTCAGGCTTAATGCTGCTAATGTCATCAAAATGGTTCCAGGTCCCACCACATACACTGTCAGCCATGTCCAAGACATAAAATCGGCATTTGAGCTCTTCGTAACACCATCAATCCAAAAACATATACCTGAGAGCCTGAACATAATACATGTTTCTGTCTTTGATAAAACATGTTGTTTTTCTTACGGCCACACCGCGCTGAACGCGCCCGATTGTGATGTCACAATTGTGAGATTGTGGCTGCAGAAGTGGGAGCGAGAGAGGCGCTCACGGTGTTTGTTTCTCTTTTCTTTTGATTGTTTATTGTACTCGTCTGTTACTTTTGTAGTGATTCATTTGCTTTTTGTTTTTTTCCTCCCCTGAGCAGTTTATCTGCGAGGGGCAGAATTTTCGTGCGTTTTTTAATTAACGGGAATGGATTTCAACGTGAATGACTGAGGACCGGCAATTCGACAAATCGCTATGGATACGGATTTGAAACAAATGGCGAGTTCTGTGTTTTCTGATCAATTGTCTGAACATCGACTTCGAGTTTTGGATCATGGTGAAAGTTCTAGTAATACAGCTGTTAATGTGGTTTTTCAACATGGCATGGATTCAAGGGAAAGAGTTTTGAAGGGCGGACGGATTGATGGCGCTGAGAAGGACTGCGGGGCTGGGGTGGAATTGCCGACGTGTGTTGGAGTGGAATTGGCGACTGGAGAGGAATTCTCTCGCCAGTTTACTCCTGAACAAAGAGAAGAAGCTGGGGGTTTGCTTAACGGTGTTGGCTCGAGCGTTTTGGACAACAAAAGTAGATATGACATGCGGATGGAGAAGTGATAAAAGCTATTGGTAAAACATGTTGTTTTTCTTACGGCCACACCATGCTGAAGGCGCCCGATTGTGATGTCACAAGCGTGAGATTGTGGCTGCAGAAGTGGGAGAGAGAGAGGCTCTCACGGTGTTTGTTTCTCTTTTCTTTTGATTGTTTATTGTACTCGTCTGTTACTTTTGTAGTGATTCATTTGCATTTTGGTTTTTTCCTCCCCTGAGCAGTTTATCTGCGAGGGGCAGAATTTTCGTGCGTTTTTTAATTAACGGGAATGGATTTCAACGCGAATGACTGAGGACCGGCAATTCGACAAATCGCTATGGATACGGATTTGAAACAAATGGCCAGTTCTGTGTTTCCTGATCAATTGTCTGAACATCGACTTCGAGTTTTGGATCATGGTGAAAGTTCTAGTAATACAGCTGTTAATGTGGTTTTTCAACATGACATGGATTCAAGGAAAAGAGTTTTGAATGGCGGACGGACTGATGGCGCTGAGAAGGACTGCGGGGCTGGGCTGGAATTGACGGCTGGAGAGGAATTCTCTCGCCAGCTTACTCCTGAACAAAGAGAAGAAGCTGGGGGTTTGCTTAATGGTGTTGGCTCGAGCGTTTTGGACAACAAAAGTAGATATGACATGCGGATGGACAAGTGATAAAAGATATTGATAAAACATGTTGTTTTTCTTACGGCCACACCATGCTGAAGGCGCCCGATTGTGATGTCACAAGCGTGAGATTGTGGCTGCAGAAGTGGGAGAGAGAGAGGCTCTCACAGTGTTCGTTTCTTTTTTCTTTTGATTGTTTATTGTACTCGTCTGTTACTTTTGTTGTGCTTCTATTGCTTTTTGGTTATTTCCTCCCCTGAGCAGTTTATCTGCGAGGGGCAGAATTTTCGTGTGTTTTCAAATTAACGGGAATGGATTTCAACGCGAATGACTGAGGACCGGCAATTGGACAAATCGCTATGGATACGGATTTGAAAAAAACGGCCAGTTCTGTGTTTCATGATCCATTGTCTGAACAACGACTTCGAGTTTTTGATCATGGTGAAAGTTCTAGTAATACAGCTGTTAATGTGGTTTTTCAACATGACATGGAGTCAAGGAAAAGAGTTTTGAATGGCGGACGGACTGATGGCGCTGAGAAGGACTGCGGGGCTGGAATTGACGGCGCTGGAGAGGAATTCTCTCGCCAGCTTACTCCTGAACAAAGAGAAGAAGCTGGGGGTTTGCTTAATGGTGTTGGCTCGAGCGTTTTGGACAACAAAAGTAGATATGACATGCGGATGGACAAGTGATAAAAGATATTGATAAAACATGTTGTTTTTCTTACGGCCACACCGCGCCGAACGCGCCCGATTGTGATGTCACAAGCGTGAGATTGTGGCTGCAGACGTGGGAGAGAGAGAGAGGCTCTCACAGTGTTTGTTTCTTTTTTCTTTTGATTGTTTATTGTACTCGTCTATTACTTTTGTAGTGCTTCTTTTGCTTTTTGATTTTTTCCTCCCCTGAGCAGTTTATATGCAGAGGGGCAGAATTTTCGTGCGTTTTCCAATTAACGGGAATGGATTTCAACGCGAATGACTGAGGACCGGCAATTGGACAAATAGGTGGAGTGTGACTCCGATTCTACCTCTCCGCAGCCGTTTTTACCCAGGCACTGCAGTGGCGGATGGCACGCAGTTTCTCAGGGTCAAATTCCCGAAAGAGGTTGCTTCGTTGCCATACAGCGTGCGTTTTGATACGGGAGATGGACCACTGTATTTTCGGGTCATGCATGATAGGCAGGTGAAGATCTGCCGTTTGTGCATGAGCCCGGTTCATGTGATGCGAGTTTGCCCTCAGTTTGTCTGCCGTGAGTGCTTGGAAAAGGGGCATTACGCAAGGAGTGTCAAGCAGCGCGCTGTAACACCATCAATCGAAAATGATATACTTGAGAGCCCCAACATAATGCATGTTTCTCTCTTTGATAAAAGATGTTGTTTTTCTTTCCAAATGATATAAATGACAAAAACAAAAAATTGTACTTAGAAATAATATAAAGCCATTAAAACAGGAACAAAAGGTCCTTCTTTCCAAGTTAAGGTCAAACTGAGAGAATTTATGGTGATTTGCAGATTTGTCCAATGGTAGGTATTTTGGGTGTTTGTCGAGGTTGGGGGTGGTGGTGGTAATATTTAATTTAAAGGGCTATTTAGCTGGTAAACTAAGAAAGGTAAAGTACCTGTCAAATAAAAATGGGTAGCAATTTTAATTATAATCATTGCCTGGAGGTTGACATAGCTTGGGTCAAATTGAAACCAAGGATAAAAGGTGTCAGCAAATTTGAGGACAATATGAGGGTTAAGCCCCCACCAAGAGCGGGCGGCCCATGCCAAGCTCCAGCCGAAAACCCAAACTCCAAACGTGAGCCTCGGCTCCGCATTGTTGGACAAAACAAAAAAAAAAAAGGCTCCGGCGTCACAACAGCAGTAGAAAGCAGATGACAACCATGAGGCGACCGATCGAGAGGGCAGCTTTCGCTTACGGCCACACCACGCTGAATGCGCCCGATCTCGTCTGATCTCGGAAGCCAAGCAGCGTCGGGCCTGGTTAGTACTTGGATGGGTGACCGCCTGGGAATACCAGGTGCTGTAAGCATTTTTGTTTTTCCCACCCCTACAATCGAGTGGTAGAAGTGGCTCCAACCTGGGCCCAACGGCTGGGGGCCCCTCGTCACACTTTTTTTGAATGTCCTCAAGCCTTCGTTGCTTCAGTACCTGAGCCTGATCAACATCCACCGCGCCTGATGCAAAAAAGGTTTATTGTGTATTATCCAAACACGATACGCGACACCAGCCGGGCTGGTCCGCACAGCGGAAGAAGAGACCGCCTTGGCACGCCAACATTCACCCTCTTCCTTTTTATTCTTTTTCTTATCTATGGCTTTCCCCCAGATTATCTAAGGCCTGCCCCAGGACAAGCAACTTAGGCCCTCCTACCTTTCTTATTGTTAGAATTAGCTTAAACCTTGACACCAATATTTAGTGGTAATGGCAACCATTTTATTAAGGAATAGACTGCCACCTTGTGTGTCTGGCAGTGAGCTACAACTAAAGTAGACCGACCTCTTCCAGGTTACTGCATCCAGGTTGTGTCTACATCATTATATCTATGCCTACGTTTTGTCAGTATCAAAATGCGCATGGCTGTAAGTATGTCTGTCAGCGCTGTGTCAGCTGAAAGATAGGTCTGATCCCACAAATTACACTTCTGCAACCGTTGGTGTAAGCAGTTGTCCCAGTCCTGTCTGGGTGACCAGTTGCCCGCGGTTCTGGCGCCAAGGGCTGAGAACGAGGTATCGGGAGAGAGGCTTAAGGCTGGGAGCCCCTCGGTAAAATGGAGGTCAGGCTTAAGCAGGAGTGTAACCCTCCTATTATCTTTGGGGTCCGTGTGACCCCATTCAATGTTTCAATGGATTATTGACTTTGTTTTTTTGCCTCATATTTCATGACTTTTCCTAATTTAATGGGGACAACTGGGTGAACGTAAAATGAACATGATGATGTGTTTTCAATGTCCTGTACACATTTTGTACACATCGGTGTTCTCTGGGCTGAATTTGAGCCCAGGTTGTTCTGGCGGTATAAAACATAAGAAATATCAACATCGTTCACACATTTCATTTGGTTGTTTTGGATGATATTGAGGCCACTAACATGCAATTTTATAATCTTCAAAAAACCTTCCCTCTGCTTTAGGGCCCTAAAGCAGAGGGGGTGTTGCTAGATTTGAGGCCCTTCTGGGGCGCGAAACCCTAGTGCTCACATCCTCATGCGGGGAATGCATCAGCAACGACAATAGGCTAGTTGCGTTACATTACTTTCAGAGTCGTTGAGCTGACACTTTTATTCAAAGCTACTGACAGTTGATTAGGCTGACCAGGGGTCAACCCCCCCTTGGGAGCTATGTTATTTTTCACAACCATTTACCGGGGCACCACAGATTGTTACTGGGGCATGTGCCCCACTGAGATCGGGTCTGGCCCTAACCCATCATAACCATACCTGTGGTAGCATGAGAACCACTGACAGTTCACATGACATGGGGGAGGAGGAAATATAATTCCAACAAGTACGCTGATCTTTCCTGCACTGTTGGGGTGTGGAAATGTGGTTCCAGTGAGGAGATTGGCAGTTCACACTACAAAGGGGAGGAGCAAACATATGAAAGCTTGCACCGCAGCTTTCAAAACCATTTCACTTGGTGCGCTGTGTGCTCTTGCTTTATGTTCTCTTTCACTTGAAAATGACCTCTAAGCAAAGGTTTCGTGCCAATGCGGTTTTGTCACAGCTCTTTGACAGTGAAAGTGACATAGAGGAGAATGTGTCTGAGACAGAGGATAATGTTGAGGAGGACCCTGATTATGAGACATCCTCCTCTGATGGGAATGAGAGCCTTAGTATTGACCCTCCCGTTGTCTCTCAACCACCAGCAGACAAGTTACCTTACAAAAATGGAAAGTTATTATAGTCCCTCTCCCCACCTGAATGACAGGTTACATTTAATGCTGTTAATGTCATCAAAATGGTTCCAGGCCCCACCAGATACACTGTCAGCCATGTCCAAGACATAAGATCAGCGTTTGAGCTCTTCGTAACACCATCAATCGAAAATGATATACTTGAGAGCCCAAACATAATACATGTTTCTGTCTTTGATAAAAGATATAGTTTTTCTTTCCAAATGATATAAATGACAAAATAAAATTTACTTAGAAATAATATAAAGCCATTAAAACAGGAAAAAAAAAAGGTCCTTCTTTTCAAGTTAGGGTCAAACTGAGAGATTTTATGGTGATTTGCATATTTTTCCAATACTAGGTATTTTGGGTGCATGCCGGGGGGGGGGGGGGGGTGGGTGGTGGTCATATTTAATTTAAAGGGCTATTTAGGTAGTAAACCAAGAAACGTGAAGTACCTGACACATAAAAATGGGTAGCAATTTTAATTATAATCATTGCCTGGAGGTTGAAATAGCTTGGGTCAAATTGACCCCAAGGATAAAAGATGTGAGCAAATTTGAGGACAATACGAGGGTTGAGCCACCACCAAGAGCGGGCGGCTCAGACGGAGCTCCCGCATGAAATGTGAGCCAAAGCCCAGGTGAAACTGGGAGCCGGTGGTGGGTCTTTCTCCACCATCTTCAAACCCTGAGCCTCCGGCCTAGATCCACACCTAGAGCCGGGCCTGACACTGTGGCCTTGGCCGGTGCCAAGCTCCAGCCAAAAACCCAAACTCCAAACGTGAGCCTCGGCTCCGCAGTGTTGGACAAAACAAAAAAAAAAAAAAAAAAAAAAGGCTCCGGCGTCACAACAGCAGTAGAAAGCGGATGACAACCATGAGGCGACCGACTGAGAGGGCAGCTTTCGCTTACGGCCACACCACGCTGAACGCGCCCGATCTCGTCTGATCTCGGAAGCCAAGCAGCGTCGGGCCTGGTTAGTACTTGGATGGGTGACCGCCTGGGAATACCAGGTGCTGTAAGCATTTTTGTTTTTCCCACCCCCACAATCGAGTGGTAGAAGTGGCTCCAACCAGGACAAGCTGCCTAGGCCCTCCTACCTTTCTTATTGTTAGAATTAGCATAAACCTTGACACCAATATTCAGTGGTAATGGCAACCATTTTATTAAGGAATAGACCTCCACCTTTTGTGTCTGGCTGTGAACTACACCCAAAGTTGACCGTGGTTCCAGTGAGGAGATTGGCATTAAAACAAGAAAAAAGGTCTTTCTGTCCAATTTAAGGTCCAACTGAGAGATTTTATGGTGATTTGCATATTTTTGCAAAAGTAGGTATTTTGGGTGTTTGCCGGGGTTGGGGGTGGTGGTGGTAATATTTAATTTAAAATTTAAATTTAACTTTCTTATTGTTTGCAGTAGCTTAAACATTGACGTCAATATTTAGCGGTAATGGAAAGCGTTTTATTAAGGATGGGAGCCCCTCGGTAAAATGGAGGTCAGGCTTAATGCTGCTAATGTCATCAAAATGGTTCCAGGTCCCACCACATACACTGTCAGCCATGTCCAAGACATAAAATCGGCATCTGAGCTCTTCGTAACACCATCAATCCAAAAACATATACCTGAGAGCCTGAACATAATACATGTTTCTGTCTTTGATAAAACATGTTGTTTTTCTTACGGCCACACCGCGCTGAACGCGCCCGATTGTGATGTCACAATTGTGAGATTGTGGCTGCAGACGTGGGAGCGAGAGAGGCTCTCACGGTGTTTGTTTCTCTTTTCTTTTGATTGTTTATTGTACTCGTCTGTTACTTTTGTAGTGATTCATTTGCATTTTGGTTTTTTCCTCCCCTGAGCAGTTTATCTGCGAGGGGCAGAATTTTCGTGCGTTTTTTAATTAACGGGAATGGATTTCAACACGAATGACTGAGGACCGGCAATTCGACAAATCGCTATGGATACGGATTTGAAACAAATGGCGAGTTCTGTGTTTTCTGATCAATTGTCTGAACATCGACTTCGAGTTTTCAGTCATGGTGAAAGTTCTAGTAATACAGCTGTTAATGTGGTTTTTCAACATGGCATGGATTCAAGGGAAAGAGTTTTGAAGGGCGGACGGATTGATGGCGCTGAGAAGGACTGCGGGGCTGGGGTGGAATTGCCGACGTGTGTTGGAGTGGAATTGGCGACTGGAGAGGAATTCTCTCGCCAGTTTACTCCTGAACAAAGAGAAGAAGCTGGGGGTTTGCTTAATGGTGTTGGCTCGAGCGTTTTGGACAACAAAAGTAGATATGACATGCGGATGGAGAAGTGATAAAAGATATTGATAAAACATGTTGTTTTTCTTACGGCCACACCATGCTGAAGGCGCCCGATTGTGATGTCACAAGCGTGAGATTGTGGCTGCAGACGTGGGAGAGAGAGAGGCTCTCACGGTGTTTGTTTCTCTTTTCTTTTGATTGTTTATTGTACTCGTCTGTTACTTTTGTTGTGCTTCTATTGCATTTTGGTTTTTTCCTCCCCTGAGCAGTTTATCTGCTAGGGGCAGAATTTTCGTGCGTTTTTTTAATTAACGGGAATGGATTTCAACGCGAATGACTGAGGACCGGCAATTGGACAAATCGCTATGGATACGGATTTGAAACAAACGGCCAGTTCTGTGTTTCCTGATCAATTGTCTGAACATGGACTTCGAGTTTTGGATCATGGTGAAAGTTCTAGTAATACAGCTGTTAATGTGGTTTTTCAACATGACATGGATTCAAGGAAAAGAGTTTTGAATGGCGGACGGACTGATGGCGCTGAGAAGGACTGCGGGGCTGGGCTGGGATTGACGGCTGGAGAGGAACTCTCTCGCCAGCTTACTCCTGAACAAAGAGAAGAAGCTGGGGGTTTGCTTAATGGTGTTGGCTCGAGCGTTTTGGACAACAAAAGTAGATATGACATGCGGATGGACAAGTGATAAAAGATATTGATAAAACATGTTGTTTTTCTCACGGCCACACCGCGCCGAACGCGCCCCATTGTGATGTCACAAGCGTGAGATTGTGGCTGCAGACGTGGGAGAGAGAGAGAGGCTCTCACAGTGTTTGTTTCTTTTTTCTTTTGATTGTTTATTGTACTCGTCTATTACTTTTGTAGTGCTTCTTTTGCTTTTTGATTTTTTCCTCCCCTGAGCAGTTTATATGCAGAGGGGCAGAATTTTCCTGTGTTTTCCAATTAACGGGAATGGATTTCAACGCGAATGACTGAGGACCGGCAATTGGACAAATCGCTATGGATACGGATTTTAAACAAACGGCCAGTTCTGTGTTTCCTGATCAATTGTCTGAACATCGACTCCCAGTTTTGGATCATGGTGAAAGTTCTAGTAATACAGCTGTTAATGTGGTTTTTCAACAAGGCATGGATTCAAGGGAAAGAGTTTTGAAGGGCGGACTGATTGATGGCGCTGAGAAGGACTGCGGAGCTGGGGTGGAATTGCCGACGTGTGTTGGAGTGGAATTGGCGACTGGAGAGGAATTCTCTCGCCAGTTTACTCCTGAACAAAGAGAAGAAGCTGGGGGTTTGCTTAATGGTGTTGGCTCGAGCGTTTTGGACAACAAAAGTAGATATGACATGCGGATGGACAAGTGATAAAAGATATTGATAAAACATGTTGTTTTTCTTACGGCCACACCGCGCCGAACGCGCCCGATTGTGATGTCACAAGCGTGAGATTGTGGCTGCAGACGTGGGAGAGAGAGAGAGGCTCTCACAGTGTTTGTTTCTTTTTTCTTTTGATTGTTTATTGTACTCGTCTATTACCTTTGTAGTGCTTCTTTTGCTTTTTGATTTTTTCCTCCCCTGAGCAGTTTATATGCAGAGGGGCAGAATTTTCGTGCGTTTTCCAATTAACGGGAATGGATTTCAACGCGAATGACTGAGGACCGGCAATTGGACAAATAGGTGGAGTGTGACTCCGATTCTACCTCTCCGCAGCCGTTTTTACCCAGGCACTGCAGTGGCGGATGGCACGCAGTTTCTCAGGGTCAAATTCCCGAAAGAGGTTGCTTCGTTGCCATACAGCGTGCGTTTTGATACGGGAGATGGACCACTGTATTTTCGGGTCATGCATGATAGGCAGGTGAAGATCTGCCGTTTGTGCATGAGCCCGGTTCATGTGATGCGACTTTGCCCTCAGTTTGTCTGCCGTGAGTGCTTGGAAAAGGGGCATTACGCAAGGAGTGTCAAGCAGCGCGCTGTAACACCATCAATCGGAAATGATATACTTGAGAGCCCCAACATAATGCATGTTTCTCTCTTTGATAAAAGATATTGTTTTTCTTTCCAAAAGATATAAATGACAAAAACAAAAAGTTGTACTTAGAATTAATATAAAGCCATTAAAACAGGAACAAAAGGTCCTTCTTTCCAAGTTAAGGTCAAACTGAGCGAATTTATGGTGATTTGCAGATTTGTCCAATGGTAGGTATTTTGGGTGTTTGCCGAGGTTGGGGGTGGTGGTGGTGGTAATATTTAATTTAAAGGGCTATTTAGCTGGTAAACTAAGAAAGCTAAAGTACCTGTCAAATAAAAATGGGTAGCAATTTTAATTATAATCATTGCCTGGAGGTTGACATAGCTTGGGTCAAATTGAAGCCAAGGATAAAAGGTGTCAGCAAATTTGAGGACAATATGAGGGTTAAGCCCCCACCAAGAGCGGGCGGCCCATGCCAAGCTCCAGCCGAAAACCCAAACTCCAAACGTGAGCCTCGGCTCCGCATTGTTGGACAAAACAAAAAAAAAAAAAAAAAAAAGGCTCCGGCAGTAGAAAGCGCATCACAACCATGAGGTGACCGACTGAGACGGCAGGTTTCGCTTACGGCCACACCACGCTGAATGCGCCCGATCTCGTCTGATCTCGGAAGCCAAGCAGCGTCGGGCCTGGTTAGTACTTGGATGGGTGACCGCCTCGGAATACCAGGTGCTGTAAGCATTTTTGTTTTTCCCACCCCCACAATCGAGTGGTAGAAGTGGCTCCAACCTGGGCCCAACGGCTGGGGGCCCCTCGTCACACTTTTTTTGAATGTCCTCAAGCCTTCGTTGCTTCAGTACCTGAGCCTGATCAACATCCACCGCGCCTGATGCAAAAAGGTTTATTGTGTATTATCCAAACACGATACGCGACACCAGCCGGGCTGGTCCGCACAGCGGAAGAAGAGGCCGCCTTGGCACGCCAACATTCACCCTCTTCTTTTTTATTCTTTTTCTTATCTATGGCTTTCCCCCAGATTATCTAAGGCCTGCCCCAGGACAAGCAACTTAGGCCCTCCTACCTTTCTTATTGTTAGAATTAGCTTAAACCTTGACACCAATATTTAGTGGTAATGGCAACCATTTTATTAAGGAATAGACTGCCACCTTGTGTGTCTGGCAGTGAGCTACAACTAAAGTAGACCGACCTCTTCCAGGTTACTGCATCCAGGTTGTGTCTACATCATTATATCTATGCCTACGTTTTGTCAGTATCAAAATGCGCATGGCTGTAAGTATGTCTGTCAGCGCTGTGTCAGCTGAAAGATAGGTCTGATCCCACAAATTACACTTCTGCAACCGTTGGTGTAAGCAGTTGTCCCGGTCCTGTCTGGGTGACCAGTTGCCCGCGGTTCTGGCGCCAAGGGCTGAGAACGAGGTATCGGGAGAGAGGCTTAAGGCTGGGAGCCCCTCGGTAAAATGGAGGTCAGGCTTAAGCAGGAGTGTAACCCTCCTATTATCTTTGGGTTCCATGTGACCCCATTCAATGTTTCAATGGATTATTGACTTTGTTTTTTTGCCTCATATTTCATGACTTTTCCTAATTTAATGGGGACAACTGGGTGAACGTAAAATGAACATGATGATGTGTTTTCAATGTCCTGTACACATTTTGTACACATCGGTGTTCTCTGGGCTGAATTTGAGCCCAGGTTGTTCTGGCGGTATAAAACATAAGAAATATCAACATCGTTCACACATTTCATTTGGTTGTTTTGGATGATATTGAGGCCACTAACATGCAATTTTATAATCTTCAAAAAACCTTCCCTCTGCTTTAGGGCCCTGAAGCAGAGGGGGTGTTGCTAGATTTGGGGCCCTTCTGGGGCGCGAAACCCTAGTGCTCACATCCTCATGCGGGGAATGCATCAGCAACGACAATAGGCTAGTTGCGTTACATTACTTTCAGAGTCATTGAGCTGACACTTTTATTCAAAGCTACTGACAGTTGATTAGGCTGACCAGGGGTCAACCCCCCCTTGGGAGCTATGTTATTTTTCACAACCATTCACCGGGGCACCACAGATTGTTACTGGGGCATGTGCCCCACTGAGATCGGGTCTGGCCCTAACCCATCATAACCATACCTGTGGTAGCATGAGAACCACTGACAGTTCACATGACATGGGGGAGGAGGAAATATAATTCCAACAAGTACGCTGATATTTCCTGCACTGTTGGGGTGTGGAAATGTGGTTCCAGTGAGGAGATTGGCAGTTCACACTACAAAGGGGTGGAGCAAACATATGAAAGCTTGCACCGCAGCTTTCAAAACCATTTCACTTGGTGCGCTGTGTGCTCTTGCTTTATGTTCTCTTTCACTTGAAAATGACCTCTAAGCAAAGGTTTCGTGCCAATGCGGTTTTGTCACAGCTCTTTGACAGTGAAAGTGACATAGAGGAGAATGTGTCTGAGACAGAGGATAATGTTGAGGAGGACCCTGATTATGAGACATCCTCCTCTGATGGGAATGAGAGCCTTAGTATTGACCCTCCCGTTGTCTCTCAACCACCAGCAGACAAGTTACCTTACAAAAATGGAAAGTTATTATAGTCCCTCTCCCCACCTGAGTGACAGGTTACATTTAATGCTGTTAATGTCATCAAAATGGTTCCAGGCCCCACCAGATACACTGTCAGCCATGTCCAAGACATAAAATCAGCGTTTGAGCTCTTCGTAACACCATCAATCGAAAATGATATACTTTAGAGCCCAAACATAATACATGTTTCTGTCTTTGATAAAAGGTATAGTTTTTCTTTCCAAATGATATAAATGACGAAATAAAATTTACTTAGAAATAATATAAAGCCAGTAAAACAGGAAAAAAAAAGGTCCTTCTTTTCAAGTTAGGGTCAAACTGGGAGATTTTATGGTGATTTGCATATTTTTCCAATACTAGGTAGTTTGGGTGCATGCCGGGGTTTGGGGGGGGGGATGGGTGGTGGTCATATTTAATTTAAAGGGCTATTTAGGTAGTAAACCAAGAATCGTGAAGTACCTGACACATAAAAATGGGTAGCAATTTTAATTATAGTCATTGCCTGGAGGTTGAAATAGCTTGGGTCAAATTGACCCCAAGGATAAAAGATGTGAGCAAATTTGAGGACAATACGAGGGTTGAGCCACCACCAAGAGCGGGCGGCTCAGACGGAGCTCCCGCATGAAATGTGAGCCAAAGCCCAGGTGACACTGGGAGCCGGTGGTGGGTCTTTCTCCACCATCTTCAAACCCTGAGCCTCCGGCCTAGATCCACACCTAGAGCCGGGCCTGACACTGTGGCCTTGGCCGGTGAGCCAAGCTCCAGCCAAAAACCCAAACTCCAAACGTGAGCCTCGGCGCCGCAGTGTTGGACAAAACAAAAAAAAAAAACAAAAAAAAAAGGCTCCGGCGTCACAACAGCAGTAGAAAGCGGATGACAACCATGAGGCGACCGACTGAGACGGCAGCTTTCGCTTACGGCCACACCACGCTGAACGCGCCCGATCTCGTCTGATCTCGGAAGCCAAGCAGCGTCGGGCCTGGTTAGTACTTGGATGGGTGACCGCCTGGGAATACCAGGTGCTGTAAGCATTTTTGTTTTTCCCACCCCCACCATCGAGTGGTAGAAGTGGCTCCAACCAGGACAAGCAGCCTAGGCCCTCCTACCTTTCTTATTGTTAGAATTAGCATAAACCTTGACACCAATATTCAGTGGTAATGGCAACCATTTTATTAAGGAATAGACCTCCACCTTTTGTGTCTGGCTGTGAACTACACCCCAAGTTGACCGTGGTTCCAGTGAGGAGATTGGCATTAAAACAAGAAAAAAGGTCTTTCTGTCCAATTTAAGGTCCAACTGAGAGATTTTATGGTGATTTGCATATTTTTGCAAAAGTAGGTATTTTGGGTGTTTGCCGGGGTTGGGGGTGGTGGTGGTAATATTTAATTTAAAATTTAAATTTAACTTTCTTATTGTTTGCAGTAGCTTAAACATTGACGTCAATATTAGCGGTAATGGAAAGCGTTTTATTAAGGATGGGAGCCCCTCGGTAAAATGGAGGTCAGGCTTAATGCTGCTAATGTCATCAAAATGGTTCCAGGTCCCACCACATACACTGTCAGCCATGTCCAAGACATAAAATCGGCATCTGAGCTCTTCGTAACACCATCAATCCAAAAACATATACCTGAGAGCCTGAACATAATACATGTTTCTGTCTTTGATAAAACATGTTGTTTTTCTTACGGCCACACCGCGCTGAACGCGCCCGATTGTGATGTCACAATTGTGAGATTGTGGCTGCAGAAGTGGGAGCGAGAGAGGCGCTCACGCTGTTTGTTTCTCTTTTCTTTTGATTGTTTATTGTACTCGTCTGTTACTTTTGTAGTGATTCATTTGCTTTTTGTTTTTTTCCTGCCCTGAGCAGTTTATCTGCGAGGGGCAGAATTTTCGTGCGTTTTTTAATTAACGGGAATGGATTTCAACGTGAATGACTGAGGACCGGCAATTCGACAAATCGCTATGGATACGGATTTGAAACAAATGGCGAGTTCTGTGTTTTCTGATCAATTGTCTGAACATCGACTTCGAGTTTTGGATCATGGTGAAAGTTCTAGTAATACAGCTGTTAATGTGGTTTTTCAACATGGCATGGATTCAAGGGAAAGAGTTTTGAAGGGCGGACGGATTGATGGCGCTGAGAAGGACTGCGGGGCTGGGGTGGAATTGCCGACGTGTGTTGGAGTAGAATTGGCGACTGGAGAGGAATTCTCTCGCCAGTTTACTCCTGAACAAAGAGAAGAAGCTGGGGGTTTGCTTAATGGTGTTGGCTCGAGCGTTTTGGACAACAAAAGTAGATATGACATGCGGATGGAGAAGTGATAAAAGATATTGATAAAACATGTTGTTTTTCTTACGGCCACACCATGCTGAAGGCGCCCGATTGTGATGTCACAAGCGTGAGATTGTGGCTGCAGACGTGGGAGAGAGAGAGGCTCTCACAGTGTTCGTTTCTTTTTTCTTTTGATTGTTTATTGTACTCGTCTGTTACTTTTGTTGTGCTTCTATTGCTTTTTGGTTATTTCCTCCCCTGAGCAGTTTATCTGCCAAGGGGCCGAATTTTCGTGCGTTTTTTTAATTAACGGGAATGGATTTCAACGCGAATGACTGAGGACCGGCAATTGGACAAATCGCTATGGATACGGATTTGAAACAAATGGCGAGTTCTGTGTTTTCTGATCAATTGTCTGAACATCGACTTCGAGTTTTCAATCATGGTGAAAGTTCTAGTAATACAGCTGTTAATGTGGTTTTTCAACATGACATGGATTCAAGGAAAAGAATTTTGAATGGCGGACGGATTGATGGCGCTGAGAAGGACTGTGGGGCTGGGCTGGAATTGACGGCTGGAGAGGAATTCTCTCGCCAGCTTACTCCTGAACAAAGAGAAGAAGCTGGGGGTTTGCTTAATGGTGTTGGCTCGAGCGTGTTGGACAACAAAAGTAGATATGACATGCGGATGGACAAGTGATAAAAGACATTGATAAAACATGTTGTTTTTCTTACGGCCACACCGCGCCGAAAGCGCCCGATTGTGATGTCACAAGCGTGAGATTGTGGCTGCAGAAGTGGGAGAGAGAGAGGCTCTCACAGTGTTCGCTTCTTTTTTCTTTTGATTGTTTATTGTACTCGTCTGTTACTTTTGTTGTGCTTCTATTGCTTTTTGGTTATTTCCTCCCCTGAGCAGTTTATCTGCCAAGGGGCAGAATTTTCGTGCGTTTTCAAATTAACGGGAATGGATTTCAACGCGAATGACTGAGGACCGGCAATTGGACAAATCGCTATGGATACGGATTTGAAACAAGCGGCCAGTTCTGTGTTTCCTGATCAATTGTCTGAACATCGACTTCGAGTTTTGGATCATGGTGAAAGTTCTAGTAATACAGCTGTTAATGTGGTTTTTCAGCATGACATGGATTCAAGGAAAAGAGTTTTGAATGGCGGACGGACTGATGGCGCTGAGAAGGACTGCGGGGCTGGGCTGGGATTGACGGCTGGAGAGGAATTCTCTCGCCAGCTTACTCCTGAACAAAGAGAAGAAGCTGGGGGTTTGCTTAACGGTGTTGGCTCGAGCGTTTTGGACAACAAAAGCAGATATGACATGCGGATGGACAAGTGATAAAAGATATTGATAAAACATGTTGTTTTTCTTACGGCCACACCGCGCCGAACGCGCCCGATTGTGATGTCACAAGCGTGAGCTTGTGGCTGCAGACGTGGGAGAGAGACAGAGGCTCTCACAGTGTTTGTTTCTTTTTTCTTTTGATTGTTTATTGTACTCGTCTATTACTTTTGTAGTGCTTCTTTTGCTTTTTGATTTTTTCCTCCCCTGAGCAGTTTATATGCAGAGGGGCAGAATTTTCGTGCGTTTTCCAATTAACGGGAATGGATTTCAACGCGAATGACTGAGGACCGGCAATTGGACAAATAGGTGGAGTGTGACTCCGATTCTACCTCTCCGCAGCCGTTTTTACCCAGGCACTGCAGTGGCGGATGGCACGCAGTTTCTCAGGGTCAAATTCCCGAAAGATGTTGCTTCGTTGCCATACAGCGTGCGTTTTGATACGGGAGATGGACCACTGTATTTTCGGGTCATGCATGATAGGCAGGTGAAGATCTGCCGTTTGTGCATGAGCCCGGTTCATGTGATGCGAGTTTGCCCTCAGTTTGTCTGCCGTGAGTGCTTGGAAAAGGGGCATTACGCAAGGAGTGTCAAGCAGCGCGCTGTAACACCATCAATCGAAAATGATATACTTGATAGCCCCAACATAATGCATGTTTCTCTCTTTGATAAAAGATATTGTTTTTCTTTCCAAATGATATAAATGACAAAAACAAAAAATTGTACTTAGAAATAATATAAAGCCATTAAAACAGGAACAAAAGGTCCTTCTTTCCAAGTTAAGGTCAAACTGAGAGAATTTATGGTGATTTGCAGATTTGTCCAATGGTAGGTATTTTGGGTGTTTGTCGAGGTTGGGGGTGGTGGTGGTAATATTTAATTTAAAGGGCTATTTAGCTGGTAAACTAAGAAAGGTAAAGTACCTGTCAAATAAAAATGGGTAGCAATTTTAATTATAATCATTGCCTGGAGGTTGACATAGCTTGGGTCAAATTGAAACCAAGGATAAAAGGTGTCAGCAAATTTGAGGACAATATGAGGGTTAAGCCCCCACCAAGAGCGGGCGGCACATGCCAAGCTCCAGCCGAAAACCCAAACTCCAAACGTGAGCCTCGGCTCCGCATTGTTGGACAAAACAAAAAAAAAAAAAAAAAAAAAAAAAGGCTCCGGCGTCACAACAGCAGTAGAAAGCAGATGACAACCATGAGGCGACCGAGTGAGAGGGCAGCTTTCGCTTACGGCCACACCACGCTGAATGCGCCCGATCTCGTCTGATCTCGGAAGCCAAGCAGCGTCGGGCCTGGTTAGTACTTGGATGGGTGACCGCCTGGGAATACCAGGTGCTGTAAGCATTTTTGTTTTTCCCACCCCCACAATCGAGTGGTAGAAGTGGCTCCAACCTGGGCCCAACGGCTGGGGGCCCCTCGTCACACTTTTTTTGAATGTCCTCAAGCCTTCGTTGCTTCAGTACCTGAGCCTGATCAACATCCACCGCGCCTGATGCAAAAAAGGTTTATTGTGTATTATCCAAACACGATACGCGACACCAGCCGGGCTGGTCCGCACAGCGGAAGAAGAGACCGCCTTGGCACGCCAACATTCACCCTCTTCCTTTTTATTCTTTTTCTTATCTATGGCTTTCCCCCAGATTATCTAAGGCCTGCCCCAGGACAAGCAACTTAGGCCCTCCTACCTTTCTTATTGTTAGAATTAGCTTAAACCTTGACACCAATATTTAGTGGTAATGGCAACCATTTTATTAAGGAATAGACTGCCACCTTGTGTGTCTGGCAGTGAGCTACAACTAAAGTAGACCGACCTCTTCCAGGTTACTGCATCCAGGTTGTGTCTACATCATTATATCTATGCCTACGTTTTGTCAGTATCAAAATGCGCATGGCTGTAAGTATGTCTGTCAGCGCTGTGTCAGCTGAAAGATAGGTCTGATCCCACAAATTACACTTCTACAACCATCGGTGTAAGCAGTTGTCCCAGTCCTGTCTGGGTGACCAGTTGCCCGCGGTTCTGGCGCCAAGGGCTGAGAACGAGGTATCGGGAGAGAGGCTTAAGGCTGGGAGCCCCTCGGTAAAATGGAGGTCAGGCTTAAGCAGGAGTGTAACCCTCCTATTATCTTTGGGGTCCATGTGACCCCATTCAATGTTTCAATGGATTATTGACTTTGTTTTTTTGCCTCATATTTCATGACTTTTCCTAATTTAATGGGGACAACTGGGTGAACGTAAAATGAACATGATGATGTGTTTTCAATGTCCTGTACACATTTTGTACACATCGGTGTTCTCTGGGCTGAATTTGAGCCCAGGTTGTTCTGGCGGTATAAAACATAAGAAATATCAACATCGTTCACACATTTCATTTGGTTGTTTTGGATGATATTGAGGCCACTAACATGCAATTTTATAATCTTCAAAAAACCTTCCCTCTGCTTTAGGGCCCTAAAGCAGAGGGGGTGTTGCTAGATTTGAGGCCCTTCTGGGGCGCGAAACCCTAGTGCTCACATCCTCATGCGGGGAATGCATCAGCAACGACAATAGGCTAGTTGCGTTACATTACTTTCAGAGTCATTGAGCTGACACTTTTATTCAAAGCTACTGACAGTTGATTAGGCTGACCAGGGGTCAACCCCCCCTTGGGAGCTATGTTATTTTTCACAACCATTTACCGGGGCACCACAGATTGTTACTGGGGCATGTGCCCCACTTGGATCGGGTCTGGCCCTAACCCATCATAACCATACCTGTGGTAGCATGAGAACCACTGACAGTTCACATGACATGGGGGAGGAGCAAATATATTTCCAACAAGTACGCTGATATTTCCTGCACTGTTGGGGTGTGGAAATGTGGTTCCAGTGAGGCGATTGGCAGTTCACACTACAAAGGGGAGGAGCAAACATATGAAAGCTTGCACCGCAGCTTTCAAAACCCTTTCACTTGGTGCGCTGTGTGCTCTTGCTTTATGTTCTCTTTCACTTGAAAATGACCTCTAAGCAAAGGTTTCGTGCCAATGCGGTTTTGTCACAGCTCTTTGACAGTGAAAGTGACATAGAGGAGAATGTGTCTGAGACAGAGGATAATGTTGAGGAGGACCCTGATTATGAGACATCCTCCTCTGATGGGAATGAGAGCCTTAGTATTGACCCTCCCGTTGTCTCTCAACCACCAGCAGACAAGTTACCTTACAAAAATGGAAAGTTATTATAGTCCCTCTCCCCACCTGAATGACAGGTTACATTTAATGCTGTTAATGTCATCAAAATGGTTCCAGGCCCCACCAGATACACCGTCAGCCATGTCCACGACATAAAAACAGCGTTTGAGCTCTTCGTAACACCATCAATCGAAAATGATATACTTGAGAGCCCAAACATAATACATGTTTCTGTCTTTGATAAAAGGTATAGTTTTTCTTTCCAAATGATATAAATGACAAAATAAAATTTACTTAGAAATAATATAAAGCCATTAAAACAGGAAAAAAAAAAGGTCCTTCTTTTCAAGTTAGGGTCAAACTGAGAGATTTTATGGAGATTTGCATATTTTTCCAATGCTAGGTATTTTGGGTGCATGCCGGGGTTTGGGGGGGGGGGGGGGGGGGGGATGGGTGGTGGTCATATTTAATTTAAAGGGCTATTTAGGTAGTAAACCAAGAAACGTGAACTACCTGACACATAAAAATGGGTAGCAATTTTAATTATAATCATTGCCTGGAGGTTGAAATAGCTTGGGTCAAATTGACCCCAAGGATAAAAGATGTGAGCAAATTTGAGGACAATACGAGGGTTGAGCCACCACCAAGAGCGGGCGGCTCAGACGGAGCTCCCGCATGAAATGTGAGCCAAAGCCCAGGGGAAACTGGGAGCCGGTGGTGGGTCTTTCTCCACCATCTTCAAACCCTGAGCCTCCGGCCTAGATCCACACCTAGAGCCGGGCCTGACACTGTGGCCTTGGCCGGTGCCAAGCTCCAGCCAAAAACCCAAACTCCAAACGTGAGCCCCGGCTCCGCAGTGTTGGACAAAACAAAAAAAAAAAAAAGGCTCCAGCGTCACAACAGCAGTAGAAAGCGGATGACAACCATGCGGCGACCGACTGAGAGGGCAGCTTTCGCTTACGGCCACACCACGCTGAACGCGCCCGATCTCGTCTGATCTCGGAAGCCAACCAGCGTCGGGCCTTCGAAACTCGCATGTGCCATATCGCGTTTTGAACAACATTTCCTTTCATCGGTGTAATGTTTGTCATCGCACAGGCTGGGAAGTGTACGAAGAAGCAGAAACTGAAAATGTTGACTTTTGTTGAATGCTTTAAAAAAGAAAGATTGATAGAGAATGTAGAGTTTTAAACAAGTATGTATTGACTGAAATCAAAGGTAAAGCTGTGTGCTTAGTTTGTGGACAACAGATGTTATGGTTATGGCGTGTATGATGACAAACACGACACCGATGAAAAGAAAATGTTGATCTTTAGATATGGCACTTGTGTGTTTGGAAGGTGCGTAGGAAAAACGTCTTAAACGTTTTAATTAAAACAAATTAAAAATCATCAATAAATAACAGTGTTAGTGAGCCAAACACAAAGCTAAGTTTTCTTAGACCCAAAAAGCTTGGAAACTCTAATCTTGCATCCGTATACACATTTGCAGTAGTTGAAGGGTAGTTGAAGACAGTGAAAACCTTTTCCTTCACTCACTTTAAGTTTTTTGGCTTTCTTGACTCATGTACAGCACAGGAGCGAATGAACGCGTTTCGTGAGCACCTTAGAAACTCGCAAGTGCCATATCGCGTTTTGAACAACATTTCCTTTCATCGGTGTAATGTTTGTCATCGCACAAGCTGGGAAGTGTACGAAGAAGCAGAAACTGAAAATGTTGACTTTTGTTGAATGCTTTACACACGCATGTAGTTGGTAAAGTGTTTGCGAGGTGCGATCCAGCCTGTAATGTCAGAGTGAACATTCAGTCACTGCGAGAGTTCCTTTCATTGCAGAGAGCTGTACTGCTCTCACAATGAAGGGAACCACGAACCCTACACTGCCACAGACCAAGAAGGAAAACTGAAGTGTTGCCAGTCCAAGAATTAAAAATCATTACTACATGACAGTGTTTCTGAGCCAAAGACAAAACTAAGTTTTCTTAGTCCCAACAAGCTTGGAAACTTGGATCTTGCATCCGTACACACTTTTGCAGTTGTTGGAGTGTACTGACAGCGAAAAACCTTTTCCTTCACTCACTTTAAGTTTTTTGGCTTTCTTGCCTCATGTACAGCACAGGAGCGAATGAACGCGTTTTCCTGAGCACCTTAGAAACTCGCAAGTGCCATATCGCGTTTTGAACAACATTTCCTTTCATCGGTGTAATGTTTGTCATCGCACAGGCTGGGAAGTGTACGAAGAAGCAGAAACTGAAAATGTTGACTTTTGTTGAATGCTTTACACACGCATGTAGTTGGTAAAGTGTTTGCGAGGTGCGATCCAGCCTGTAATGTCAGAGTGAACATTCAGTCACTGCGAGAGTTCCTTTCATTGCAGAGAGCTGTACTGCTCTCACAATGAAGGGAACCAGGAACCCTACACTGCCACAGACCAAGAAGGAAAACTGAAGTGTTGCAGTCCAAGAATTAAAAATCATTACTACATGACAGTGTTTCTGAGCCAAAGACAAAACTAAGTTTTCTTAGTCCCAACAAGCTTGGAAACTTGGATCTTGCATCCGTACACACTTTTGCAGTTGTTGGAGTGTACTGACAGCGAAAACCTTTTCCTTCACTCTCTTTAAGTTTTTTGGCTTTCTTGTCTCATGTGCAGCACAGGAGCGAATGAACGCGTTTCGTGAGCACCTTAGAAACTCGCAAGTGCCATATCGCGTTTTGAACAACATTTCCTTTCATCGGTGTAATGTTTGTCATCGCACAGGCTGGGAAGTGTACGAAGAAGCAGAAACTGAAAATGTTGACTTTTGTTGAATGCTTTACACACGCATGTAGTTGGTAAAGTGTTTGCGAGGTGCGATCCAGCCTGTAATGTCAGAGTGAACATTCAGTCACTGCGAGAGTTCCTTTCATTGCAGAGAGCTGTACTGCTCTCACAATGAAGGGAACCAGGAACCCTACACTGCCACAGACCAAGAAGGAAAACTGAAGTGTTGCCAGTCCAAGAATTAAAAATCATTACTACATGACAGTGTTTCTGAGCCAAAGACAAAACTAAGTTTTCTTAGTCCCAACAAGCTTGGAAACTTGGATCTTGCATCCGTACACACTTTTGCAGTTGTTGGAGTGTACTGACAGCGAAAACCTTTTCCTTCACTCTAAGTTTTTTGGCTTTCTTGACTCATGTGCAGCACAGGAGCGAATGAACGCGTTTCGTGAGCACCTTAGAAACTCGCAAGTGCCATATCGCGTTTTGAACAACATTTCCTTTCATCGGTGTAATGGTTGTCATCGCACAGGCTGGGAAGAGTACGAAGAAGCAGAAACTGAAAATGTTGACTTTTGTTGAATGCTTTACACACGCATGTAGTTGGTAAAGTGTTTGCGAGGTGCGATCCAGCCTGTAATGTCAGAGTGAACATTCAGTCACTGCGAGAGTTCCTTTCATTGCAGAGAGCTGTACTGCTCTCACAATGAAGGGAACCAGGAACCCTACACTGCCACAGACCAAGAAGGAAAACTGAAGTGTTGCCAGTCCAAGAATTAAAAATCATTACTACATGACAGTGTTTCTGAGCCAAAGACAAAACTAAGTTTTCTTAGTCCCAACAAGCTTGGAAACTTGGATCTTGCATCCGTACACACTTTTGCAGTTGTTGGAGTGTACTGACAGCGAAAACCTTTTCCTTCACTCACTTTAAGTTTTTTGGCTTTCTTGACTCATGTGCAGCACAGGAGCGAATGAACGCGTTTCGTGAGCACCTTAGAAACTCGCAAGTGCCATATCGCGTTTTGAACAACATTTCCTTTCATCTGTGTAATGTTTGTCATCGCACAGGCTGGGAAGTGTACGAAGAAGCAGAAACTGAAAATGTTGACTTTTGTTGAATGCTTTACACACGCATGTAGTTGGTAAAGTGTTTGCGAGGTGCGATCCAGCCTGTAATGTCAGAGTGAACATTCAGTCACTGCGAGAGTTCCTTTCATTGCAGAGAGCTGTACTGCTCTCACAATGAAGGGAACCAGGAACCCTACACTGCCACAGACCAAGAAGGAAAACTGAAGTGTTGCCAGTCCAAGAATTAAAAATCATTACTACATGACAGTGTTTCTGAGCCAAAGACAAAACTAAGTTTTCTTAGTCCCAACAAGCTTGGAAACTTGGATCTTGCATCCCTACACACTTTTGCAGTTGTTGGAGTGTACTGACAGCGAAAACCTTTTCCTTCACTCACTTTAAGTTTTTTGGCTTTCTTGACTCATGTGCAGCACAGGAGCGAATGAACGCGTTTCGTGAGCACCTTAGAAACTCGCAAGTGCCATATCGCGTTTTGAACAACATTTCCTTTCATCGGTGTAATGTTTGTCATCGCACAGGCTGGGAAGTGTACGAAGAAGCAGAAACTGAAAATGTTGACTTTTGTTGAATGCTTTACACACGCATGTAGTTGGTAAAGTGTTTGCGAGGTGCGATCCAGCCTGTAATGTCAGAGTGAACATTCAGTCACTGCGAGAGTTCCTTTCATTGCAGAGAGCTGTACTGCTCTCACAATGAAGGGAACCAGGAACCCTACACTGCCACAGACCAAGAAGGAAAACTGAAGTGTTGCCAGTCCAAGAATTAAAAATCATTACTACATGACAGTGTTTCTGAGCCAAAGACAAAACTAAGTTTTCTTAGTCCCAACAAGCTTGGAAACTTGGATCTTGCATCCGTACACACTTTTGCAGTTGTTGGAGTGTACTGACAGCGAAAACCTTTCCTTCACTCACTTTAAGTTTTTTGGCTTTCTTGACTCATGTGCAGCACAGGAGCGAATGAACGCGTTTCGTGAGCACCTTAGAAACTCGCAAGTGCCATATCGCGTTTTGAACAACATTTCCTTTCATCGGTGTAATGTTTGTCATCGCACAGGCTGGGAAGTGTACGAAGAAGCAGAAACTGAAAATGTTGACTTTTGTTGAATGCTTTACACACGCATGTAGTTGGTAAAGTGTTTGCGAGGTGCGATCCAGCCTGTAATGTCAGAGTGAACATTCAGTCACTGCGAGAGTTCCTTTCATTGCAGAGAGCTGTACTGCTCTCACAATGAAGGGAACCAGGAACCCTACACTGCCACAGACCAAGAAGGAAAACTGAAGTGTTGCCAGTCCAAGAATTAAAAATCATTACTACATGACAGTGTTTCTGAGCCAAAGACAAAACTAAGTTTTCTTAGTCCCAACAAGTTTGGAAACTTGGATCTTGCATCCGTACACACTTTTGCAGTTGTTGGAGTGTACTGACAGCGAAAACCTTTTCCTTCACTCACTTTAAGTTTTTTGGCTTTCTTGACTCATGTACAGCACAGGAGCGAATGAACGCGTTTCGTGAGCACCTTAGAAACTCGCAAGTGCCATATCGCGTTTTGAACAACATTTCCTTTCATCGGTGTAATGTTTGTCATCGCACAGGCTGGGAAGTGTACGAAGAAGCAGAAACTGAAAATGTTGACTTTTGTTGAATGCTTTACACACGCATGTAGTTGGTAAAGTGTTTGCGAGGTGCGATCCAGCCTGTAATGTCAGAGTGAACATTCAGTCACTGCGAGAGTTCCTTTCATTGCAGAGAGCTGTACTGCTCTCACAATGAAGGGAACCACGAACCCTACACTGCCACAGACCAAGACAGAAAACTGAAGTGTTGCCAGTCCAAGAATTAAGAATCATTACTACATGACAGTGTTTCTGAGCCAAAGACAAAACTAAGTTTTCTTAGTCCCAACAAGCTTGGAAACTTGGATCTTGCATCCGTACACACTTTTGCAGTTGTTGGAGTGTACTGACAGCGAAAACCTTTTCCTTCACTCACTTTAAGTTTTTTGGCTTTCTTGACTCATGTGCAGCACAGGAGCGAATGAACGCGTTTCGTGAGCACCTCAGAAACTCGCAAAGTGCCATATCGCGTTTTGAACAACATTGCCTTTCTTCTGTGTAATGTTTGTCATCGCACAGGCTGGGAAGTGTACGAAGAAGCAGAAACTGAAAATGTTGACTTTTGTTGAATGCTTTACACACGCATGTAGTTGGTAAAGTGTTTGCGAGGTGCGATCCAGCCTGTAATGTCAGAGTGAACATTCAGTCACTGCGAGAGTTCCTTTCATTGCAGAGAGCTGTACTGCTCTCACAATGAAGGGAACCACGAACCCTACACTGCCACAGACCAAGAAGGAAAACTGAAGTGTTGCCAGTCCAAGAATTAAAAATCATTAGTACATGACAGTGTTTCTGAGCCAAAGACAAAACTAAGTTTTCTTAGTCCCAACAAGCTTGGAAACTTGGATCTTGCATCCGTACACACTTTTGCAGTTGTTGGAGTGTACTGACAGCGAAAACCTTTTCCTTCACTCACTTTAAGTTTTTTGGCTTTCTTGACTCATGTGCAGCACAGGAGCGAATGAACGCGTTTCGTGAGCACCTTAGAAACTCGCAAGTGCCATATCGCGTTTTGAACAACATTTCATTTCATCGGTGTAATGTTTGTCATCGCAAGGGCTGGGAAGTGTACGAAGAAGCAGAAACTGAAAATGTTGACTTTTGTTGAATGCTTTACACACGCAGGCAGTTGGTAAAGTGTTTGCGAGGTGCGATCCAGCCTGTAATGTCAGAGTGAACATTCAGGCACTGCGAGAGTTCCTTTCATTGCAGAGAGCTGTACTGCTCTCACAATGAAGGGAACCAGGAACCCTACACTGCCACAGACCAAGAAGGAAAACTGAAGTGTTGCCAGTCCAAGCATTAAAAATCATTACTACATGACAGTGTTTCTGAGCCAAAGACAAAACTAAGTTTTCTTAGTCCCAACAAGCTTGGAAACTTGGATCTTGCATCCGTACACACTTTTGCAGTTGTTGGAGTGTACTGACAGCGAAAACCTTTTCCTTCACTCACTTTAAGTTTTTTGGCTTTCTTGACTCATGTACAGCACAGGAGCGAATGAATGCGTTTCGTGAGCACCTTAGAAACTCGCATGTGCCATATCGCGTTTTGAACAACATTTCCTTTCATCTGTGTAATGTTTGTCATCGCACAGGCTGGGAAGTGTACGAAGAAGCAGAAACTGAAAATGTTGACTTTTGTTGAATGCTTTACACACGCATGTAGTTGGTAAAATGTTTGCGAGGTGCGATCCAGCCTGTAATGTCAGAGTGAACATTCAGTCACTGCGAGAGTTCCTTTCATTGCAGAGAGCTGTACTGCTCTCACAATGAAGGGAAAAGGAACCCTTCCACTGCCACAGACCAAGAAGGAAAACTGAAGTGTTGCCAGTCCAAGAATAAAAATCATTACTACATGACAGTGTTTCTGAGCCAAAGAAAAAACTAAGTTTTCTTAGTCCCAACAAGCTTGGAAACTTGGATCTTGCATCCGTACACACTTTTGCAGTTGTTGGAGTGTACTGACAGCGAAAACCTTTTCCTTCACTCACTTTAAGTTTTTTGGCTTTCTTGACTCATGTACAGCACAGGAGCGAATGAACGCGTTTCGTGAGCACCTTAGAAACTCGCAAGTGCCATATCGCGTTTTGAACAACATTTCCTTTCATCGGTGTAATGTTTGTCATCGCACAGGCTGGGAAGTGTCCGAAGAAGCAGAAACTGAAAATGTGGACTTTTGTTGAATGCTTTACACACGCATGTAGTTGGTAAAGTGTTTGCGAGGTGCGATCCAGCCTGTAATGTCAGAGTGAACATTCAGTCACTGCGAGAGTTCCTTTCATTGCAGAGAGCTGTACTGCTCTCACAATGAAGGGAACCACGAACCCTACACTGCCACAGACCAAGAAGGAAAACTGAAGTGTTGCCAGTCCAAGAATTAAAAATCATTACTACATGACAGTGTTTCTGAGCCAAAGACAAAACTAAGTTTTCTTAGTCCCAACAAGCTTGGAAACTTGGATCTTGCATCCGTACACACTTTTGCAGTTGTTGGAGTGTACTGACAGCGAAAACCTTTTCCTTCACGCACTTTTTTTTTGGCTTTCTTGACTCATGTGCAGCACAGGAGCGAATGAACGCGTTTCGTGAGCACCTTAGAAACTCGCAAGTGCCATATCGCGTTTTGAACAACATTTCCTTTCATCGGTGTAATGTTTGTCATCGCACAGGCTGGGAAGTGTACGAAGAAGCAGAAACTGAAAATGTTGACTTTTGTTGAAAGCTTTACACACGCATGTAGTTGGTAAAGTGTTTGCGAGGTGCGATCCAGCCTGTAATGTCAGAGTGAACATTCAGTCACTGCGAGAGTTCCTTTCATTGCAGAGAGCTGTACTGCTCTCACAATGAAGGGAACCAGGAACCCTACACTGCCACAGACCAAGAGGGAAAACTGAAGTGTTGCCAGTCCAAGAATTAAAAAGCATTAGTACATGACAGTGTTTCTGAGCCAAAGACAAAACTAAGTTTTCTTAGTCCCAACAAGCTTGGAAACTTGGATCTTGCATCCGTACACACTTTTGCAGTTGTTGGAGTGTACTGACAGCGAAAACCTTTTCCTTCACTCACTTTAAGTTTTTTGGCTTTCTTGACTCATGTACAGCACAGGAGCGAAGGAACGCGTTTCGTGAGCACCTTAGAAACTCGCAAGTGCCATATCGCGTTTTGAACAACATTTCCTTTCAACGGTGTAATGTTTGTCATCGCACAGGCTGGGAAGTTTACGAAGAAGCAGAAACTGAAAATGTTGACTTTTGTTGACTGCTTGACACACGCATGTAGTTGGTAAAGTGTTGGCGAGGTGCGATCCAGCCTGTAATGTCAGAGTGAACATTCAGTCACTGCGAGAGTTTCTTTCATTGCAGAGAGCTGTACTGCTCTCACAATGAAGGGAACAGGAACCCTACACTGCCACAGACAAGAGGAAAACTGAAGTGTTGCCAGTCCAAGAATTAAAAATCATTACTACATGACAGTGTTCTGAGCCAAAGACAAAACTAAGTTTTCTTAGTCCCAACAAGCTTGGAAACTTGGATCTTGCATCCGTACACACTTTTGCAGTTGTTGAGGTGTACTGACAGTGAAAACCTTTTCCTTCACTCACTTAAGTTTTTTGGCTTTCTTGACTCATGTGCAGCACAGGAGCGAATGAACGCGTTTCGTGAGCACCTTAGAAACTCGCAAGTGCCATATCGCGTTTTGAACAACATTTCCTTTCATCGGTGTAATGTTTGTCATCGCACAGGCGGGGAAGTGTACGAAGAAGCAGAAACTGAAAATGTTGACTTTGTTGAATGCTTGACACACGCATGTAGTTGGTAAGTGTTTGCGAGGTGCGATCCAGCCTGTCATGTCAGAGTGAACATTCAGTCACTGCGAGAGTTCCTTTCATTGCAGAGAGCTGTACTGCTCTCACAATGAAGGGAACCAGGAACCTACACTGCCACAACAAGAAGAGAAACTGAAGTGTTGCCAGTCCAAGAATTAAAAATCATTACACATGACAGTGTTTCTGAGCAAAACAAAAACTAAGTTTTCTTAGGCCCAACAAGCTTGGAAACTCGAATCTTGCATCTGTATACACATTTGCAGTAGTTGGCGTGTACTGACAGAGTAAACTTTTTCCTTCTCTCACTTTGTTTTTTGGCTTGCTTAACGCATGTACAGCACAGGAGCAAGTGAACATGTTTCCTAAGTACCTTACAAACAGGCAAGTGCCATATCGCGTTTAGAAAAACATTTCCTTTCATCGGTGTAATGTTTGTCATTGTACAGGTTGGGAAGTGTACGAAGAAGCAGAAACTGAAAATGTTGACTTTTGTTGAATGCTTTACACACGCATGTAGTTGGTAAAGTGTTTGCGAGGTGCGATCCAGCCTGTAATGTCAGAGTGAACATTCAGTCACTGCGAGAGTTCCTTTCATTGCAGAGAGCTGTACTGCTCTCACAATGAAGGGAACCACGAACCCTACACTGCCACAGACCAAGAAGGAAAACTGAAGTGTTGCCAGTCCAAGAATTAAAAATCATTAGTACATGACAGTGTTTCTGAGCCAAAGACAAAACTAAGTTTTCTTAGTCCCAACAAGCTTGGAAACTTGGATCCTGCATCCGTAC
>JAFBMS010000734.1:0-64085 GCA_019788955.1 Albula glossodonta | reverse complement strand
TTGGATAAAAGAAATGTTAGACAATGCAAGTGTAATAGAAGAGCTATAGGTTATATGCTGAAGTTGTGTGACTACAATGCAAGGATGCAAGAGTAAATGAGGTATGGGCTAATTACAAGAAATGGATTTGAAACAAAGTATAATAAACTGCAGAATTTATTGCAGACCAACGTATGTAATTTACAAGATTAACGAACTTTGAAAACAAACATACCACATAATAAACAATTACAGTATGTGGAACTATATTACAAACATTAGCTCTGAAGGCATATGAATTAAAGAAACAGCAATACAAAGAAATAATAGGACAAATTATACAAAGAACGACAAAAGATAGTAGGAATGTTAGCATGTTTTGGCATTTGTTTTGCAAATTTGTTATTTGTTGGTTATTTTGGTTGTTCCGATGTGTAGCTGGTGATGGGTTGAGATGCTGCGTTTTCCTGGGAACTGTCCATGGGATGTGCTCCTGGCACTTCTGAAGGGAAATAATGGTGTCATTGTGAAGCTGAAATTTCAATTGTCCAGCGAGCAAAAAAAGTTCCTCCAAATCTTGTGGATCGCACAGAAGATGTAGCAGATTGTCAGGAGTCAAATATTGTACAAGTACTGAATTGGAAACAGTCACTGAAACGTTCTCAAGGTCTGTTTGAATGATGATTGTTCCATTAGCGCTCGGATGGTAATTCTGTGCAAGTTGATTCAGGTGGCACTGCTGGCATTTGTGAAAACTGAACTCCCTTTGACGGGTTTTGCACATGGAGCAATGATGCAGAGCGATTATTTTAGTGGCAATGACTTTGCCTGTAGTGGTCCGTATATCCTTATGAGCATCCGGGATTGGTTCAGCAGTTGATGTGAAGCGTAGATCCCGTATTTTAAAGAAAGCAGTGTTGCGGCTGGCGGTAAGGTAAAGCTGTCCACCAAAGTCTCTGGTACTTAGTTCCATGAATCAGTATGACGAGTTCAGTGAGATTGCACCAATTTGATCTTCCCACAATTGTAATTTCAGCCGGCCCGTAGAATCCTCAATGTGGCACATTTGCATCTCAACCCAGGACCCATGTAGTTGCAGTACCTCCGTAGTAGGTTCAATATGGCAGACCCTAGCTTCCAACACGGGAACCTGTAAAAAAGACAATAGGAATCATGTCTAACAGTGATAGGAAAATTGAGGGTTTAAATGTTGGTTGGGAAGTAGTGACAAAGGGGTTTTGGTGAAATGTAAATGGCAAAAATAGATTATGTGGCAACACTTACATGTCTGCGAGCAGGTACAGTTTTAACTTCAGTGACAGTGAGTTTCTGATTTTGTTGCGGGCCTTTTGGCAGGACTGGTAGGCCAACAAGCACTTCCAAGGCTGTGCTATATCTACAAGCGATGTCATAGCCTTCTTCGCCACTGCAAGCTGGAAAAGAACGCAAAGGAAACAAAGTTTGTGACAATAAATATAAAAACTACGCTACTGCTATGATTTGTGTATGTTTCTTTACGAAAACAAGGTGCAAAGTAATTATTTCACTGTAGTTATGCTAAACACATTATAAACAGTAGGAAGGTATACGTTCTCAATTGTCTTCTGGTGTTACGAAGTTTTACGGGAGACTTTGTTTTCGCCGCATGTTTGTCCGGTGAAAAAACAACGGTATTATGAAATTCATCACAACCCACTTGAACTACGGCGTTGAAATATCTTCGTTGAGATTTCATTGATATTTTCAGCGGTGAGACATTGTGTATGTATCCTGTGATGTCTATAGCTTGATCAGAAGTGGATCCCAGTTTTGGTTTCTTCAGAGCAGGAGATGCCATAGTTAATTGTGCACAAAGAAAAACGCATTGAACTCCAGGTAGACATTTACGAAGTCATTTGCCGCAGAAGTATGCGGCTTTTATCGTTATTTTAGTGGTTCACAACAACGCAGTACAACGGCAATGGTCGTGAGGCATGTTATAATGTGCATACTTGCGCACGTAACTGCGGACGGCATCATTCAGTTGCTATACTGTAGCTGGTGTTGGCACTGCTATGCGCACACTGACGCACACAAACGTTGAAGTCGGCGTTGCATCCTTTGGTGAGCAAAACAACATACCGCTATACCACAGGTAACATAAGTTCCACTGGCAGTGTCATATAGACGAAGATACAAAGCATGTAATGTTTATGAAGTATGATATAAGATTCTGTATTGTCAAACAATGTCGTATAAATGCAGGGAAAGGATACGTTTAAATGTTGTGTAAGTTCATGTAATGCTAAGAAAGTTATATGAAAGAATGTGTTTACATAGAATGGGGAAACCATGAACGTTGTGAATAGCTGAGCATGATGAATCTTGCCTTAACAATGTTTGTTTTGTTAAAAAGCATGTACTGATTGGTATTTTAATAGAAGAGTAGCTGCACAGAAAAAAAATAAATGCTGTGTAATTTGTACAGATACATACAGGTGGAAACCATCAGACTCATACATAAAGTACATGTGTATATGCGCGTGTACGACACTTTTTTGATATACGAAAATAAATGACATGATTTGCAAAAGAAAAAAAGTATTTAATGTTTGTTCTTGTCAAAGCTTTTTGACTTCATAATTTTGTTACAACCGCTCAAACAGCATAGTGCATGTATTGATTTTCATTTCAACGAAAGAAACGATACTAGCATGCAACAAATATCTGAACTGTGTTTATTCAATTTGTGCAACGATTTAATGTTTGTTATCCACTTTCCTGACATTGTGAACTTCACAAAATGGTTATTGTGAAATGTTTAGTCTGTTAACGCGAAAGTAGTAGTCAGGTAAATGTGCACAATGCTAGACCATTACATTTGTGTTGTTTTCACGCATTGTACATTTAAAACAGCATTAGTTTCTGTTGCATAGAGGTATGTTATAATCACAACATATAGGTTAACAAATACACAAATGTTGGTACATTGTAGTAGCCTATATACATAGTTAAAACAGTAGCCTATTCATGTTTTGTCATTTCACCTACTGTAAATAAAGACATAAAAACATAAATAAAACAGCATTGTGTTGTTGTTGGTTGTTGTTCGTTTCAAGGGTGAAATTTCAGTGCAGTATTTATGGCAGGGAAGGAGATGAGTGGTTGGAGGTCTGCCTAGTTGACATAAAGTTGATACGTTATGACGTGTCTTGTAGTGGTGTAGTGCTACATAGAAGGACATGGATGTTGTTTTAGTTTACTTCTTAAAGAAAGTAGTGAAAGTTCTATGTTGGATGGCGGTTCGCAGGAAGTTGTCTCGCTTTTGTGTTAGCAAGAGAGATGATTGGTGGTTGATGTGTATTCGCTGGCATAGTAAGTTAAGTTGGTATGTGCGGCATGTAGCTAAGTGGTTGGTAAGGTAGTTAGGAATGTCTCCCATTTCCAAAGATGTATTCAATATGTTATTGATTATAATTATTGATTATAAACAAATGCAAAATGCTTTGCATACCTTTATATATTGGTTTCTTGGGTGTTTTTTAATAATATGTGAAAAATGGTTTCCCATTTTGTTGCATCATGTTTTCGATGTATTTGCTGGTAGTATTTCTTAGGAAAGGGTTATTTGCGACATGTCAGATGTAGATAATGCAATGGTTGTTATCAGGGTATGACATTTGGTAATGATTGTTGTAGACAAGATGACCGAGGGGAGCACAGGAGAGAGGGACTCGCAGCCATAGTTGGATTAGCAGCGTTCAGCGCAGCATTTATTTTCCTTTTTTTTTCAGTTTTTTCTTTGCTCAAACAAAATGGTGCTCGTATATACAGTGTTGTCCCCAAAACCAAAAATAATAAAAAAACAAAAAAAACAAAAACAAATTCAATCAAAGAAAATTAAAGAGAAATCAAAGCATTTACTCGAACAAAAAATACAACTATAAATGCAAAGAAAACACTCTCCCTCAGTGCAAGACTTTTTTTTAGGCCCCCTGGCATGCTACAGCCAGTTACCATTTCCTTCTACTTCTCTCTTCTCCCCACGGCAGACTACCTGGCCTCTATATAGGCTACTGCCCTCCCCCTGGAGCAAACCAATACAATAAAATCAATTATCCCTCCCCAGTACATACAAAATCCCCAAAACAACATACAAGAACATAATAGTTTTACATGAAACACTAATACATTACAGACGATTGAAAACCATTCACCACAAAATAAATGACCAAACCAGACTACACCACAATACCTCCCCCCATTTACTACCTTAGGAGGGAAGCTCCCCTCCCCTTAAAACGGCACAGGTATCACTGCCCTGGTTTGGTTGCATTACAGTGTACTGAGATATGCGGTAAGATTGAATGAAAACATGTTGACCGGGATTTTATGCGTAACTGTTTTAGAATACTTGCACGAAATTATTTTAACAGATGACTGTGATTGAATATACCTGTTTACCCTGTGGAAAAATATTTGAAAACCATTAAACATTAAAGACAAACACATATACGGACACTACCAAACAAATACAAAGACGCGACACATGAACACCCGCCATCAACCCGCAGCCAGGAATAAACACGAAATCTTCCACGTTTTTATGTTTGCCGGCATTTTAAGATTTGCGCATATTCTCCCTCCCGCAGAACATGACGGCATGGTAGTCCGTAACAATTGTAGCTTGATAAAGTAATCTGGAAAGTGTGGAAAATAGCTGCCCTAGTGATATGGCGCTGGGCTTGATCCAGCAGTTTCTCTTCGAGGGAGTTCAGTGTATCATCAGTAGGTGTAGTGTTAATGGTGCATAACAATTTGTAAAGGAAATCATGACAGGTATGTGGCAACAGGATGATCATTGTTTTGATTGATGTGGTTTTGACGTGCAGTGGTTCATACTATTTTATTATTACTTTTTGTATTATTTGTAAAATGAGTTGAATATTAATAGGTGACGTAGGTTAAAGGGTAATTGAAAAGGTAGCTATTGCTATACAGTCTTGAATAGTCCATTATGTGGAGAAATGGGGAAACGTGTGGTAAACATAAATGGGTGTTACAAAAAGTAGATATAAAACAGATAATCCCTAAAGAACATTTATTTGGTCAAATACCAGTGATAAAAAATTGATAGTTGTAGCTTTTATGAAGAATGATATAATTTTTCCACAGGCTGCGAATTTCTGTTTTTTCAGGAACCCCCCACAGGTGAGAAACGGTATTGTTTGGGATGTTCCAGCACAAGTACTGTAAGTTATTTACATACATAGTAATACTATTGATCATCAGAATATACAGTCAATTGTGAAGAGCGAAAATGGAAGGATTTAGTGTGCGTCTGATACAAGAAGTCGAGAGACATAGATGTCTATATGACAACTCAGATCTGGATTACACAGACAGTTATGTTTGTGGAAAAGTGTGGGAGGACATTGGAAGGAAGTTTTGGGAGGATGGAGGGCTATGTAAGAAAAAGTGGAGGTGTCTCCGAACGAAGTTTGTTCGGAAGCATAAAGAATGGGTTGAAGACAAAACAAAAAAGCGTCACGTCATCTTGGACCATTTACAATGGTTGGAGCCATATGTCAAACACAAGCACAGTGGCAATATTGAAAAGGTAAGAGCAGACAGTAGTGGATAACGTTAGAATGACAGCAGCTATCATTTCTATGATTTAAACATGTCATTATACAGTGGGCCTAGTTTTCACTTACAGTTGTGAGGCAGTGGTAGTTGCACAGCTAATAGGATAGTGTCGGTAAGGTGTAGGGATTGTATGTAATAAAACTGTGTTCATGGATGTTTTTAATACAGTACAGTAGGTGTTTACAGGTTGAAATGTTAATGCATTAAAATGCTGGATATAGTGCAGTGTCATGTTGAATACTTTAAACAACGAAACCAAGTTGAAGGCTACTGTATTAAATAGGCTACTGCTACGAATAATTAACGTGTGAAAAGGGCCAATAACGATGTGTAAGTAATAAAGGAAGGATGTAGGTGATTAAGCGTAGTAATGCTCAGGGTGAGTATTGTTTGCATGCAAGGTCGGTATGTAGCTGGGTTGTGGATTTCATGTTTTATGTAATGCGATTTTTTTCAGGACGTCGTGCTGAGAGCTCAGTCTAGTAGTGGTGAGGCCTCAGGAATTGCAAACGCGGCCACTGAAGGGTTAATTCAGCGGGCCGTTGAAATGAGTCTGCAGCCGGACTTCTTCGATGAAGATTTCAGTTGGTTAGACTCTTTTGTGTAGGCAGCACTTTTTTTTTTTTTTTTTTTAAAGTCCATTGATTACGTACTGCACTGAAAAAACCCTGCATCGGCATTGTTGCACTTTTGTATTTGGTGTTTAGTTCTACTGTTCGTGTGTGTGTCTTCAAGGTTTTTTTTTTTTTTTACGTGTGTTAATGGTTCAGAGTTTTGTTGACATATCGTGTGAAATAAATTGTTCAAGTAAATAAAGGTTGTTGCATTATTTTGATACTGTTTTTCTTATGCCTGCAAATAAAGTATGAGGATGTAAGGTGAGAGTGTGTCATCAGGTAATGGTAGTATACAGGAACTGTAACGATTCCAAAGACAACTCACAGCGTAACTACATTAAAAGCCATAAAACGTAACTAATAAAAAGGAGCAACACCCCAGCAACGCTCTTCTCTCACCTTACTCACACCTACTCCTCGCTCCTATCTCGCGTGCTGGACGCACGCATAAAGCTCTCTTATCTGGGTCTGACGTGCACACCGCACGCCAAGGAACTCTGTCCCTCCTCTGCCTTATGTGCAAGAACTCCCTCAGTTAAGTAGTCCCGCTCAACGCTGCCTAAAAGGTAGCTTCGAACCCCAGTGGTTAGCTACAGTGAGCAGAGACCACAGTCACGAGGCCAAGAGACGAGTGGAACCCTGCCGCGGAGAGCCAAGCAGCAAACCCCGGAATACAGCAGAGCGAAGACCTGTAAGTTTCAAGAGCCAGAAGCCTACAAGGAGGATCCCGCTATGTGAAAAACAGCATCGGACCCCAGAGAGAATGAGCGAGCAACTAACTGCTCCCTGGGAAACCAGAGACTAACTGTTACAGAAGGAACGCACTGGACCCGTTTAACCAACGGAGAAAACAGCAACAGTAAGGCTTTAACACTGGGCACAGATAGATAACATAGCTTAAGTACATATTGTTATATTCATAACTAAATGTAATTAACTACTAAATGTTATTTATTTTGCATATCTGTAATCATTGTTGTGTTGAATCATTGTTTAGCTGGCTCCTAGCCAAGCGCTGTGCAGCGTTAGCAAGCGTATATATCTCACTCAAACTAGGTTTTGCATGTGATCTATTTAGCTACTAACCTACGACGACCCAGCATCAGTGACCTACACAATTATATACAATTTTAGCACACTGCATGTGCCATTTTCCAGAAACGCTTAGCTTCAGCTAAGTTTAAAACTCCCACCATCATTCCTTTGGGGCAGCCTGTGGTCTAGTGGCTAAGGTAAATGACTGGGACCTCTGAGTTGGCCCCAGGCCAGCCACATCAAGAACACCATTGCAAGGCCCTCAACCCCACGTTGCTCCAAGGGGGGGTTGGCCCTTGGTTGGCCCATTCACCTGCAAGTTTCTTTGGATGAAAACATCAGCTAAATGACTAATGTAATGTGTATGTGTGTAGTATGTGTGTCTAGTTGAGCCTGTATAGCATATGCATATAATTGTGTAGGTAACTGACGCCGGTAACTTAAGCTATGTTATCTGAGCCCAGTGTTACAGCCTTACTGTTGCGGTTTTCTCCGTTGTTTAGATGGGTACAGTGCGTTCCTTCTGTAACAGTTAGTCTCTGGTTTCCCAGGGAGCAGTTAGTTGCTTGCTTGTTCTCTCTGGGGTCCGATGCCGTTATTCACGTAGCAGGATCCTCCTTGTACGCTGCTGGCCTCTTGGGACTTGCAGGTCTTGGCTCTGCCCCATTTTGGAATGATTGTAAAAGAATTGAGCATATTTGATCATTTGAAACAGAGATTATGTCCTATCACAAATATTTTGGGTGTCTTAAATTGTCAAAAGTTTTAAACAACACATTGAATGCAGTCAACTCAATAATGACAAGTGGTTACAGTTATCGTATGGGTCCAAGTAGTAGAATTTCGTTCATGCAATGGAAATGATTCATGTCAAAGTATTTGTGTTGATATAAAATTGATATAATGCAATTTAATACACGAAATGAAGGCTGTAATGGTTATAAAGGGCAATGTACATACGAAAGTATATGTTCTTGGAGTGTCGACAATGGAGAACGCAGAGAGAATAAGAAGGTGGAAAAGTAGGTATTTAACCCAAGTTGCTGAAGGGAGGTTGAAAACTGTAAGGACTGATGATGATGGGACCCGTAAGTGTGCACAATACTCAGACGAAAAGCTAAGGAACGAATTCCCCAACCACTAAGGTCTCGAAGGAGACAGATCAGAGGGAACAAATCCCTAAAACAAAAGAAAAAAAAATACTCCTGCGGGAGAACCCCAACTCTAAGGTAAATAAAAAGAAACTAAGACTTCAGGAGTGGGAACCTAACAGCTCTTAATATTAAAAGAGCTAACTGCGAAGTATCACGCAGATACTTCAACACCAAATTCTTCGGCGGGTGAACACGGATCACTCCCGCAAACAAAAGAAAATAAAGAACTTCGTTAAGATTCCTACATTATATTTACACTCCAAGCATACTAAGTCAAAAAAAAAAAAAAAAAACAGGACAAACTCTCTTCCAAAGCCGGCGAAGTGTACAGACGACACGAACGCAAAGAGATGCTGAAGCCCTGGATAATATAAAGAGCTAACACACCTGAAACCAATTGCTAATCGGCCACACCTAGCAATCAGCCGATAATCAAAAGAACATAGTTAGCTTCCCGACGATAGTACAGACGAGAAAGCACGAAACAAATAATAAAACCCAAGATAGCACCTGCAATCATGACAGAAAACAGGCATGTTCTTTAAAGAGTGCGCCACAACAAATCACTTAAAGAAGCCGGGGCGGATACATTTACTTCATTCAGTCATTTCATGTCAAGATGAAGTAGAGGATTTAAATTTGTATAGGTACATTTCTCAAACACACAGGATGTTTATTCAAAGAATGTACGAGCCGAACGTAGCCGAAATGTTAAAAAGTAAGTTGTAGTGTTCTTGTGCAGGGTGTTGAAACGCGGACTTAACACCGAGTTAAATCGAAATCAATGAAAACAAAGCTGTAGCAAGGTTGCTCGTTTACTGCACTCTGCTTCATTGAATTTACATGGTGAAAACTGAAAAAACAAATCAAAACAAACATAATCAGCATCTGTGTCCTTTTTTAAATCACATACATCAAACTAGTCAAATATTAACACAAACAGCTGGTCTACGTAGCTTAGCAACCGATAGCATAGTGTACAGCTGAAAATAGTTCTCTTTAAACTACCGTATTGAACAAAGCTTCGAGGATATCTAATCCTAAACATATTTACATTTAGGTTAACAAATTTACGACATTGCCTCCCAGATGCTCCTTTGCGGATGGAGTCAGATACGCAAGAGAACCTTATGCCTTAAATTCCTTCCTTGCACACCAGAAACAGTGAGTCAAAACAGGAAGTGGTGCAACAGGAAGTAGTGTCATTATATGACCCAAACGTATAAATATATCAATTTTAACAAATGATTTCATAAACTGCGATATAGCTAATAACAAACAAATATTCCAGCAGAAATTCTAAAAACAAAATTAATGCCTTGTGGCAACACATGAGTTGTTTCAGTTAAGAGTGTATTCCCACAAGTTGAGCATACCATATCCTATAGCTCTTTTATGAAATTGCAACAGTACATGAGGTTTGGGCTAAAAACAAGAAATGAATTTGAAACAAATAACAAATTGTAGAATTTATTGCAGTCCAACATATGTAGTTTACAAGATAAACAAAGTGTGAAAACAAGCATACCACATGAACATTTACAGCTTTGGAAAAGGAAAATAAAACAAATGTCATCATTTGCAAAAAAACAAAAAGTACTGTTTGTTCTTGTCAAAGCATTTTACTTCACAATGTAGTTACAACCAGTCAAACAGAAAAAAAATGAGAAATAATAATTACAATGGAAATAATAATAACAATATAGTGTATTGGCCACATATTATTCATTGATATTATACATGGGAAGTAGAAAGTATAGATCACATGAAGACAATAAATAGAAAAAAAAAATTAAAAATTGTTGTTGACTCAAAGATTTGTATGGGTTAATGACAATTGGATGGTCATTACAGTTTACTTTGGGCAGAGTGAAGAGTTCAAATATGTGGGGAATGCTGTACGTCTATGCATTTTTTGTGCATGCAAGTCATGCAGCTGTTTTTATTTGTGTGTTGTTTTTTGTTTAATCTTAGATGTCACTTGCTAGTTGATACAGTAATGTGTACCACCTGCAAAACAGACATATGCAGTTAGGTTAACATAGGGCATGTACTGATTTTCATTACATAGCAAACAAGGATACTAGCATGTGGCAAACATTTTAACCATATTTTATGTTCAAATTTGTGCAAAAGTTTAATGTATCTACCTTATGGAAAGTGCTGTCAGTAGGAGATAATTCAGAAATGTTGGTAATGAATAAAATAAATATTGTTATTAGTAAAGACACTTGTAAACAGAAGCACACAGAAAGTTTGGTGATATTCATATAAATGCAATATCAATCAATATTGTACCTGTTTGGTTTTTGCTGGTCGTACGGGCTTCAAGTCAGGAAGCTTTGTTAGTGCAGATACATTGCATGTTGGCAGTTGCAGTAAGGTTGGGAAGGATATGCCAATGCAGTGACTTTCCCAGTAGTTGTGTATAGTACTCATGAATAGAGGTACTGTTTAGAAAGTATAAATGTGCATTGTGCAGAAGATGACTTTATTGTGTGGAGAAGTTGTGATGTATTGTCACATTAAAATGGCTGTATTGAACAACTGCATGAAGCAATCAAAAATGAATGAATGAATAGGTATAATACAAGTATGAAATAACAGTACAAGTACAACATGTTTACATGAAAATTTGATAGTACAATAAAAATAAATCATAAAATGAAATTAGTAAAGAGAGAACATAAAGAAAATTATTGTTTAGTTGTAATAACATGGAAAATAGCTCAAGAACTAATTGTTCATGAATGCACAATGTCAAGTCTAAAAACACAGTAGTTGATATGAAAGACACAAAGCCCATAAAATTAAGAATTAATAAATATGAAATATCATTGTTTAAAAATACACCACATACCGAATTAACACAGCTTAGTGTCCACAGCTTAGCAGCTGCACCCGGGTCCACGAGGGGGCATGGTTGGCCAAAGTGGTAATGACACATGCGATACATCTTTGGGACCATCATGTTTTTCCTAAATCAACTTGGAACAAATCCCAAATTCAATAATTAATTAAAATTAGAACTATTACGTATTTAGGATCCTCCAATAATAGTGTGCCCTCCCTTGCCTTTCCTTCCACGCTGCAGTCCCTCTCCTTTTCAAAGGCAATCTCTAACGTTATTTTACCCTGTATACAAAATAACGATAACAATTGTAATATTTAGATTTATTTTTCAAACAAACACAGGAAAAATTTAGATCGTAAATGGCTCAATCAGCTGGCTATATTAGTCCAATCACATAAGAACGTATGTTTATTAAATAAGAACGTAAATGTATTGTGACAGTCCTATTTCTGTGCTGTTTCGGAGATGTGTTGACTGCTTAAGTTTTTCTTAAAGCTAATGGAGTGAGGTCAGCCATAGCAACGAAGACCTTAGCAATGGTTTCTGCTCCTTATTTACAGCAAATGTTGTTAACATGTTTTATGGAATTCATGTAAAATTCCAAACAAGAACAAGATATAGAGTTCCAGAAGAAACTCTATTTTCTTGCCAAGGGCTTGAAGAGTATGTAGGCTACCTACTAGAAGTTTTAATATACAAATATACCTATTATTAGTATATTAAAAGTTTTAGTAGGTACAGTAAGCACTGAAGTAGTTGCAGCAGGATTACTAGAAGCAGTCAAAGAACAGTAGAACTTTGCTTTTACGAACGATTTACGATCATATTCGTTCGGCTCACGTTTGATAAATGAGGCCCATTATCTTTTAACAGAATAAATACATACATAAATAATACTGTTGAAATTGCAAACTAAACTTTTGTAAACATATATCATTCAATGAAGTATGTCTTTCTGTGTAAAAAAACAAAAAAACTTTGGATCAGTCATAAACATTGGTTTGACATTGGTTACATGCATAAAAAAATATTACAAAGTATGGCTAGAGAACACAGACATTGAAAAATAAACAAAATATTGTAGAACAGTAATGTAAAAGAACAACATCTGAATCAGTAGTGATGAAAATGTTCGGCATTGATTATCTTTGTGTCGTCTATGACAGTAGGTTTTAAATGACATACACGAAAAAAAACCATTCTACAATAATGTACAGTGGAACCTTGAGATACGAGTTTAATTTGTTCCATAACCGAGCTCGTAAGACGATTTACTCGTATGTCGAAGCTATTTTCCTCATTTAAAATAATTAAAATACCATTAATCCGTTCCAATCCCCCCCATAAAACACCCTACTTTTTTGATACGTACTTTTAAACATGACAAATGTATTTTACTATAGTATAAATAAAACAGAATACATGTATGAATGTAGCAGTATTAAATAGTGCTCCTGTGACTGAGAACTGATTTATGTTTTATTCTCCGCCCCAAATATCGGCGTCGGCCGCGCTATGGGGAAATTTAAACGGTGACAGTGTATATTGGGGGAAGGAAGAAAAAAATCACACCAAACTTTTTGTATGTATGTTCATTTATTTGTTGGTTGAAAGTGCTGTTTTTGTTCGTTCAGGGTGATGGAGTGGGTGAATATCGGCGTTTGTTGTCTGGGGAGAAAATGTACTTTTCAAGTGTTACCGTTTAAAATAGCGAGCTACACATATACATTTAGTGGGTGCACACGTTATCTGTTTTGTTAGGACGCTATGTTCACATTTCACTTTCATCATTCATCACTCAGACTTTCCATAATAGATAAATCCCGGTTTACTCACTTGTGCGTCTGTGTGTGTTTCACGGGGGTGTCAAAGGAGCGCACGGGGGAGCGCACATGGTGGTTTTAAGGATTATGGGTAGAGTAGTTCATTTTGGTTTGGAAGGTAGGGGGAATTGTTTCAATGTTTTGTGTAATGTTGTTGTATTGGTGATGGGGAAAATGTATTTGTTGAATGTTTTAGTTGTATATACTTATGTTGTATAGATTATGTAAGGAATTGATGGTTTATTGTTCCTGTGTAAATTAATTGATTTTATTTTTGGGATGATATGGTCGGGACTAACGGTAAATTATACTTGGGGTTAGGAGTGAGTGGCAGATGTTGAAGTGTGGGTCTTGTAGGAGACAGATGGCGGAATTTTTTGTTGGCAATATAAAAACTTATCCCATAAAACTTCTCAACACAAATTGGTACAATTTATTTTTATTTTTTTAATTCACGTTATCAATGAACTTAATTGCCAATTATTTTTTTTTACAGTTAATTTTTGTATTGCCTTTGCCGTTACATATGTACACTTAATTGCTACAATTTTTTATTGTACGCAACTTAATTGCGTACATTATTATTTTTTACTTAACACTTAATCTTCGTCGCTGATTTTTTCAAGGTCATCAGTGACGTTTGCATCTTCTTCACAAATTTTTTGTTTTTTCGACATGCTTTCTTGATTTTGAACTGAAGGTCATTTCAATAAATACCTATCCATGGTTGTTTGTTTTTGCCTTCCTTAAGAATTTTTCTGAAATGCGTTAGGCAAGTGTCATTACACAACGCCAACGCACGGCTAGTTGACAATTTTTCCGGATGGTTTTTTTCTATAAATGCCACAAAATCCTCCATCCCCAAAATTTTCTGTATCTCCTTTGGAGCAATAACCACCTCTTCATCCTTTGCCTCCTCCGCACTACCCACAATTTCCTCCAAAACTTCTGTGTGGTGCATCTCCTGTAGGTCCTTTAGCTGGTCCATAGACAGCTCCTCTGTGTGCTCCTCAACAAGTTCGTTCACATCCCCTTCATCCACCTCAAGGCCCATAGACTTTCCGAGGCTAACAATCTCCTCTATCACTTACGCCTCCTGTTCGAAGCCTTCAAAGTCCATTTCAGACACAGCCTCAGGCCACAGCTTCCTCCTAGCAGAGTTCAAGGTCCTCCTTGTAACTTCCTGCCAAGCCATATCAATAAATTTGATGCAAGTAACAATGTTGTTATGGTCCTTACAGAACTCATGAAGGGTGAGGTTCGTATTCTCTGTTACATCAAATCAGCGGTGGATCAGATGCTTTGTGAAGAGCTTCTTGAAATTAGAAATCACCTGCTGGTCCATGGGCTGGAGGAGAGGGGTGGTGTTGGGTGGAAGGAAGAGAACGTGAATAAAAAAACTCTTCGAGGATGTCATCCTTGAGGTTCGATGGGTGAGCTGGAGCATTGTCAAGGACGAGAAGGGCTTGTAGGGGTAAGTCATGCTCTTGGAGAAACTTTTTAATGGAAGGACCAACGACCAAGTTTATCCAATCAACGAAGAATTGCCTCATCACCCACGCCTTTGGGTTTGCCCTCCACATAACCTGCATTTTTTGTTTTAAAATTTTGTGCGTCTTAAAGGCTCGGGGATTTTCAGAATGGTACAGGAGAAGTGGCTTAATCTTGCAGTCACCACTCGCATTTGCGCACAATGGGCCTCATTCATAAATATTTTCGTAAAACTGTGTGTAAATTTATGTGTCAATGGCTACGAACTAACAAATTCCGCCAGATTTATCAAACATGGGTAAACACAGCATTTGTTCGTATTTCGTGTGTGTGTTGATAAATACCAATCAATCGTAAATGACAAGCACGTTCACAAAATTTTCGATTAGCATAAATCCACGCCCCTGAAATACCATATAAGGAGCTTGAAATCCCATTGCTGGCAATGTAAAGAGATGGCAGAGAAAAGGCAGAAGAAAAAAAACTGTTCTGAAGCGGCAAATGAAGTTTTGTTAATGGAAACAGAATAAAAAAATACTTTGTTCAGAAGTATAAGTAGTTTAGTGTAGGGGCCGGGGAAGACAAAAGCCTGGCAAGAAATAACTGTTGCAGTAAATTCGGTGTCAAAAGTTCCGCCGTAAGCTGCAACAGGTTAAAGGAAAATGGTTCGACATGAAACTGGAGGCGAACTATTGGAGAGACGTCGTTAGCTGGAATTACCGTGGAGGGTGACCGGGATCTGATTTTCCCTGGTCTTGGATCAATCACTCTCCAATTCTGAAGGTAATTTTTTGTATACTAGCCTTATCGTTACCATAAATCCTGGGGGGCAGCTGCACCCGGGCCCGTGATGGGGCATGGTTGACCAAAGTGGTAATGGCACATGCAATACATCATTGGGACCGTCATGTTTTCCCTAAACCAACTTGGAACGAATCTCTAGTTAAATAATTCGTTCAAATTAGAACTATTACATAATTAGGATCCTCCATAAAAGTGTGCCCTCCCTCGCCTTTCCCTCCAGTCTGCAGTCCCTCTCTAACGTCATTTTACCTTGTATAAAAATAACGACAGCGATTGTACTAAGAACTAAGAACCGACATAGTAGCAGCAAGAGTACTAGAAGCAGTCAAAGAACAGCAGAATTTTCTGCTCAAAACCTGAGATTGTCATTGAAGATCACTATACCTGACCAGCATTGCAGTGTCATTATATCCAGAAAGTTATTTCAAAATGTCAAGTCCGGTAAGGTAGCTAACCGGCAAGCATGCTGTATTCTTTGGATATTTTTTTCAACTACTTTAAAATTGCAGCTGCAGTTATAATTGTTGCTTAGTAACGTTAGCCACATTAACACGCTCAACATTCCACCAATGTGAAGTCAATGGAGGCGTTTTTTTTTTAAGTTTTCTAGTTTAAAAAGCATGAATCTATAGCTCAGAAAAATACAAGCAACCTGACCAGTATATTCACACCAAGTTCGGTATGTCTACCTTAAAAACTGTTGGGGGAGATACGTCCGGAAGAACCAGGAATAATAATATTAAGAAGAAGAAGTAAAAATTCTATAGAAGAACAGTAGTTTGTGCCTTCGGCAAGCAAATTAATTAATTTTATTAATCAATATTGCACAAATGAAGCCGAATGACCTGTTTTAATGTTGAATCCAATAGTGATTTTATATACCACTTTGAACCGTTATAATGTTACGATATTACTGCCAAATAATTTGCTACTCATTTTTAACCAAATAAAAAATGAGTGAATTGAAAAATAAAAGCAACAACACGAAAAACAAGCTTGACAGCCGTGTTTCCCATTTACGCACGCAATATGAATATTTTAGAGCACTTGTGAAATTTCTTCGGATCCTACGAACAAACTGATATACGAAAACTTTGATAAATCCCAAATTTTTTGCGTAAATGCATTTACAAACGATTTACGATCAAATTCGTTCGGCCCACGTTTGATAAATGAGGCCCAATGTGAGGTTTAACCTATCTTTCATGGGTTTGTGGCCTGGCATATTCTTCTCCTCTGCTGTTATATAAGTCCTCTTTGGCATTTTTTTCCAAAATAACCCTGTCTCGTCACAGTTGAAGACTTGTTGGGGGATGTATCCTTCTGCCTCAATCAATTCAGCAAAAGTTTTTACGTATACTTCTGCTGCCTACTTATCAGAACTCGCTGCCTCACCATGCCTCACGACGGAGTGAATGCCAGATCTCTTCCTAAACTTATCAAACCAGCCATGACTGGCTTTAAATGAATCTTGTGAGTCCAAGTCTGTTGAAGTGCCTGGTGTCTGCTTCAGCAAGTCACTGTAAATCACTCGTGCCTTCTCACAAATAATTGCCTCCGTCACGGTATCCCCTGCAAGTTGTTTTTTGTGCACCCACACCAACTTTTCCATCTCTTCGTGAAGCGGGGTCCGAAGCTTTGAAATAATCGTAACCCCCTTGGCTGGCATTATAGTTTTTAGTGTATCCTTCTGTTTAAGAATAGTGCATATTGTCGAAGTACTATGCTCAAACTCCTTCGCCAAATCAACAACACATACTCCACATTCATGTTTTGAGATGATTTCGCGTTTCATTTCAAGAGAAATCACTCACTTCTTCATAGCACTGTCCTTTGCATTTAGTTTCTTAGGGCTCATGGTTGAGTTACAACAAAGAAATTTGGCAAAATAACTGCACAAATACAAAACATGAGCTAAACACAGCGATTACAATGCGCCACGACCGTATTCGACTAGAATGAAACTAGCCGCGTGGGTGTCATTCTTGGCGCAAGATGCTGAGAGCGCTTGCTTGTCTTCTGCTAGCTTGGTAGCTGGCTGGGCTGCACGCGATTTTCAAAATCAAGCTAGTGAGCTTGACTCGTACCTCGGGGCAAACTCGTAACTTGAAGCAAAAAATCGTCATTTTTTCTGCTCGTAACTTGGAACACTCGTAAATTGGGTCACTCATATGTCGAGGTCCCACTGTATATATCAACAATTTCAACACACCAATTAGAATACAAAGAATGTGTATGAGTATTAATGGCTGTTACATTAATTAAAAATGGTGAGTGGGAATTGTTGATATCTCATGGATATCAACAATGTCCTCTAATATAATATCTTCCCATTGCCCCCTCCCCCCTTTATGTTATTTGTTTTTTTTCATGCCTACCCCTCTCCCCCCCACACTTTTGGGGTCAACTGCATTCATTCAATTACAATATATCTATATAAATAGACCCCTCGGGTTGCCAACCAAGCACAGCTGAATTCACCCACCCTTCAACACTCCTTGACAAATCCTTACCCTGATACACTGACACACAAAAGTGAAAGGGCAAAATGTAAAAAAAAAAAGAAATAAATAGAAATGAAAAAATATATATATACAAGGTGTGGCTATCAAATAAGGAGGGCTTATCAAATTTGAACCACAGGATGCATGCACGAACCACATGGTAAAGATTGACCAATGGGCAAGCATAAACAATCCCTGAAAGTTTATATCTGCTTGTGTTTTCAGTTCGCTGTTATGCATCGCTTGATGTAGACATGTTTTTCATTAAAATTTAATTATAGCATTCGTCTCATTATGTAATAGCCACACCTCATATATATGTTCAAAACAAAACAAAAGCACATTTAAAGACAAAAGTAACAAAACAAAGAAAAAGAAAGACATACTTATGCCCTAATCCCCTCCCCATCATTACCAACCCCCCTTACTTAACCATATTTCCTGTAGGTATTTACTTCTTTGCTACTTGACATATTTTTGTTATCTATGTAATCCATTCATGATGCCTTTTCCATTTTATGTTTATAATGTTCACATTCCATTGTACATTTTTATGGGACACAGTTAACATTACATGATTGTGATTAGGATAGCTTCATGAAAACTGTAGTGTGTTGGTACTATTTGAATGTGAAAATTTTCAATGTCTTTGACATATACATGGTAAATCAATGTTCCTTTTTCAGTAGTTGCCTGAGCAACACATTGTTTGCATTCATGCTGTTCCATTAGTTGTAACATATGAGATGATGTAAAAAGATTTTCATTAAAATCTCCCATGATAATTTTGCCTTTTGGATATTCATTGATTTCCTGAATTAGTTGCATTAGTTGTGTACAAAACGTCACATTTGTATGAATTTGGTCTGTACAAAACAGCCCCTATTATGTCAATATGTTTCACTTCAAATATTAGGCTTTCTAAGTTTGCACATCGTGGTTTCCATACCTTTATGTGATAATCATTGAGATGATATATTCCAACTGTAACAGACAGGCCATTTCCTGGTGCAATCCCCTGATAACCCTGAAAGAGTGCCAGGATGGACTAGGTAGCCTGTTGGAATTATTCATTATTTTTTTTTTATTGTTAATCATAATAATACATTTTATACTTAGTGGATCCCCAAGAACATTTTGGTTTGCTTGCATACAATTATGGTTGACGTTGTTTTAATGAGAATGGGTTGATCCAGTGACCCAGTGACGCGGCTGGGGTGACGGTATATCCGGTGTGTTTAGCGCGGCAAAAAGGAGCGCGCGTGTGTGTTTCTGGCTGGCTGGATGTACGCCACTGGAGCGGGACTTTGGAGTTCCTAGAGACCACGAAACCGGAATCTACGTTTCCCTTGTGTGATCAGCACCTCTACAACCAACCCATTTAACGCAACTAATCGAAAGGGGATCTTTTAGAAAACTAAAACCTGAACGAACTGATTGCTGGAGGGCAGCGACTGCACCTCGCAACAATCCGAAGACCGGGCTGTCCGTCGCCGAGCGACCAGGTAGAGCTGGCCGTTGCAGGAGAAGCTCCGGTGGGGAAACAGGTAACGTCAACCTTTCTTTTTATGTTGTACGCAAGCAAACCGAGTGTCTTAGCTGCACGCCACCCTGGGGAGTGCGGAGATATAGTAAATACACAACCCTAGACAAAGCTAACAGTAACGGTGGGAGAAAAACTCGGTAAGGCTGAGCTTGCGGTATCTCTACCCAGGGAGGCCGTGACACAACTCCTCCACGTATCTGCTGTTTCAGTTTTGAAAACACTGGATTACTCATGTCATAACAGTGGAATCTAGAATTGTGCTGAAATGTGAATTCTTCTAAATGTAACTGGTCCATGGACTCATCAGGTGTTAACCATGTCTCTGTCAAGCAAATGCATTGTGTTTTCATTAAAGTGGCATGTCCCTGTGGATCATGGAAGTGTGCTTTCAAGCTTTGAATGTTATGTAATGCAATTGTGTACCTCCCTGCACATTCTGCGTTATTTAGTTTGGGCATAATGAATTTAGACATCAAGTTCATTGCTTCCTCAATTTTAGGATTGCAGTATATTGTTGATTCATTGAAATCTTGAAGAATAAGTCCAGTTAAATGTTTGACACGACTCAAAGCAACATATGCTTATCCTGCTGCAAAGATTTTTTTCAATGAAACTACAGCTGAATCAACTGTTGGTCCTTGTACTTTGTGAACAGTGCATGCCCAGGCTAATTTCAATGGGAACTGGCGTCGGACACCCCCACTGTTAGTTACTCTGTCTTCCTCAGGTTTAATGATTATTGCATTTTTACAAGTTTTTGAATGTTGTTTTTGACCTACAGCTTCATTGTCAAATTGAACATGAATTGCACTAGGGAATAAATCCTCATTTTCAATACATTGTGGAGATTGAAATATGATATCAACAACAGTGCCAAAAGCACCATTAACAAGACCATCATCAACATCTAAATTTTTGACCAACATGACTCAAGCACCTTTTCCAAGGGTAATATGTTGTTGCAGGCAGGAATTGAATACTTTCTTATGACACCCAAGTTTTCTTTCCATTCTTCTGGTTTCTGCATTTCTTTCAAAATCTTGAGCCTTTATTGAAATAAAATCTAGGCAAACTGAATGTACCATATCAAAGTTGTAATTATCAACTTGTTTGTTTGTACTAAAGATGTGTATTGCTTCAGATTGGTCCTCAGTTTCACATTGTGTGAGCATATTTATGTCAGATCAATAAGGATTCATTATTTTTACGTACTCTTAGATGATTCAACATTTGAGCAAAACTATCATCTGTTTGTCTGACAATTTGTGTGAGCTGTGCAAGTGAAAAATTGTCTTCCCATAAATTAACTCCTTTTGTTTCACTGAACAATGCTGTTCCTTTTACTGGACACAATTTATAGCAATCTCCCACTGCAATGATAGAAACTTTTCCAAACAATGAATAATCACCTGTTTGTTTGATTTGGCGAAGTCGTCCATGTATGTAAGCTAGTAAATTGTGGTCAACCATGGACATTTCATCAATGATTAATATTTCCAAATTTCTAAGTCTGGAATGCAATGTATTCATTTTTTCATCACTCAAAGGTTGATATGGCAATCTAACATCAGTGCCAATACAAAGAGTGTATTGTTGAAGCACCAATGTTATAAGCAGCCACTCCTGTTGGCGCAGTTAACAGTACAGTTATTTCATCAGGATTGAGTTGCATGGTAGACAAAATTCTGGTAGCCTCATTATGTATGGCATGGTTTAGTGTGCTTTTACCAGATCCTCCTGGACCGGAAATAAATACTCTGAAAGGTTCTGGATTTTGGCCTTGTGTTCTGTGAAGACACCATTGTCGAACTTTGTAAAAAATGTGTGATTGTTCTTCATTTAATGATTTCAGTAATTGCAAAGCATTTTCACGTGGCATGACATTTTTGATGTTTTCAATGCTGCACATAGATTTGTCATTACCAAGAAGATCTGGAATGTTTTCATCATCATCACTGTCTTCTAATATGTCATTGTTGATATTGATTTCTGAAACACATTCTAACCGCTCCATTTCAGACTCAGGACTTATATGAGCCCAAGCATCCTCCAGTTCCGTGTGCTGTTCGATCATTTCTGTGGCATGGTCAATGTTTTCAGCTTCTATTTCATAATGACACGTGTTTGCTTCAACAATATCGGAAACCTTTTGAATGGTATTGGTATGACATGTCACTGCACCAAGATTGTAAAAATCCTGAAATGCTTCAAAAGGCTGGGGTTTTAATTGGTTATCCAAACGATGAGGCAGAGAAAGTTGGCGAATACTGTGGTAATGCACTGTTCTCATCTAAGCATGAAACAGCAAGCTGAAACTCATTCCTCCATAATCTTCTCCAAGGAACAGGCTCCGTGTTGTATTTGGAAAATTTAATGAAGAAAAGGTAAAACTGAAATAAATACAAATAGCTCAGGTAAGTATAACAACATTAGAAATCATTTGAGCGATGCTAACATCCTTACTTCTACAGGTTTATCTGCTTTCGGTTCCACAGGTTAATTAGGCTAACAGGTATGTATATTAAAGTAATGAATGAATTATCACATAAAATGTCTTAACCCTTAACTTCTCTGTAATTTATAATTCAGGTTTACAAACTCAACTTACTGGCAATGCCACGAGAAACAACAGAATAAAGAGCTTGAGATGCTGAACTGCTGTTGATCCGTTACTTGTGTGTTTTCATGTGTAAACTAAAATGGCTGCCCTACTATACGTCAGAGGTCAAACAAATACTCTTCAAATTAAGTCCCCTTTCAAACTAAAGTTTCTTTAGAAAATTAAAGTCTTTTACAAAATAATACATTCTTCTACCTGCAACATTACAGGTAATATTTTTCAGGATCTTGTGTTGGTGACAGTCTTGCATATCTAATAACAGCTGATTCAGTTTGTGATCTTTTTTTGACATAACCAAAATTATTCTGTAATGCAATGACGTTATTGTTTTTTTATGTGTATTTATTTCACTTGTGGATAACACTCTGTATACAGAACAAAATGTAGCAAGACATATATCGCGTAGCTCAATGGTGTCAGGTCTGTTTTTGTATCTGTCCACAATATTTTTCATCCATATGTCGGGTTCATAGTTGGTTTCATGTTGTATGTGATTCTGTATGACACTTAAAGGTAAACTCATTTTAACTGGATGTTCTCCAGTAGGAATGAATCGTACTTTGCGTGAAATTTTCTTTAAATGCATATTTGTCAATCTATACACAGCTTCTTGAGCAGAAACTTCTGTTATGAAGGGAAACAGCACTAAGTCTTTTAAATGCTTGTTTAGCATCTGCATTTCCATTCATTGCTTCTTTTTGAGCATGCTCAAGTAAAAGGCCTATTTCTTTCTCTGCTTTAGAAATGTATGAAATGATGTAAATGACACAAGAATAAGAATAAACTGAATGTCCATGTTGGCATTCCAAGCACGTAGTAAATCAGCATTGTATTGGTTTATCCAAATATCATTCGGGTGTCTTTGCAACATGACGTTTGTTTTTCCAGTGAGTTTTGCATTTGCAATTTAAAAGCTGATTGAGTTATGCCTGATTGATTATTGCAAAAAAATGATTCGCTGACTCATACACATTGTCAGGGTGTGATAAACCACATTTCACTCTTTTAATTATTTCCATTGCATCTTTTTCACTCATGTTCTTTACGCTGTCATCTTTTTCATCTTTTCTGGCACCAGTGAATTCCTTAGTGGTCTTTGGTCTGCTAACAAATGTACGATTTGATGGTGGACGTGGGAAATTAAATTGACACACTGTACCTTTTTTCTTGAATGTGTTTCAATGTCTAACACTGTGTTTCTGCACACCATTCATGGTATCATACAATTCTTCATCTTCTGCAGGTGGCATTTGGCATGATACATATTGGTTAACAAATTGTATAACTTCTGCATCAGGATCTTTGTCAATTTGCAGTGCATTGTCAACCCAAAAAAGGCAATGAACATGTGGAGATCCACGTTGTTGAAACTCAATTCGATACAAGTAATCTTTTATTTGTCCTATATGTGCAGTAGAAGACATTATAACGTCTTTCAAAAAACAACGCCATCTCTAATCAAACATTATTGCAGCTGTCACAGGGTTCCGTTTTCGTATTGCGCATTTTTCTGACCATTGAAGTTCTTCCACATTTACCAATTGACCTTCTTGTACAAGAATTGTGTTCATTTTTTCTGGCCATCTCATATCAGCTGAAGAAAATGAACAAAACCATGTTGGTATACCTAATTGCCTCAACATTGCAAAAATTTCTTTTTTTGTAGTTTGCCAGAAAGGAGGAGTTCCCTGTATTGGTTTCATAAACTTGTAGCCATCATCAAAGTGGAACAATTCTTCTAAAGAATCTTTATTCATCAGCATTTCTGATGTCACTTTCTTATCTGTGTGTGTTACGTCCTTTTCTTAATGCTATAGAAACATTGGAAACGACTTGATTAACTTCTGATAAATATTGTGCATAGAATATGAAATCTGTATTTCTAGCAAATCTTCCATCTGCATTAAGCAAGCGAGTATTCAAGTATCGTGAGAGCAATATTCTTTCTTTTCTGTCATCATGAAATGTTTGACCGCCAGATGGATATAAATATGGGAAACATTTTTGTGACAAGGTGTACCGAGGGTGGAGGACTTAAAGGACGAGGATTGCAGGATTAGGTGCAGATGGTGACATCAGTGACGGAGCAGGAATATATATATATTTACAGCAAGGAAAAGAAAAACAAAAACTATACAAAACTGAAAAACAAAAACTAAGGGGAAGAAATGATGGCTAGCGTACTTAGCTAAACCCCCACTGAGGCCTGAGGCTCAGAGCCACTCCCATCCACCTCTCAAATTCACACGCACAAGAAGAACCCCAAGGCACTCTAAACACCCTGTTTTAAGGACGTAGCCCCTCCCACCAGGCACCTTCCATTAACAAAAAAAAAAAACAATCAACCACATAACAGAAAATAACGAAACCAAACACACAAAACATGGCCATAGTAAATTCCAATAACATTAGAATGCAACACAACAGCAAAGGAGGTCCTAACCGAAAAATAAACCAACAATAGGAACACAATTTATTTTTCCCCCCTTAACGTGGACCCAGGTGGACGCTTCCCCTGCACCCCCCTGCAGAAATACTACCTAGTGCGCCCCACTTCCTGTTTGGCAGTGGCTTGCCGAGACGCACCAGGTAACTACGTTTTTTCACCTTAATTTCCTTAAGTTAGTTAAACCATATACTTTTCACACAAATACAAATCAATAAATGCATCTTTACAGATTTCGCTTGTGTTGTTCTTTTTTTTTTTTTAGTTTAACCAGCTGCTGAAAAGAATGTTAGCCGTTGTTAAAATTCTGCACCGCCGCACAGACAGGCCTTATTCCATACGGGGTAAAAGCAGTCTTTTCAAACAGCTCCAGCGGTATTACAAGAACAGCACACAAACACATACACATTACTAACAGGTGGCACAATCCTATCAACACACACTTATACTGATGTAAAATGTTGCCAGTGTAACTGCACCGCCTGCGCCCCTTGCACGGCCTGCGCCCCCCTATTTCCGGTTCCGTCGGCAATATGACTTTTACCCCCTTATTTGTTATAACGCTGTCACATGATCACACGTGATCCTGGAAAATAATGCGCATGCGTACGTTTAAATACACATATGTTAATTGCTTAAGTAGCTTAAGAGCTATCAAATTTTCCGACGTAGGCGTCAGTGGGTAACTGGCTACCTAGCAGCTGTGAATTACAGCTAACTAACGTGAGCTAGCTAGGTCGATCCACAAATAATATACCTAACCAAACAATTAAGATCGTGTGAAGTTTGGGAAATAGCTATTACTATCATACATCATTTTCAACTCAGTTGTAGTGAGTAAGAAAATATAACGCTAAGTATGACTGTAAGCATATTATTTTATCACTCAGGTAACCAATGGCCTAGCAGCAATTAGGTAGCCAGCAATCCTGGTTTAATTAGATTGCAAGCAAGTAACTACCTGACGTTCAGTAAGCTAACTAGTGATAGGCTATGTACCTAACATTTTAGATTTTCTAGCATGAATGTAAGATGTCACAAGGACAAGAGTCCTGATCAAATGTTAACTTTTTAGCAGAGAAGGAAAGGCAAGTAAAATTAAATTGCATCTATTATCAAGGAAAGGTTTGATTTACGGTGGTTTTGAACACGCTGTTTGGGAATAAGGCAGCAGTGCTTCCCTTAGCAAGCTACATCAGTTATCAAATTTTATCTTTGTAGTCACAGTAGACAGGTAAAGGGATGGCACTGTATCAATGTGGAATTTGATGTTGAGAATGACAGACATAATCAATAAACTGACTTTACGCACCTAATTTCTGTCCTCACCCTAAATAAGGATGAAGTGCTGAGCGCACTCTGCGAAGTTGCTTGATAGCTCGGCAAGTAGCCTAGCTATTGAAATGTTATCATTGTTAACCTAAATTATAGACAGGTTAAATGAAAGCCACAATAAGTAAATAGTCGTCCCACACAAATATGATACGAAGCTGTTTATTAACTCACAATAGCAAGCAACATGATGACCTATTAGCAATAGGTTACCTGGCCTAATTTTCTAGCTAAAAAAAGGGCTATCGATAACCTCAATTGACGACAATAATAGGATTCTGATCCAACAGGTACATGTCATATACATTTCATGTGCATGGAATTGAAATACTATAAATAGGCCTATATAATGTATATAAGTGTATATATGTTATTGTGTACTGTATAAATGAACCATAGAACACTTATCCTCTAGCTACATTTCTAATTTCCTTAACTATAGTGTCACCATGCAGGCCTCAGTTAACTAGCTTTAGCTAAGCTAAACTAAACGTATAACTTTCTGAGTTATAAAAACTTCCTTAGCTAGAAGTTTTTAACAATATGAAGGTAAGACCTGAATAAGCACACACGTACGCAAGGGTCAAAGTGCACGAACATGTCATAGCGTTATAACCAATAAGGGGGTGAAACATCATATTGCCGACGGAACCAGAAATAGGGGGAGGCAGGCCGTACAAGGGGCGCAGGCGGTGCAGTTACACCGGCAGAAAGTACTGAGTGTGGTGTTGCGGTGTTTGTGTTGTGCGTCTGTAGCAATGTGAGTCTCATCGCGGCGCTGGTCCGTGACAATTTTGCTTCATTTGATGCATCCATTAACAGTCTTACAGTGTCGTTACCCTCAGCTGGAGCTAAAGATAATATACTTTGGAAGTTTTGGTCTCGTAATTCTTGCACAATGTGTGTTGGTTGAAGGCAAGAAGAAAGAAACAATCCATGTTGTTGTTCAGTATATGTTAAGTCATCCTCACATTGGTTTGTGTCAACGTCATCATTCCTGTCATCACAATCAGTAGTTTCATTTTGTGATGGTATTTCACTCTGTACGTTACATTCACTGCCATCTTCACTGATACTGATACACAAAAATCTGGGTCATTCATATACTTGTGCTTAGCTGCTTGTTGCACTTCTTTTTGAAAAGTTAAATTAGTCTTATACTTATGCTTACTCTTTTGAATTTGCAATTCTTTATATCGATTATCTAATGCATATATTTGGTTTTGTGTAACTTTCTTCTGTTTCTTGTATTTCAGCTGCTCTTTTTGATATTTTGCTGTACATTGTTTCTTCCTTTTAAACTTGATGTCATCATGGTATTTTTTCTTTTCTTTCTCAGCCTTTGTCAATCTGCACTTTTTAAAAAAACATTCCCACGTCCAGTGTTGTCACTACCAATCAATCTCCATTTGAGGTTCACTTTCAGGACACCTTTTACATAAAGTCATTGGATATAAATTGTTGTCAATATGACTTTTGCAACTTTTTGCACAAACCAGGTCATCATCTTTAGATTTGACACAAATTACAACTTCATAATGATTCTCATTTTTGTGATGTAGATATATGGCATTGCAGTTCTTGGTAAAACTTTGCACCACCAGGGATATGAAAACTTGAAAACACAAACCATTGGTTGCCACCGAATGTCATGATTGTTGTCTGCAACATGCCTCCAGCTGCCCATATCTCAAGTTCTGTAGACCAAGTGTGACAATATTTCATGTTGCTTTTCTGTACATACTCATCCATCCTGGTATAACCTTGTCTCATATATTTTTCAAACTGTGAGGGATTACACATTAAATGTCGTACTACAGCTCTACACAATCGCAAATGCTGATTTTCACTACCACAAATAGCAACAGATAATGCTCTAAAAAAGCAATTACCATCACCCACTACTGGTTTTGTCTCACAAGGAATACCCATTGGTGAAAAGTTTACATGTTTGTCAGAAATGGTAATACTATTCGTGTTTACCTGCTGATTCCAACATAGAAGGTGTTGATCTTCATTTGTTAATGGTGAAAAACATAATACAGACTGCCTATTTTCTCCAATGATTATATCTTCACTTTCATCAACTATTTCACTGTCATGTGTTGGTTTTAATTTCCACATTGTTCACCATTTGTCTTTAATACATCATTAGCCAAACCAACATTCATGATTTTGTATGTTTCAAACCCATGCTTTGGTGAAGAACAGGTTGATTGTTGTTGACATGGTGTTTCTTCTGTTGATTGTTTATGTTACGTCTCCGTGTGTTTGTTATTGTTGTGGTGTTGCATGTTCATCGGTTTTCTCTCCTCAGACGTTTGCCGCTATCCCCCCCCCCCCCCCCCCCCCCCCCAGAAGTCCGCTGCTGTCGTCCTCCTCGCCATCATCTCGCCCCTGCCATTCGCCTTCTCATCATTCGTCCTTCTTGCTGTCACTCATCCACATCCTACGCAGTTTCAACCATTCAGAGGGTGACGCGACTTTTAAATACCCCTATGTAACAGTGAAGAAAAGTGATGATGCTCTCTGTATGTCTGTGCTGGTTGTGTGTGCTCGTGCAGTGTTTTCTTTTGCCCACGTTATCCCTGCTGTGTGTGTAGTGTGTGTGGTTCTGGTATAGTGATATCCTGTTTTTGTTTATCTCCTGTGTGCTCTTTTGTCGGCCACGCCGGGGCTAGGAACAGGATAGATAGGGGCCCCTGTACACCGCACGCAGTGGTATATTGATGTATAGACGCACTAGGGTAGGAGTGAGTGCCACCCATTGTATCTTCTATTTGTTAGATAGAGTAGTTAGGTAGGTTTTGTTTTGCGTAGTTAACCTGCTTTCGTTTTAGCTAGATACATTTGGTTTTGTTCTTTTCATTCCTTTGGCACCACTCACAGTTCCGACCCCTCGGTCGTGTGTCTGTCTGTGTGCATATATATACTGTACATATTGTAAATATTGTTGTCACCTATGCACCCTCTTCACTTTATCACGTAATAAACACTCTTCACCGTACTTGTATATTGTGCTGCTGTTCCCCCTACCCGTTTCACTGCGGTTATTTCTTTTTTTCATCCCGTATACTTGTTATGTTCCCTTTACCATACCCCTAGACGGCCAGGGTCGTAACAGTTTACGTTTACCAGTAGTTGCAGAAGAAGGGACATGCTCACACACATATTCTATGCTTCTCTTGCTTTTGCTTGCTGAATTCACAAAAACGTCTATATCAAAACACATACCAGACATGTGAACATCTTGTTCATTGATACACGGTCTACATGTATCCCTGTTTTTTATACTGTTGCATTTATCACGCCCACTCACAGAATTACACGTCAACAGTTGACTATACAGTGGAGATTTGGGTTTGCTTGTCAGGCTCAATGTAATGTTTCCTTTGCTGTTGCAGTCAAAATCTGTATTTCTTTTTCTGTGTTGATCAATACTATGCAAGGAACTGTTGTTGGCTTCTTTTTCCCACAGCTGATGTCGCTTTGTATGTTTCACAGATTTCTCCCCTGTCATACCATCATTGACTATGTTCTCAAACTTTATTTCGTCCCACCATTTGAGTCTTTTTGAATTAAAACTTTCTGATAAACCTACAGAATTGCAGATGTTGCCTGTAGCCACCTTTCAATGTGCTATCATCAGTTTTTCTTAACACCAGTTACTTCAAATTTTTCATTGTCTGCATGCACAGAAGTAGCAAGACTTACAATGTGACTGTACAGTTTATCAAAGCTGTCATGGTGTACAACTAGACATGTGCCATCTCCACCTGCAATTCCAATTGTGCTGCGTGCGTGGGAATAAAACACTGAGAACCAAGTACCTGTATTTTGTTTTATTATAAGTGCACTCTTTCAATGTCAGAAAACAGGAATTGTACTGAAAAAGAACCCTCTGTAATGCACCATCTAAAGGCATTACCACGTCATGTAAATCTTCACCATATTCAGTCTTGCACCCAACAAAACCATTTACCGTTCCACCATATTGCATTACTGCAGTTGAGTTGCACAGAGAGTGAATGTTTGGCAATTTAGACACTAAAACAAACCCACGTCCTGAACCATCTTTTATTTTACCTGATACTCTCATATCATCATACAAGTTATCGCCAAAGTCAAGAATCTTGTTCAGGTCTTCCTGGTTCCATTTAAACACACTTTTCATTTCAGCAAATATTACTGAGGTTAATCTGTTTGTCATACATTGCTTCCCAAGATTGACTTTGAACTTGCTATGACCCTGATGGTATGAAGCTTGTACATACCTTTTCAAGAGCTGAGAACTGTTGGGTTCATTGCTGTCCATTTCAGTTTTGCTCAGGTTAGTTTTTCTTTTAGTTTTGCGTTGTTCAGTTTTGTGCATTTCATCTGGAAGGCCAGGAAGACACCCAGATGTTTTCTGCGCGTGGCTCTTCTTCCAATTCTTCTTTTGCGGCATCTGCAACACATTACAAATAAATTGCATTGACATTAACATCATATTTGTGGCAATTCAGGTTAATTTCAAGTCATCAATGTTCACTTCCTGGCTTGGCGTGCTGCAAATTATACCCTACCTGTTGTTGGTCAAACCCGGTTAAAGTGGTAGTCAAAGCTTATCCAACATGAAACTTTCGAAAACATAGGTAACGTGCAGAAAGAAGTAACGTGCACTTCAGGAAATTTATTTACACTATACAAATTAATTACTTTTTGACAGTCATGTCATGTACTATAACTTAATGTGATGGTACATTATTTTACAATTACTTCGTGTGAAAACATTAACTTAACAAAGGTATTTAACCGTTATCTTTGGCAAGTTGCCATGACATAAGCAGGACAATGCGAAGCAGGATAATGCGCTCCGAGCTGCACTAAACTAATACCAACATTAAATTTCTCTGTATTGTTAACTGTTAAAACAATGCCATTACGACACACCGTCATTTTAGTTAGCTTTTGCATTGTAGTTATAGCTGCAGCCTGAATTATTCGACAACAACAGCAATTAACGTTTAGCACAAATAACACTGCATATACTGTATTTGCAAACTGCTCTGCAAGTGTCCTGTAAAGCAGCAATGCATCGCTCCCATTGAAAAGTAGACCAATAGTTGCGTTTTAGGCATCATACCTTTCTGTATGTATGCGCTGCAATACTTATGAGGCACACCTTTGCTTTAGCTTAACACATCGGCAGGAGACCTACACATAAAATTGCATCGACATGATACCTTCTCAAAAAAAATTCTTTCCCGCAATAATTCCGTTCCATCTCCCAGCATGTGTCATACATTCGTTCAGTTTTTCAGCATTCCAACACCATTTAAGCATTTCAATACCACAGTTACATCAAATGTACATAACCTTGTGAAACAAAACAGTAATTAAAAATGTCAGACTTGTCTGATGCAATATGTACAACCGCATGACACTGCTGTAAACAAATGATTTCACGTTCACTACCAAGCTTCTTAACATTGTGCAATTAACAAAATGGTGACTATGATTATGCCACAGTTGACACAAATCTACTAGTCATATTTATGGACCATATACCCTGCTAATCCGTTACATTTCACCATTTACAGGCAATCTAAATCCAAAACAACACAACCTCTCGCTGCATACTGTCATTCTATCATCGAAAATATATATTTAATCAAACACAGAAACGGTACTCACAGCTAGCTAGCTCTCCCTTCTTCTTCTGAAAAGATGTACACATGCGTAATTCAGGTGGACCGTTACGTGATACATATAACGTTAATTTGAATATACTTACTACCACCTAATTTTCTTGTCTTGCGGTTCATGAGAAGAAGATTGTTTAGTGGTTTTCACATAATTTGAAATGACGGGACATATAATAAATCACATCTTTGCTTCATTTCATTTTCTTTGTTCCTCAAGGTGAGCCGGATCAGGCAGTGTTGGTTTCATGTCACTAAGTCACATGGTTCAAAAGTTATGGCCTGACATTTTGGAAATTCAACGGTTTGTTATAGCAACCCCTTCAGGTATTTTTGTGTAAAAAATTTTGTGAAGGTGTAGCATTGTGTACTTTACCTGCCTGCCAAATATCATTTTGAGAAACAAAACTCTGAATGACTTATAGCCATTTTTTTCCACAAAATGGCGGAACGCTGAACATGGTACAGCACAGCGCAGATTTATTTGCATGTAGCAGGGTGGCTATTTGACATAGGAACTTGCCCTTCGCAAACTTTGTAGGGACTAGGACTAGCATGCTACTTACATAATTTCATGTCCATCGGACTCACTCATTTTTAAGTATTAATTTTTTGGATTTAAAAATGCTGAATATTCAAATGTTTGTGGCAGCCATATTATTTATCCAATCCTCTTCATATTTGGTATATGTCTACACTGGAGCATTGTCTTCAGTCACACCAGATAGATTGGTTGAAAAATGGCCGAAATTGCCTAATATGCATATTTCATTCATTATGGCACTGATTAATTTGCATGTAGCATCGTCATTGTTTGACGTGGGAACTTTTCCTTCGCAAACTTGTTAGGGACCGGTACATACTTGCTGTATATAGTTTCATGTTGATCGGACAAACGGTATATTTTAAGATGATTTTTTTGTTTTTCACAAAATTCAAAACAGCGCAAAATCTATTATGACGCATCTTTTCATCTCTTTATTTACATAATTGCAATGTTGTTTATCATTTGTTATCTAAACACTGTGCCATCATATACCAGTTAAGACCAAAAATGTTTTACTTTATTTACTTTCAGGCATGACTCAGCAACAGAAGGACAGAAAGAAGAGGGTGAGCTCTAAGCTGTGGTTTGAGGATACAACAATTGAGCTGCAGCTAAGTGTGTATGTGGGTGTACTTGCTATCCTGAAGGAGTACGTCATGGTTTTTCAGGTTTGTAAAGTTCAATAATTGTTCAGTGCTTATAATTGTTTAATAATTGCATAATACCTAACTTCACAAGTTTGTTGAAATATTTATTGAAATATTTACAGCAGGGGTCTCAAACTCAATTTACTTGGGGGCCGCTGGAGGCAGAGTCGGGGTGAGGCTGGGCCGCATCAAGTGTTTCCACAAGAAAAACTTTTAAATAATTTTAATCTTCTCAAATGTCTTTATTTTTAACACAAAATAAGATGAAAAAAAAAAATAAACAAATTAGAAGAAAATAAATAAGAAATAAATTAAAAATCAATCAGTATTAAGTAAATAATAATTAGGATTCAAATGTCTGTATTAACAGTTCTTTAAGTTTCCTTCTGAACATGAATTGTCCTGAACGTGGAACATTGAAGAACATGAACTTTTCTTCTGAACATGGCCTCTCTTGCCTACATCTTGCTGCTAGAGACCTGGCAGCGCTTCCTTTCACAGAGTTGAGCCACATTTGGCTTGAGGGAGAAAGCAGTTGAAACCCTCAGTATGGCTTGAAGATGCTCATCAGTAAGTCTGGACCTGTACTTGGATTTATTGAAGTTCAAGGTGGAAAAGAGCTTTTCGCACAAGTATGTGCTCCCAAAAAGGCACATGGTCCGCTTGAACATTCGGGAAAGCTCAGGAAAGCTGGGGGTCAATTCTCTCAAAAACTGCCCAAGCTTGTCTGCTTTTCCGCTCACATCCCTGAACTTGGCTTTGAGTTCAGAGTTGCACTGCAGGTCAATGAGCTCCATTTGAAGCACAGGTGGGGCATCTTGAACATCAAAGGAGAAGGGGTCCGCAAAAATTTGAAATGTGGCTCTGTGTGTCTTGAAGTCTGAGAATCTGTGATCAAATTCCTCCTGCAGCTTCAAAATGGCATCAACATACTTTTGATCACTGAATGGTGTGCCTGCATCCATGAGTGCCTTGCAAGTTGGGAAATGGCACAGGTTTTTCTGAGAGAGCTGGGCTTTCCATAACACAAGCTTTGTGGAGAATGCTCTAATGTTGTCATATGCAGCACTGACAAGTTGCCCCTGGCCTTGTAACTTCTTGTTCAGTATATTAAGCTCATGTGTGATATCAACACACATGTGTGATATCAACAAGAAAAGCCAAGTCCATGAGCCATTTGGGATCACTTAGCTCAGGAAAAACCACCCCATCATTCTCCATGAAGACTTTCACTTCTTCCCTTAGCTCAAAAAATCTCTCCAATACGTTTCCCCTGCTGAGCCAACGTACCTCGGTGAAGTAGAGCACATCCCCATATTCTGACTCCATTTCCTCTAAAAAAGCACGGAACCTTCTGTGCTTTAAGCCCCTGGATCGGATTTGGTTGATGCATTTCACAACAACAGACATCACATTGTCAAACTTGAGGAATTTGCTGCAAAGGGTCTGCTGATGAATAATACAGTGCAGAGCAATAGCCTCCTCCACACCCTCCTCTTCCAGTTTTTTTTTTGAACAAGTGCCACCAGTCCATTTTTCCTCCCTGTCATTGATGGTGCTCCATCAGTAGTTATTCCAACAAACCTCTTCCATGGCAAACCGGCATTCTCAATGGCATCACACAGCTGGTGAAATATCTCCTGAGCAGTGGTCTGGCCATTCACTGGAAGTACTGTGAGCAACTCCTCCGTCACTTCAAAATTGTCAACACCACGAACATAGATTGCGAGCTGGGCAGTGTTGGTGATGTCTGTGGTCTCATCAAGAGCGACTGAGTATACACTGAAACATTTGGCTTTCTCACACAGTTGATCATAAATGTCACTTGACAGGTCAGAAATGCGCTCTGCTACGGTGTTGGCAGAAAGGCTGATGTTACTAAACTGACCTTTCTTTTCCGGACAGACTATACTTGCAGCCTGTAATATGCACCTTTTGACAAATTCACCTTCTGTGAATGGTTTTCCTGCCTTGGCAATCATCTCACTAACCACGTAGCTTGCTTCAACTGCTGCATTACTGTCTATGGTTGCTTTCTTGAAGAAATCTTGTTGCCTCAGTAGGCATGTTTTAAGATTGGAAACCCGGTTGGCTCTCTCATCTCCCTGGTATTTTGCATAGTCTTCAGCATGTTTAGTTGTGTAATGACGTTTCAAATTGTATTCCTTGTGCACCGCAACTTTCTCTGTGCAAATAAGACAAGTCGGGGTCCCCCTGTGCTCAACAAAGAAATATTGTATTTCCCACTTTTCCTGAAATTGTCTGTGCTCATCACCAACCTTCCTCTTCACTGCAGGCTTTGAAAAAGACATGTTTGGGGCTGTAATATTTATGATTCCACTTGGTGTCACTGTCGCGTTGAAGTTTCGATCAAGTGTTTAGCCGGCGCACAAAGAACGTCATTTCCGCAATGTGCGTCATTTCCGCTTATGACAACAGCACGGCGGCCGGTGGATAAAAGCCCAGTGGTATTTATAAACGGTAGATAACAAATAACTTCGCTCTGGGACTCTAACACAAAACTGGTCAGGACCGGGTTTAATAAATGAAACCTCGAGACTCTGTCTCCGGCGTCTTTCACATGCACAGAGAGGAAATCACTTCCTCATTCAATGAGTGACTGACTGGCGGAGCTAATTGTTTTTAGTCTGCACGGACGTGCTGTTACGAGCTGGGATGAATGTCCGCGTGTGCCCAATAGAAAGGAGGGAGCCAGGAACGGAAGAAAACGCTCCATGCCAGCGCTGCTGTAACTTTCACTCATTGAGAAATGTCCTCTGCCTGCATCAAGCCGATGTCCCGCCCTCAAGAGCCATATACACCACCGTGATTGGCTGGTTTGTTCAGCTCTGCACAAAACACTATACAGTTCCGTTCATAACAAACTCGCGGGCCGCACTAACATTAAATTTTAATAATAAGGCGGGGGCCACAAACTATCTGCTCGCGGGCTGCGAGTCTGAGACCCCTGATTTACAGGGTAGCGAAACCTTGGTGCACAAGCTGCATAACAAGCAGCTTGAGATGTTCAGACTTTTCATGGCTTGCTTCATTAAAGCTGAGCACCTCAGTCGTGCATCTCCGAAATTAATGGCAAATATGGTACTCGAGGACAAGCTGTTACCGCCCGCAGAGATCTTCATGGGAAAAGAAGCAGATGCCTTCAGAACTAAGTATCCCAGACATGCTGTTAGTATCTCAAAATTGCATTTTATACCTTTGTTTGAATAATTGTGTTGTCATTGCATGACAATATTCATTGCTAATGTCTTTGTTTTGTGCAGTTTAGTTGCTCTAGACTTTCCTTGCTCAGGTAAAGAAGGCATATGTCACCACTGGCCTTTACCTGCAGCAGACGTTGCCTTTGGAAAGTTTGGTGTTGCAGTTGCTGTCTGCCCTGGACCCCATTCTCAGAGGCCATTCACAGGCTGGAATCCACCTGAAGAAGCTGGCCACCAGTCTGCAGCACTTCACAGCCACAGGGAGTGATGTACCCTTAGAAATCTTAAGGTACAATGTGTATCCCTGTTTGGCCACATTTACAGAAAGGGAAGGAGACATGGTGGATTGGTGGACCCATGTCTTTGATTCTGCAAAGTACCCCAAATTAAGCAAGGTGGTGAAGGGTGCTCTGTCCATATTCCATGGACCATTGGTGGAATCCTCCGTCAATTCAATGGGTGACATCATTGATCCAAAGAGCACAAACATGGCAATCTCTACCTATCAATGCCATGCAAACTGCTAAATACACTTTGAAGTCCGGCAACAAGACAGCGGTGCAGATGTTCAGGAGGGATGACACTAAGTATGGAAAGGTAGACAAAAGGCTGTGCCAAAACATCAAATCAGCAGGAGCGATGGACAAAGCCAGACATCAGCACAATCTGACGGAAAGCTGGAGGAGGTCAGATGAGTATGGCTACTGGCCATCTTGTAGCGCTGAGGAGAGGAAGAGGAAAAGCATTGGAAGAGGAAAAGTGGGCTAGGCTGAAACATGCAGCCAGACAATGAAAGAAGGCCCTTGAACTTCTGGTTGCCAAACAACAGAGGAAGTAGGACTTAGTTTCAAGTTCAAGCTTCAATTTCTTTGCGTTGTATGGAGTTGCTACATTGAAAAGCTTTTTCCATTTCTGGATGCTGCAGCCACAATTTAATAATCATTAAGGTCTTTTGTTTATTTTGTTGTTATTGCTTGTGAGTCATATTGTTCATATTGTTTATATGCCTCTGTATCTTTTATGCCTTATTCCATTTTTTTATTTATTATTTGTTATGATGGAATTGTGCAAGCACTTTTTCAAATTATTATTTGGTAAGTTTTGTTTTTTATGTCATTGACTTTTATTCATATCAGTCCTGTTGTTTTCAATGTTGATTGATTAATTGTCACAGTGATCAATATGCCTCTCTCCTCTCTGCCTCTCCTCTTCCTTTATCTTTTCTCCCTCTTCTCCTTCTCTCCCTCTCTCTCCTCTCTCTGAATTATACAGTGAATGAAGAAGCTGATGTTCAACATAGTTTTGGTGGATTTATTGTCTTGTTAACATTATAACATAATGATCTATTTTCAGTTCAAAGCTTGCTGCAAATATACATATAATTGGTGAGTGTCGCCGCCCCAAGCGCTCCCCTACTGCAATAAAGTAGGCTTTTTAAGGGGAGGGCAAAGGGAATGATGTAATCAATACTCCTGACACTTAATCATCCATTGTGTTCATATTATTTTTTTAATGCATAATATAGGGTGATAGATGTCTTATGTGTTCATGGTGAATAGCTTGCTACTAAGAAAGCCTCAGTAGGACTAGCCTACTAAGTTGTGAAAATGGTCAAAGTTCAATATTTTCAAGAGTCCACATACAGAGGAGGACCCCTCTCCTGAGCATGTTCCTGCTAAAGAACCGCCAAAAGCTGACCTTAAGGTCACAGCCCCTGCCCAGGCTTCAGCTGATGCCTACATCTCGGTGTTTCCAATTATTCTTTGTGGCCCTGCATTTCACAGAGGTTAGCCCGTGCAGTCATTTCAGTAAATTAAGGGTGAAGTAACAAGCTTTTTAAAATCCCCCATTTATAATACTTAGAACAGAACATAAAAATGTTTCATTTCATGTATATACCACATATACACGCAGCTTAAAAAGCAAAATCAAACTAAATACAAAAGCCACATGTTCGAGTGTGCCATGGTTCTATTTTGTCAGTGTTAGCCTGTTAAAGAAGGATATAAGCCTTCATGCTTGCATGCTAAAATATTTATGTAAGTTCAAAAATCTTTAGAGCCCAATGGCGATACCATTCTGCCTTAGGTTGTCTCCCTCACTGAGAAAAAATCTCCTGGCTTCTGTGCTTGGCACGTGCAAAGAGTGATGACTGAAGAGGGCCATCTCTGGGAGGTCAGTTTTTGACTGCTCACATGCCGTAATGTAAGAATCTCTTACAGTAGCCTTATGATAACCTTTCTTGACACATATGACGATATGTCAAGCTTGGGACTGTTAATTAGCCTGACAAGGTTGAGTTATTTTAATTTAGCGAATGCTGGCCATCGCAATTTGGATGTGGTGTTAATGTTATTTCCATGGAGTGTAACATTAGCTAGTGCACTTGTTATTCCAAATTACACTTGTTTAACATTACTGATATTAGGGCTCTGGGACTGCTCATTTAATGTTACTAATGTTAGAATTCTACCTATGATAACAACATTAGTTGAGCTCCTCAGCAAAGTGCAAACTTAATGTTAATGTTAGCCCTTGATGGTTCAATTTTCTTAGTGCTAAGATAATATTAGCAAGGCTAATGCTGTCATAACTACAATGTAATTTGTGTTTGGATATGGTTTGGAACATGAGACTAATTCATGACACAACCATGTACATATTTATCTAAAATGGACCTTTGTTGCTTATTATGTAGTCAAATGGAACGCTTGTTACTGTTGCCAAGCGTACAGTTACTTATGTTTTTTTTTTTTAAACAAGTAGCCGAATATTTGAAAAAAAAAAAACAAAAACAAAATGGGAATAACTAAACAGTTAATATCTGTCATACAATACCAGTATGTTTTTGTCTTATATATTTAATGCGGTTATAGATTTAAATATATAGAAGACAGGGTTGTGAAAGCTATAGTACGCCTGTAACACACCAGATGCTTTTTATAAATTATTTTGGGGATTACAAATGAACACAGGATCTAATAGGGTTTTGTTTTCTGTGGTAGAATTTTTGAATGAATTGTGTATAACCTTTCTCATGAAACAATTTGCAAACAGGCTTGTTTGAGTTTGACAGCTGATCCTCATTGAAGTCCCCACAAACAAGACTCATGAGATTTGATAAAAAGTGTAAAATATTGTAGTCTGGTGGCCTTTACACAGTAACAAACAATTCTGTATGTATTGTAAGACATGTGCCAGCATTACATTTACATTTACATTTATTCATTAGGCAGACGGATTTATCCAAAGTGACGTACAAGGATTAGATACAGTCATCAACAAATCTAAAAGTGTATCTATCAATAATGCTGCAGTAAATCTAATCCAGTGATCCCTCTCCTATCGCGGTAGTTGCGTTCCGAGAATACCCACAAGATGGGAAAAATCGCAAAGTAGAGGCAAGATAGTTATCATATTATTTCGTATATATTAACCCTTTACGAACCTCCCCCACACTGTTATCAACCCTCCCTAGACTGTATTACCTTTTCCCACACTCTTATATGTAAACACTTTTATGTAAAATATAAATGGAAACACAACACGTACATTTTAAATGTATTAAATACCTGTACATTAAATAAATTGTAAAACATTTTAAATGTAAATTAAAATTTAATGTACATGCACTAAACTACTGTAAATGGAAATACACATGTAAAGGTAAATCATTTTAAATTAAGAATGAGAAAACATTTTAAAGGGAGAAAGAGAAAACATTTGAGTGAGAAAGAGAAAACATTTGAAAGTGAGAAAGAGAAAACATTTTATGGGGTACTCACCATTGAAGATACTACGCCGAGACTTGGATTTTGATGATGATGATGACGAATTTGCTGTGCGGTAATGTATGGCGATGATAATGATGACGTACTGCACAGCGAATGAGAACTTTACAGCTCTTCTGACAGCGGTTCTTCTGGTGGTGGTGGCGTATCTTCAGAATCTTACGCTGAAGGCGTAGGTGAAGGCGTTTTTACTGGGGTTTTTTTCTTGAAGAACATTGTGATAGGCAGTTGCTGGTGCTGTTTCTTCTTTTGCGTTAAAATGGCCTTATAAACTGCCATGGCCCCGTCTATTAAATTACAGAAATGGACCGAATGGACCATATCGTCGTCCCAATCTTGCGACATCTGTTGCAGCTCTTTGGCATGGTTCGAAAGGGCAGCAAGTCATTCGAGAGTAAGCCCACTCTTTTCAACTTCTTCCTCTTCTTGTCCCTCCTCCTCTTCCTCCTGGCTGGCAAATTTTGTCATTTCTGTAAGGTCCTCTTCCGTCAATGGCTCGGAATGGCAGTCTATAAGGCCATTCACATCCTCAGCAGTCATGTTTGTGAAGCCTTCTCCTCCTAGAAGCCGCGCCAGCTTCACTGCCTTACCTACTCCTGCGTTATGAATTTCATCCGGTGTGAAGCCCCTATAGTCGTGGACCACAGCGGGCCACAACTTTTTCCAGCTGGCATTTATTGTCTGGGTCTTTATTTCAGCAAGGCTCTTCTTTATGTTCTCCAGGCACGTTGCAATTTATAGTTTCGCCAATACGCCTTCAGCGAAAAGTTTGAGTCATTATCCATAGCGTTCACTAAGCTGGACAAGGCATTTCTGGTGTAGAGGACCTTGAAGGCGCGAATCACGCCCTGGTCAATCGGCTGGATCAGCGACCTTGGTGATCCATGCCTTTGGGTTGTGCATCCAGTACACTGGCAGTTTTTCAAGGCACGAGGATTCTTGGATTTATATACAAGCACTGGCTTCAGCAGAAAGCCAGCAGCATTGCCGCACATAATTAGTGTAACCCTGTCTTTATGGGCTTTGAAGCCAGGGGCTTTTACCTCGTCCTTGAAAATAAAGGTGGGAGACGGCATCCTCTTCCAGAACAAGCCTGTCTCGTCCATGTTGAAGACTTGTTCTGGAGAATATTCACCTTCTTCGATAATGTCTTGGAATTGTTCTTCCACATAATGTTTTGCAGCCTTGGTACTGGCCGAGGCTGCTTCTCCATGAAGCGAAACACTTTTCAGGCCACATCGTTTAAGAAATTTGTCCAGCCAACCCTTGCTGGCACTAAAACCTCTTGTCCTTGTAGGTGAATCTCTGAATGTTCCTACTTGTTTTTCGTCACTGCTGTTGTCTTCGTCGTCTCTGTTGTCGCGCTCCTCCTGGGGTATAGCAGCAGCAATGGACTCGTAAACCTTTCTCGCCTTTTGTCGTATGATTTCCGAGTTCAATGGCACATTTTTCTTTCGAGAGTCCGATATCCACACCACTAAAGCATTTTCCATTTTCACAGAAATCTTATTCCTCGACGTCATTACCCTTTTGGCTGTTTTAATAAAGTTCACCGTCGCTGTCTTCCTAATTTTCTCATAATGTTTTTTTTATGTATCGCACTGTGGACTCATTGAGGCCGTAAAGGCGGGCAACAGACGCATAACTTCTCCCTTCTTTCAACATATCAAGGAGTTCTACCTTCTTTACAATTGTTAACATCCTCCTGGTTCTTTTGGTTGCGCTACCAGAAGCTGGAGTGGATGCAGGGCGTTTAGGAGGCATCGTAGGGCATGAAATTAGGCACAAATTTTACGAAACTTTCACAAAACACAACAGCACAAAGTGTACAGTACGCACTGATACGCGACGGACAGTGAAGTGAATGACAGAAATGCGAGACTACTGGATGACGGACAAGGCGAGATGCTGAAATACTTCTCTCCATGAGCCAATCAGCGTGAGGAACAGAACAGCACTACCCGTGCATACAGGTTTTTTTTTGCAATACCCTGTATGTATGTGTTACAGAATGTCTTTTAATTTATTTTTTACTGTTTTTTTCCCTTTTTAGGCTAGAAAATGATTATTTTTTAACAAAAATAATGAAAATATTGGAAATTAAAAATTTTTTACATACCGCAAAAATCCGCGATAGAGTGAAAATTCCACGAGACGGGATTACATGTAATGTACATAAAAAACTGTGATGCACTGAGGGAGCGAAAGCAGAAACGCGAGAGAACACTGTAATTAAATCTAAGTCATAATAACATAACCTAGAGGAATGGTACATAGCCAAGTAAAATATATACAATTATAAAATTAGTATTATACAATTAACAAATAAACATAATACATGAATATAAATCTAAATACTAATACATTTACATTATAATGATGCATAATTATAATATAATAGTTAATACAAACACATAATTATATATAACACAAAATGGTGTACAACAAGTTCTTATTCAGGATGTTTAGGCCAGACATTGTCTGAAGAGGTAGGTTTTCAGACCACGTCGGAAGGATTGTAATGATTTAGCAGTCCATAGGAAGACGGGGAGTTCGTTCCACCACTGGGGAGCTAACGTGGAGAAACGTTGACAGGATGCACGGGAACCGATAAGTCTGATTGAAGGAAGTGCCAGAGGTCCTGTTGCTGCAGATCAGAGTGGTCTGGCTGGTGTGTATGGCTGGACAAGGCTCTAGAGGTAGTTAGGGGCTGTCTGGTTAGCTGCAGAATAGGTCAGAGTCAGGGTTTTGAACTTCATTCTAGCAGCTACTGGCAGCCAGTGGAGATGTTTGAAGAGAGGAGTGACATGGGAATCCTTGGGGAGGTTGAAAACCAGGCAAGCAGCTGCATTCCTGATTAACTGAAGAGGCTGTATGCTGCAGGCTGGTAGGCCTGAGAGGAGGGAGTGGGAGGCAGTAACTTAAGACCCATCATCAGTGATGAAGAGCTCTCGTAGTGGGGAGGACTTGGCCGGGATAAAAAAGCTGCTCTGTCTTGTTGGGGTTCAATTTTAGGTGACAGGATGACACCCATGTGGAGACATCCACTAGAAGTGCTGAAATTCTCTCACTAACCTGCAGGGAGGAGGGTGGGAAAGAGAAAAAGAGTTGGGTGTCATCAGCATAACAGTGATACGAGAAGCCATGTGCATTGATCACCGAGCCAAGTGTCCCAGTGTAGATGGAGAAGAGAAGGGGACCCAGCACTGATCCCTGTGGAACTCTTGTGGTTAGGGGGCAAGGTGTGGAGGTGGAACCTCTCCAGCAGATTTTTGAAGATCTACCAGTCAGGTAGGACCTGAACCATGAGAGGACGGTCCCAGAGATGCCCATCTCAACCAGAGTGGAGATCAGGAGTTGATGATTAACAGTGTTAAATGCTGCAGACAGGTCTAGCAGGATGGATGAAAGGTTGGAGGCTCAAGCAGAGTTGAGAGCTTCAGTCACCGCGACGAGACAACAGCAGTTTTAAATTCAGTGGGGAAATGACCAGAGGTTAGAGAGGTATTAATAATAGTAGAAAGATATGAAATGATTGCGCCTGATATTGACTAGAGAAGGGATGAAGGGATTGGGCCAAGGGGAAATGTTGTTGCACGGTGGGTTACAATTAGCTGTGTCACTTCTGAATCATTGAGTGTCCTGAAGGAGGTCAGGTGGTTGTTGAAGTTGCTTCGGGTGGTTGAGGAAGTTGCTGGAGAATTGAAGGAGTTCCGAATATTGGCCACTTACTCTTCAAAATAAACACTGAAATCAGCTGCAGAGGGGGAGTGTGGTGGAGGAGGGGAGAGAGGGGAGGAGAAGGTGGAAAAGAGCTTACGTGGGTTAGAGATGCACTCATTGATTTTCCTATGGAAAAATGTCAACTTAGCTGCTGTTGTTGCAGTTGTAAATGCCTTTAGCAGCATTTCATGTGGAGCCAGGTCGACAGGGGATTTGGATCTCCTCCACTTCCTCTCGGCGGCCCGCAATACAATTCTATCAGATCGAAGGGCCTCAGTCAGCCACGAGCAGGAGGAAGATGGACGTGCTGGTCTAGAGACAAGAGGGCAGAGTGTATCCAAAGATTGAGATACATGAGTTAAGAGTAGAGGTAGCAATATCAACTGGTAAACTGGAGAAGAAAGCAGGTGGGAGAAGAGTGGAGAGAACATTGGATATGAAGGAGGAATGAGAAAGGGTACGGAGGTTCCTCCTAAAGGTGGTAGTGGGAAAGTTATGAGGGGAGTTAAGGGAGGGGAGAGAGAATTCGAATGAGACAAGAAAATGATCTGAGACATGCAGGGGGGTTACTGTGAGATGCGGTGCAGTGCAACTCCTGGTGAACACTAGATCCAGTTGATTGCCAGCCTTGCGTGTCGCTGATGATGGGGAGAGGGTGAGGGCAAAGATTGGAGGAGTGAAACAACACTGGTCATCTGGAGGCTGCCTGAATGGATGTTGAAATCACTGAGTAGAATCAGTGAGGTGTTATCGTCAGGCAAGAGTCTCAGCAGGATGTCCAGTTCGTCAAGGAAAAGACAGAGAGGGCCTGAGGGGCCTGAGGTAGAGAACAACAATGATAAGATTTACAGGGTGGGACACAATTACTGAGTGAAATTCAAATGAGGTGACAGAGTGGTTGTGGAGAGGTGAAAGATGAATTTTTCCAAATTGGGAAATAAGCAAACACGTGCCCCCACCTCTGCCAGAGGCCCGCGAGGTATGTGAGAAGGAGTAGGAGGAAGAAAGCGCAGCAGAGGTGGTTGTGTTATCTGATGATATCCAGGTCTCTTTTAGAGCCAGGAACTGAAATGACTGTGTGTCGGCATAGGCTGTGATGAAATCAGCTTTCTGGACTGCTGACTGGCAATTCCACAGTCCATCAATCACAGAGAGAACCTCAAGTGAGGACAGAGGGGGATAGACTAGGTTAGTTATATTGTGTCTGTGGTGGTTTGCACAAAGGAATAGGGGAAGGAGGGAAACACATAACGAGCAGAGGGTGTCTTTACAGAAAAGAACAACTTTAGGTATAGGTCAGAAAAAAGGCACAAATAGCGTGTAACAACTTTCTTAACATTTTATTTATAATTAAATATGTATATTATTTTATGTAAATATTTATATAAACATTATGAAGTTAGTAAACTGACGATGAGGCTGCCGATATTAAACCCAGCAGCCTCTGGCTTAGGTTAATATGCTAATTCTTACAGATTGATAACAAATTAACAACTGCAACAAATCAAACACAGGTGAAACTCTACAATCAGCGAGACAATAGACCAAAACTAGTTGTCAGTTAATTGACTAGACACAAACTTAGCTTGAACTAAGAAACTAGACTAAATCAAATGATAAAAAGATGCACTTATCCGGAGCCTGCAAGTCGCCTAGTTACCACGACGCTGATGCATGTTAGATCTAACATACATAGAAACTCCACCACCTTTTCTGTTTGACATGTTTTGGCATGTTTTCCAGGCAGGTACGAATTTCAGGATCTGAATATATTTTCTTCTCATCAAAATAGGAGATACATCTGGAAGAACCAGGAATAATACTAAGAAGAAGAAGTAAAGATTCTGTAGAAGAACAGTAGTTTGCGCCTTCGGCAAGCAAACTAGTTAGTCAAACTTGTAGAAATTGGAAGAAAAATGTTAGTAAATAAATAACTGGATGAAACGCCTGTCTTGCTTTAGAGCTGCCCGGAGCACTTACAGTCACCATGCAGTATCACAGGAAATGCAGTCTGAAAGTGAACAGGTGTGAACACCGCACTAAGAGAAGAGGTGATTGGGGGTAAGCCTATGCAGGACTGATACATCTAAAAAGTCTGGAGTGGCAGCCAGTAAGATGCTGAACATTAAACAATGAGAGACTGTTTGCCTAGCAGAGATTATTGTTGCTACCAAACCAGTTTGGGTTTGCACTAGTTTATGCCATCGTGCAATATGGTTTATTTGTATTTTCTACATAAATATATTTGTAAGTCTGACAATATTTGTCAAGTAGATGCATGGGCAATAGTGAGGGTAAATAGTGGTGATTGTTTGTTATTGCATTTGAAGTACATGAACAAGTCACAAATGTGGTGAAATAAGGAATGATAAAGCTATGAGCTACAGCGTGGTATGGGCTTACAATGGTGTAAAAAAACAGTTGTTTGAAAAGGCTGCATGATTTAATATTACTTCAAATAAATATTATTTAAAACTTTGTTAAAATGCAGTAAAATACACCTAATACCAGACGTTAACCTAAGGGTTATGACCACAGTGGGCATTAGCTTTATTTGCATTTCAGGTGAGAAAATGCATCATTAAGTGAAATAAGGCACTAATGCCTAATGTTTATAAATGTGTATTTTTCTGTTACCTATTTACATTTGTTCGCAATAGCATATATGTATGTTTTTTTTCTATTTTTTTTTTTTTTATTCAAAGGTTTTTCACCTAATGACTAATGAGTTAGTAGGAACTAATGGAACCATCTAACTATCAAACTAAAGTGCTGCACCTGCCAGAATAAAAGGAAGAAAAAAGGAAGAGCTGTTTGGTCATTGAGTAGAATCCAGTTAAAAACCTTCATGTATATGCATCAATCTCTTTGTGGGGAAGCTGCACATATTCTCAAACACAACTTGACAGTGAAAAACCGAAAAGACCAGGGGCCTCATTTATAAAACTTTGCTTACTTTCGTGCCTAAATAGTTACGTACGCCAAAACCTACGAGTTTGCGTACGCAAAAAAAAAATTCAGATTTATAAAACTTGCGTACGCAACACATACGCATGTCTCTGTTATAAATCACAACTAATCCTACAATTGTGCGTGCGTGAACGCGCGCCACAACCACACCCTGAAACGCCCACATTTAAGGATATATGGTGCTCCGTAGGTTGAAATCAATTAAGTAAGATCTACAAATAATGTGTAGAACAGAGCAATACATTTTAAATGCAATAATGGCAGCGAACAGGGGAAACAAAGAAACTGTAAAAGAAGCTGCGAGATCGAAGCTTTAGTGTCCTAAACAGAGATTAGAAAAAATATAATTTTAGGTTACCACAGCACCGGGGTAACAAAAACAAAAACACCTTGCATGGCAGGAGGTTACAGCGGCTGTCAATTTCTCAGGTATAGACAGCCGCACGCAGATCAAATTCAATGAAAGATGGTCCGACATCAAGCTTGAGGCAAACAGGCTTCTACTTGCCCAGCTGCAAGTATATGGGCAACAGTATGGCGGTATGATATACTAAACCAAATTATAAAGAATGAAGAAAAAAGACAATGCATTAACACCTTGTCTGTGTACCCTGTATGTATTTCTTTTATATATAGTAAGGCTTCTGTAGTTTTATTCAGAGTTCTATTCAATTCATAATGATAAAACTATTCAAGTTCAAGTAAATTATTAAGTTAATTGTGAAGATTAGAGCTGGGGAAATAATAGTTTTTATGATGCATCGCGATGCCAAAATGAAAGATTCTGCATCGATGCAGAAAAAGAAAATAAATGGTTTTTGAAAATTGTAATTACCATTCCATTAATTGGAAAACGCAGGCTTTTGCTTCCTTCTCCATACCTTGGAACGAAGATACAGAAACCCATCTTGTAATTTTTTTTCACAGACACTGCTACACCTGCTCTGTACAGTGACACAAAAGCCAGAGTGATGGGCTTTTACATTTTTATAGCAGTCAAATGTCAGTTTTATGAAACATTCTATGTTCCACATTCTAAATACACATTCCACGACAATCAGATGTTTTTTATGGAAGCGCATTACATTAAAAAAACATGTAATTCCTAGTAATTATTAGAAAAGATCTCCTAAACTGTGTTTTCCATGACCGAATAAGGACTATATTCATTTAAAAAAAAATAAAACATGGAGAAATAAAACAAGGAGGACAAGATGCATCGTGATGCATAGAGAATCGTTTTATAATCAAATCACTACCCTTTGAATCGTAATCGAATCGAATCGTGAGAGCTGTGATACACACCTCTAGTAAAGACAGTGGAGTATAAGGGATCTAGGCCATTGATTAAACTGTATCAACAGTTTAACAACCAGGAAATGGAAAATCTGGGAACTGTGAGCTGGAACAGCAGGAACAATAACCAGGAATCCTATAAAGGGAAGACAATCAAGATAAAATAAAACAACATTAAAGCATCTTTCAAAAGTTATATGTACCTTCTCGTCTGTAAACAACCGACAGATAGAAATTAAACATGGCTGATGAAGCTATTGGGCAGTTAGTTCAGCAACTCAAGCTGGAGAGAACGACAGCGAAAAGATTATTCTCTGGTCTTGTCAACAGTATTACCAGGACTTATAAAGACATGTCTGAAGAAGAGCTTAAAGACAGTTTCAATGAACTCACAATAGAAGCTGAGAGAGTCATGGAAGCCAATGACGATGTGGAGATTGGATTCATTGCAGAACTGGAGGCGGAGCTGGACACAGATAAACTAGCTGTGTTAACTGAACAGCAAAAAGTCGACCTAGCAAAGACTGCAAATGAATGTGAGTTGAAACTAAAGGAGGTCAAAAGTGTAATTCAGGAGGCTCTTTGGGTCAACTTTGGGAATGTTGAATTGTCCACAGTACTGCAGGCAGCAGAGGCTGAGTGTGAACACGCTTCTGTACAACCCAATGACAATCAAGAGACATATGACTTCATGCTCAATCATCTGCAAGGACTAGTAAAGACCACAAAGGAAGTGCACGGTCGGTGGAATCGATGGGTCCCACCAGATGATCAGAAAGACCTTCAGAATCACCTAAGGGAGTTCGAAGTCTACAATCCCAAGTTGGTCTCCAGAAAGGACAACTTCATACTGGTGAGTATGAAGGAGGAGGCTGAAAGACTGACACCGATGCCTATTACCTCCAACTATCCCCTGCTAACCATCAGATTGAAACCGACAGTCCTTCCCAAGTTTACTGGCAAAAGGTGTGATTTTCACAGGTGGAAAAAGGATTGGGAAGCACTCCAGAGGCAGGGTGAGCCAGCTGGTTCGAGAGATGTGAAGAAGGTCCAATTACTAGACAGTCTTGACGACAAAATCACTAGTGACCTTCTCCTCACTACTGATAACACGGCAGATGGAATCTTCCGTGTTCTAGAAAACCGCAATGGCAATCAAACATCAATTGCTATTGAAATAGTGGAGGATTTCTAGACTTGAGTGACCTTGGAGACACAGATGCTCGGACTCTAAATCAAAATGTAATAAATAAACATTCAAAGAAACAAAAGCTATGGCTGTGAGGCATATCGGCGATCACTAGTACATCGACTTACTTGAAGGAAACTCGCGACCAATATGACAACACATTTAATTATTTAAGAATTACGGAACCAAATTGTCATTTGTACATTACGAAATAAAGCCACAAAACTATTTTGAATATAATTATTTGAAACCTAAATTAAAAATTCCTGTCAGAATACCACAGCGTTTGGGTGCTCATTAATATTCAACACTCACCTGAGGGATTCAAGACCAGACTAGCAGAAACAAAATAAAAATGGACATAGCAATGTTAAAACCATTCAATACAAAGAAAACTAATAATAACCATTAAAAATCATAGTACAACATTTGGCATATTGCTGAAGTTAAGTAAAAGAGGCAGTCGTTTATTTAATATAGCGATACAACATGCGTTTGTTACAATCACTGTTCTGCTTAAATAGGTCTTTACCATGTTACTGTAATGGCTATTTAGGCTTATGTTACAACTTTGTCCTCCTTCTCCTCTTCCACTCTGAAACCCATAAACCAGGGGTCCCCAACCACCGGGCCGCGGACCAGTACCGGGCCGTGGGTCATTTAGTACCGGGCCGCAAAAAAAAAGTTTTTATTTAATAAAATTAGTCCGTAAGGTATTTTATTTTGAAAAAAATGACAGCTGCTGTCCGTGCTATTTACATTAGTCCGTAGAATAGTGCAGTCGCATTTTACGCGAAGATGTGGTCCTGAAAAGCCTCGCATAAAGCAAAATCACGTAATTCAAGTCTAATATCCCCGTTTAAATTAATGGAAATGCCCGAGATGCGTTCTGCGGTCGCGTAATGTCGACTAACTTACTCAGAAAATTTAAAAAAATAGCAAGAACTATCGGATAATGCTAATGGTACAGTATATACTTACATTTCTGCTAAATACATGCTGTACACTACTTTAAATACCACTCGTAATTTCCTTTGCCAATTGAAATATTATTAAATGAATCCAATCCCCCCCGTCCGTGGTGCAAAAAAGTTTGAGGACCACTGCCATAAACCATTTGGTCTAGATTGCTGTATATTGAGTGTTTGTGTCCGTTCAGTTTTTTACTTTTTTTGAACAATGAATTTGTCAAGCCTATTTGGCCTAAAAGGAGCTGACATTTTTTCTTGAAGTTCAAAAACTATAAAAATTAGACGTCACACCAACAATTACTGCATGTCATGGCCTTTAATACTCTCCCTTTGTCCATACAATGATAAACCATTCTGCGGTATTTTCTAACATTATTTCCTGTCAAAAAAAAAAAACACTGACATAGCTGTTATGCTTAAATAGATTTTTTATTTTGAACTTAGTAACACCTCTATGAAGGCTATTTAAGCTTAACAGACATAAGATTCTTTGCCAATACGGTTGAAATACACAGAGTGTTAAATGTCACACTTACTACATATGTACCCTTGATAACCTCATAAATATATCAGTCCCATTAACTGTAGCTATAAATATGCTATTTCAACTAATAATTAAACTAAAACTAAAAATTACAATATTAATATCTAATCATAATCAAATCACAACATTACTAATTCCGTTATAACCAAATTAATAACGCTAATGATAGGACAAACATGAAGGCCAGTGACGTGCGGTGAGGTTGATGGCTGGTGGGGCACTGACTCCTTTAGAATTAGATTTACAAATATATGAACCCAACAGAGCAGCTTATTCGCTATTTGATTGGAAGCAGTTAACAGGTTATGTTTCATATCTGATACCAGCATTCTTTACACATACAAACTGTAGCCCACATGACGCATATTTCATTAAAAAAACGTTAGTATGGTCTTACATATATTTATAAACGAAGTCCATGCGCCGATCCTTCTGGAAAAAAATGTCCGTTACTTTTTTGTAGAAGTCTTCATTGTCTTCTTTCAGTTTTAAAAGTCTCTATGTCTCAATGGAGATCACTGCCAAGGAAGAAAGCCGTCCTTGATCAGTCCCGTAGTCTGAAGCAAACCTTTCAGCTCCGGTGTTGGCCTTCCTTTAATTATTACGTCTTCTTTGATTGAAAATTCAGTTTAGAAAAATGTTTTGAGTTTGGATATACAGTATAATCCTCCATTGTGAAAGTAAGGCGGGACGAGAGGAAAAAAATAAACGGATCGCTGCACTTGACTTGCTAACTGTAACCACGGACTGTAAGATTGAGGCTAGCTCGCTGCCACATACTCTGCAGCTGTGGCGTAGTAGAAGAATCTCTGGGCTCACAAGCACCCCCTAACATGCAACAAGGGAACTACCTGCCTCACCTTGTGCCTCTTCACTGCAGTTTTATGATAGCTGAGCACAGAAAACACGTTACACACATACATTATATACATCAGCTAAACTATGGAAAGTCAGAGAATTTATTAAAAGTGTTTGAAAGTCAATCGACCTAGAGATTAACTTCTAGGGACAAATAACTTCCCCAGTGGACTCAAAGTGGACCAGGCACACCATACAGGAGCACAACCCTCTACGGCACGACCGCGCATCATGATCGCCAAAATCCACCACTTTCCAAAGAAGGAGAAAATCCTCAAACTTGCCTGCCTACAATGCTGATCCCGTCTTTCAATGGAGCCCAGATCAGCATATTTCCAGACTTCCCACCCGAAGTATCTGAACAATGCTGAGCCTTTGATGGAGCTAAGAAAAAACGGAGAGATGCAGGAATCAAGCACGGCCTCCTCTTCCCTGTGCGACCGATTTTCACTTTTGGAACTGAGCAGAAAAAATTCCAGAAACCTGCAGACGCCGAAACCTTCATAGACAGGTTTGTTCCACCTGCCACCGCCCCACAGCAGACCTGACCCGCTGAAACTTATTACCTTGCTGCTATTTCCAGGTGTGCTGTGCAAGGCCAGCCTGCGGTTTTCTGGTTTCCCACTTTTGTTAAGAATTGTGATTTGCTCAACCTAGTTTATATAAGTAAGTGTTACGAACACATAAGGGTGGATGACGATGTTCAGTGAGCCCAACGGTAGGGTAGGGTATGTTTCTTCCATTAACCTACAGAGCTAACATAATTAGATAAGTTTGTGTAGTTTTCAGCTGTCTCTCAATGTTTATTAGGGTAGTCATGTTTCGCTTCATTTGGGGAAGTGGATGGGGGGTAGGAATAAGAATTTATGGTTTTTGTGTTGTTCCTTTATTCCCTGCTCTTTTATTGTATGGCACCACCAATATTTTTGTTATTACTGTTAATATGCCACAATATTCCAAGTATAAATAATGTTTTTTTATGGTTACTAGTAGCTCTCTCACCCCGCCACACAGGGGCGGTTTAACGTTACTTAGCTGGAATGTCTTATCCCAGATCTACCAACCACCCACTTGAAAGCAGGTGGAGACTTCAATGCTATTTTAGACCATTTTACTCATAGGCTTTCCACTCGTCCCACTGCCCCTTCTAATTCCACCATTGCTCTAAATAATCTTATCAGATCCATGAATCTTGTCGATATCTGCAGGCTGCAGCACCCGCCAACAGAAATTATTCCTTTTTTTTGCATGCACACAAATTGTATACAAGACTTGACTATTTTCTAATTGATGCCAAATTAACTTCAGATATAATTTCTACAAAATATCACAACATTTTAATTTCTGATCACAGCCCTGCTGAATTAAAAATAGACCTTGGCAGAGCAAAGCCCACATTTGAATGGCAATTCAACCCTTTATTACTCGATGACATGCAATTTTAAAAACTTGATAACAGACTATCTGTCCAATAACGACACGCGTGATGTAACGGATTCTACTCTGTGGGAAGCTTTCAAGGTTGTTATACGAGGACATATCATAGCCTACGAAGCCAAACTGAAAAAAAACAGAGAGAAGGAATGTCAGAAATCACAGCCCAGCTTTCAGTGCTCGAAAACGACTACAGAATAACTGCATCACCTTCTACGCTGAATGATATAATGAAACTTAAATTCAGATATTCTTATATATATATAATATATATATAAAACAATAAAAGTAAAACAAAAACACTTTGAATTGGCTGATAAACCAGACAAACTTTTGGCGCGTCAGCTTAGAAGCATACAGGCTAACAGAGCGATTACCAAAATTAGAACCAACACAGGCACTACCTATCCACAGATCTGAAAGAAATTAATGACTGTTTCCGAATGTTCTATGAGGAGCTCTACACTTCAAAATTCTCTGCGGATACCACACAAATTTTAGAATTTACAGAATTAAATTCTAATATAGCATTAGAAGAAATTGCAGGGGCAATATATGGATATAATATACCGGGGCAAAATACGGATCCAGCCTCATATCATCCTGTTGCCCTCTTGGCTGTAACCTTAAGGTGTTTACTAAAATACTCGCGAACAGACTTAATAGGTGTAACCAGGCGTAATTCATCATGATCAAACTGGATTCATTCCAGGAAGGTTCTCCTTCTTTAATGTCAGGCGACTGATGAATATAATATACTCCAGTTACGACAAAGAATCTAAAGTTTCCATACTAGCTCTTGATGCAAAAAAAGCTTTCGACCAGATTGAATGGGATATATTTTTGCTGTGATAAAGGAGTTTGGCCTGGACGACAACTCTGTTAATTGGGTTAAAACGCTATATGCCTCCCCAACAGCCTCAGTTATTACCAATAAATCACCTATCTTTTCAATACGTTCCTGTCAACAGGGTTGCCCTCTGAGCCCGCTTCTTTTTGCAATGGCTATGGAGCCCCTTACTATCAGTATAAGAAGTCATCGCTCCGTTGCTCCATTAACTTTAGGTAAGGTTGAACACCGCATCTCACTTTATGCAAATGACATGGTTTTGTTCCTCTCCCGCCCTGAGCAATCACTGCCTCCCTTGTTAGATCTCATTAATACATTTGGCAAACTTTCTGGCTACACTATAAACTGGGATAAGAGTGATTTCATGTCTGTTAAAGGTGATTTTCTTTAAAACTTACCCTTTCGTATTGCTACAGGAAAAATTAAATGTCTTGAAGTTGTTGTCCCCAAAGGTCCCAAATTGATTTATAAGCTGAGTTATTTGAATATGATAGAAAAACTGAAATCCAACATAGAAGCCTGGAGACTGCTACCTTTGTCAATGTTGGGGCATGTTAATGCAGTCAAAGTGATGGCTCTCCCCAGGTTCCTCTATCTCTTCCAAAACTTACCCATATTCATACCAAAAGCCGTTTTTAAGTTATTAGATTCCATTGTTCTACCTTTTTTTGGGGGATTTAAAGTGCATCGCATTTAAAGTGCATCTCTAAAAAACATATAACCAAGCCCAAACGTGTGGGAGGCCTTGGCCTGCCTTACTTTCAGCACTATTATTGGGCTGCAAACTCTAGAGCATTAATGTATTGGCAAGAAGCATTTCCAGATAAAGTTACCGCTTCCACCCCTTCATGACTCTCTCTTCCCGCTCTCCTCTTCTCGCCAACCAAATCTTTAACAACTATTACAGGTAACAACTTCATGGTGACCAGCTCATTAAAAATTTGGCAGGAAATAAGGAAAACATTTAATCTGCCTGATACATCTGTCTACACTCCCGTTTGCTATAATCACGCCTTCCCCCGGCACTTACTGACAGCACGTTTGTGTTTTGGGGAAATACGGCATTACAACTATTGCAGACCTTTACATTGACAACAGTTTTGCTTCCTTTGTACAGCTGAAGGATAAGTATTTACTCCCAGCTTCACATTTCTTCTGTTATCTTCAGGGCACCTTGGGCCACCTTTTCTGGTCTTGCCCCAAAGTAATCAAATTCTGGTGTGATATTTTCAAGTACCTTTCTCAAGTATATAGCTGTGTCATTACACCAGGCCCATGTATTACCATTCTGGGCGCAGCCCGTCACTTTTCAACTTTAACCCATTTGCAACAAAAGGCTATTCAGTGTTGTGTGGTCATTGCAAAGAAGAACATTTTAACTCTTTGGAAAAATGAAGATGTGCCTACTATTAAGTCACCAGTTTGTTGCATCTGGAGAGGATTAGACATACTGTCTCTTTTCGCTCTACAACCTTTGATAGAATGTGGCAACCACTTCTGTCTTACGTATCGAGAGTGGACTAAAGCATCAAAGTAAGTGCATGTATATTTGTGGATACAGATGTGTATACACTATGCATTTGTATATGTACTGTACAGACATATATACATATTCTTCTCTCAGTTAATGTAACATGCTGTAGACATCCATTTTGTGGCTGGCGCTGATTGATATGTTAACTGCAATACCCTTTAAGAGCAGGGTTTTGTTTTTTTTTTTTTCTCTTTCCCTTTTCTGTTTTCATTTCAGCCCCTTTGTATCTGTGTTCCTTGTTTAATTTGTGTTACTTGTTTATAAAATGTAAAACTTACAAATAAAATATATATTTAAAAAAATGATATAGCTAACCTGGCACCAACAACTGATGGGCCAGCATTGGTCATAGATGAGCTGGCAGTGGTGAATGAGACCTGAAAATGATGCTGTATGCTCCTAGCTATCGACTAACCACTATAAGCAACCCAGATCAGCAATCTAGATCAGCCACCATCCAAGGCTGGCTACTCCCTATTCTAGACAACATAAGTTTGACTTTTTTCTACTGATTTCCTTCAACATTGATGTCAAACAAGTGGTGTAACATATTTTGGCACTACCCCACAACAAATATCAGGAGTCACCTAGGCTAGCCTCCACTACCACAACACCGGAACAGTGATTCACCAACCACAGATGACCAGGGGACAGAGCCACAGTAAAGCAGAACTTTATTTAAAACCAGAACAGTTCATAGGCAGAAGACACAGGCAGTTCTTTCCCCTCACCATCTAGTCCGCCACCTGGCGGCACTCTCCACCATTCTCCCCAGCACCACAGGAGCATAGCCCGGGGGAGAGACTTCCCACACAGCACACAACAACCAAACAACAACAACCAGTAAACCAAACAAGTGTTCCCCCATGCCCACTCATCCCACACGGTGCCCACAGGAGTCTTCCCCTAAAATTGCACACAGCACCGGCGGGGTCCGTCCTTGGCCACGTTTCCTCCTTTCCTCCACTCATTTCCTCCCCTCCTTTCCTATCACAGAAATATGTAGAGGTAAGGGGGGAAAGAAAATAATGCAGGAAAGGAGGAAAGGAGAACATGAAACAAAAATTGGAACAGCTAATCCGATTCGCTCGTCCTAAAAGTCGACGTTGGCTTTTGATGAAGTAGTAACACGCTTCTCGAACGCCACCAGTCCTTTTTATGCATTACAATATCAATATCAGTTACTCACATTCTGCTCATAATTTAACATAAACATATGTACAAGGGAATAAATAAACATGCTGCTATAGTAACGGTGACTCCACCTAATCAGAATCACGGGACAAGTGCACAAACTCCCCAGCAGACTGGCCAGCAGAACGCAAAATTACCCTGATCACGCCGCTGCCATATTTCCTAATAATTCAATTAAAGGGAGGTTCAAATCAAGTGCAGGCTGTCAGGGTCATCTCCTGTCACAAACACAAGGAAAGGGGCTTACATCACTTGTAATATATCTGGTGGTTCTGTTTGTGAAAATTTTATGTCCTCATATTGTTACTCAAGTTATTAATTGATGTTACTGTTGAAACACACAGAATGCATGCATGGCTCTGGTGTAGATGACTTCTCTACAGTGGGCTAGTGTGTCACTAAAATCACAGAACAATACTTTTACCAGGGGGTCCAGGTGAGGTCTTTGGAGATGTGGGCACCTAGGAACTTAAAGCTGGACATGCGCTCCACCTCAGCTCTGTTGAAGAAGATTGGGGTGTGTGCGTGATCTTGTTCCGCCGGTAATCCACAATGAGCTCCTTAGTTTTCTGAGTGTTCAGGGCAAGGTTATTTGCACACCACTGTGCCAAGAGCTGTACATCCTCCCTGTAGACTGTCTCATTGTCATTGTAGATCAGGTCTACCACTGTGGTGTCGTCTGCAAACTTTCTATTCACAGGTATAAGTGCAAAATTAGATCCACCACCACTGATATAGTCAATAATGTGGTTATTGAACATAATGATTCTCCTCATACACTATACATGACCATTAATCATATTGCCCTGGACTATTGAAACTTTTGTAATGCTCTCTGTAATGTGCACACCCTACCATCCAGTCACCCCAGCATGGTTTACAGTAATACAATTGGTGACTGTACTGTAGTTATTATTTTCATTTAGATATAGATTATAACTGGTTATGCAAGGTGGGTTGTACTTGAAAAAGTCACCTTTGGCTATTTACCCCCTTGTGGATCAACTTACCCCCCTGCACAGATCAACGTATCCCTGCACTGGGGCCAGTTGAGAAAAAGGACCATATTTTTTGATTTTTGTTGTATTTTAAGATATTATGTGAGGGTACATTGTTTTTACACTGATGAGCAACATCCTGAAATGTTTGTGGATATTTTAGTTATACCTCTGTCTATCTTTTCCTTGCCATAAAGACACTTTTAGTGAAAATTAACTCAAATTACCCAACTATCCCACACTAGGTTTTCATCTGACAGCAACAATATTTATTTGAATGGATGAAGACCTATTTATCTATTTCCTACACAGTATCAGCTTGCACAGTAGGCATGCAGCATGAAACGACTAATTTTCCATTGCCCCTCTTGACTGTTCTTTGACTTCCTCCTAAATGCAACGTCCCAAATTATAAGCAGGCTATTGGATTACAAAACACACAATAATTAGTTTTTCATTGCAAAATGACATCATACTTTGTCTCAGAGTATCCAAGCCAAGCAATACTACAATGACACTTTTGTATGGTTAAGATGCATTCCACTTAAGTTTCCCTTAAATCATTGACTTAGTTTTAGTCTTTTTTTTTTAGATTGTCTTGTACTGTTCTGTGAAAATGTGTTTGGTCTTTGTCTATAAATAAAAGTATTTAATCAATTAACTTTGCATGAAGTAATAGTTGTATTTCCCGTTTGTGATTTTGTCAGGAAAGTCATTATCAAAACAGTATAGGATACAGTATATCTGCCACTTGAGCACTGGGGAAGTAGATTGGCTGGATATACATTAACAGATACCCTCAATCACTTCCCTCCGTTTTGTGCTTCTCTGTGTGACAGAGTCTTTGGAAAAAGCAGAGATGCTACCTAACACACACCTTAGGAGAACAGAGGATATATATATTTCATGGGGTACTGTCTCCACCTAGTGGTCATCATCACCACTAGCATCACATTGTCTTTCATCAACCTACATGATGAGCCTGATCTTCTATTCAGATCAGAAATCAGCAGAATGTGGACCACATAGACACTGCATCCTGTGGGTGTTTTAAAGGAAGAATCTGCTTGGTCTGAATGTACACTGTAAAAAATAACTTGTCGTTTCAACTTCAAAATACGAGTAGAAGGGCTGGTTTAAAATTATATGTTAAGTGAAAAAATGTTATTTGTTCTTATGACATTACATTGTAATCTTGATTAATATCACTTGTTGTGTAAACGTGTGTTAGTTTGGTTGATTTGGATTTGATAATTGATTGAACTCCTTCAAGAAGTTGTTTGAACTTGCAAATCTAGTATAGCTTAATTAAAAATGTCTGGTCATTTTAATTAAATTAATTTATTGAACTTATCCAACATTTCTTTGAATTTAACCGTCCATTTCAACATAACTAATATGGCCTGTTGTAATAATTTTTTCTTAGTACAATAGATTTAAATGTGTATATTATTTAATTTCCAGTTGTTTAGACTTCAAAATCTATTTCAGAACAACACAATAAGTATTACAGTAACCTCTAATTAATGGCTATAGCAAGTTTGTTTCAAAGAGAAATATGACACCAATTAAAATGCAACCAGTAAAACATTTATTGGTGCAGATATTTTGTCAACAGTCAAGACGTAACTCTCCTTAAAATACAAAGACATCACTTTGAACTCAAAAACAAATTTTCTTAATAATCATGAATACAGTACACTCTATGGACCTCTGTTCCTTAATTTCCAGGAACAGAGGTCCTCTATGTACACTCTATGGACCTCTGTTCCTTTGCAGAGGAATTTAACAAGTGCCATAGCCATGGTGATTGTTGAGGGGAAAAAGATGGAACAAAGACTTCACATACAAACTGTCTGCAGTTACGTCTGTATCAAAGCCCATTTCCCCAAGTAAAAGAAAAAAGTAAATGCCATGGTAAAACATGAGATTAAAAAATTACGAGATTAGGAGATTTAAAAAAGTCAAATTATGAGACAGAGTCGAAATGATTAAATAAAAAACTTGAAATTATAAGTCATAATTTTGACTGTCATAAATTCAACTTTTTTAATCTCATAACTTTCGCCTTTTTCTCATAATTTTGATTTTTTTATCTCATAATTTCAACTTTTTATCTCATAATTATGACTTTCCATGGGGGATATTTTTTCTTTCACTGGCAGAAATGGGCTTCCATAAGTCTATATGTGCTAATTTAGTAATGGACAAAATACAAAAATAATGTGCAAAATTTGAACTTGAAAGCTTGAACTTCACTAGAAAAACCTGAAATTTAGAGTTTGAACTTCAATATCAGCAAAGTGTTAACACTCAGGCATGAGATGAGACATCTGGGCACAACCTTACATAGTTTTCCGCAGGAGTTTGTTTCTTAACCCATGCACAAGTGAAGAACACTGTCCTCCACCGATGTTCATCAGGACCTTCTGAATGACTTCAAACATGTACCTCAGTTGCTTTGGATAGTCTATATTGAGAGCAAAAAGACCCATCAGCAAGGCAGTGGCATGTGGGATGTCCTTCAGATCAGGCAGGATCACTCCTTCAAGGACCACTGACGTCGCAATGATATCTTCTCCTTCTTTCACCATCAAAGCACCAACTTTCATCCCCTCAATGAATGTGTCCTCATCATCTGTGGCCTACTCAAGATTTCAAAGGAAGCAGTAACGTATATATGTTGGCATCTACAAGGGGAGTCAGAAAGTGTAGGACTTGATATTGAGTTAAAGTAAAAACTGTTAAAACAAGAATACATCCTCTGCCATTTCTATTTATCCTAAGGGACAATAACTTAAATGTGTCTGTCAGGAGTGGCGCTAGCACCCCCTGATGAGCCTCTCACAACAGGCACTGGGACCCACCCACACGAATGACCAGGACACAGGGAATCAGGTTAGCACTTTTTTTTAATATAGTTTAACTTTATTTAAAGACGGTAAAAACAGCTCATGCTCGGGCAGCCACCCGCTTTGACCCCCTCCCCCTTTCCAACTTCCCCACTCCCACCGTCGGCCCTGCTACTGGACGGCCCTGTGCCACGTGGGAGAACCCCCGGGAGAGGGACTTCCCCTCACCAGCACCGCAAGCCAAACCTCCAGTAAGGATACCCCATGCCCACACTCACTCCGCACCAGTGGCGGCTGCTGGTCTTTCAAAGAGGGGAAGCTCATTGTCGGCTTACATCATAAAATTAGTCAATTTATTTATACGTACATTCTGTCCTCCCTTCCTTTTCAAGAAAATGGCCTGTGACCCTATCATACCAAGTAGGCGTCTTTTGCAGGGACTTGACCAGTGTCCTCTCGATGGCCAGCAGAGCTAGGCTGCTTAGATGGCCTTGGCCCATTGTGTTGCAAGTGTAAGACTTAAGCCTTTTTAAACAGGAGAAGCTCCTTTTTACACCTCTAGATGTAGCTCCAATTGTTGCCACTATAACAATAACAGTTTGTAAAGCTGAGGCATTGCACTGTCCAACTCCATGTCTTTTAGAAAAACCAAGAAATCACACAGCTTTCCCCTGTTACCCTGTAAGTCCTGATTTAAATACAGGACTTGAAGTTCAGACCTCAGTCTCCCTGAATCAAAGTATTGGCCATAACTTTTCAGGACACTCTGGAATGCCTCCTCTGGAAACACTTCTCTCATTTCATCAAACTTCCCTGGATTGACTAACTCTAAGAAGCGCAAACTTTCCAAATTTGAAAAATGCAGAGGAATCTGCTCCATGAGATTATCAAGGATGGCCATGTACAGATTTCTGTAGCGCTCCTGGGGATCCTGGAATTGGGAGGGACGGAGCTTTCTCATGGGCTCGTCTCGTGGGTCGGATGTGAGACCTGCTGCTTTGGCATAATCAGCTTGGAAAGCCGCCTCTCTTTGACAAAAGCAAGAAGAGATTCAATTCTTTTCTTGCAGTAGAGAACATCCATGGCCCTCTGCTGGACAATACCAAAGACCACATCAGTCTCTGAGAAGATTTTTTCATATGTGTACAACATGAACACAAACTCAAAATCCTCCAGTTTGATTACAAAACCTTTGGCACAATCCAATGTGTCATCATCCATTGTCTTATCTGCAAAGTCTACAGGAGGCCATCATAGTTGTTTGCCACAGTGCTCTCAATCCGTGATGTGAAATTCTATGGAGCAGGAGCATTTCTGGGCCTGAACAGCCTGCAGACTCAAGAAAAGATGTCGTCTTTGTGGATTTGGAGAAAAATGTGGCAAACCCAGAGAGTGATGCAAAAAATATTCTGCACTCAGACAAGCATTTAGCCACCTGTGACAGCACCAGATTAAGTCTGTGTGCATAGCAATGCACAAACATTGCACTGGGCATTGCCTTCACTTTGGCCTGCAGACCATTGAGGGCTGAAGCCATGACAGCAGCCCTATTGTATGTCTGTGCCACAAGTTTATCCCCAAAACTGTAGCCGTGCATGTTTTCATTTAATACTTCAAAAACAGACTGAGCATCGCGCCCCTCAGAAACATCAAAAAAACCAATAAAGCGCTCCTGAATTTTACCTGCACTATCAACATACCGAACAATGACAGAAAGTTGGGCACAGTGAGCAATATCACTTGTTTCATCCACCTGCCATCCAAAAAAGGGAGCAGTGTCGGATTCAGACCCTCTCCCAGACCTGCCCACGCAGCACAGACCAGCCGTCTCTCAGCCAACTTGGGGGACTAACACACACAGGGAGGGAAGTCCAGACACACACACACACACACACACACACACACACATATGCACACAAACAAAAACTAAGGGTGGGGCCCCAAAAATAATAACAAAAAAAACAAAACCCAAAAGAAACCCAGGCTGAGACTGCCACTCCTACAGTGCCCAGGGACTGCCGCGGCCGCATGCTGATCCTCTCCCAATTTGCCGTCTGTACCGGGCTTGGGACCGGGAAGGCTAACGAAAAGGAGAAGGCACAACACCAAATCACCCCTCTGTGAACTGGGCAGAGCCAGGTCACATGGACGCGGTACATGTCCCTCTCACCACTGGGGCTACATCCCCGCTCGCCTCCTGCCCTGCTTGGGGTATGCAGCTCCACCGCCCGTTGCCTTATCCCCTCACTCGTGCTGGACACTGCCAATTCCTCCATCCCTTTCCTCAGTCGGCCGCCGACAACGTCCCAGGCGTGCAGTACCTGCCTCCACTCACGCCACACATGCTACTGAAAAGAAATCCCCCATGGGATTCCTCCCAACGAAAACCTAAGGAAATAATTAAACTAAAAAAAAATGAAACAAACAACAAAAACGCCATCAAAACTTCAAAAATCATAAATAACAAAAGATAAATGAGTGAAACAAAACAAAATGAACACTACCAATAATTCAAAATAACCCCATCTAAAACCCCACAATAGGAAACCAGTTCCTTCTAGGCTGCTGGAGAACAGACTGCCTCGTCCCCTGCTCTTTTATCCTGATTCCCTGTACAGAAACAAGAGACAGCTGTGCTAGATTACCAATCGGGTGAAGAAAAGGAGACAAACCACCCCGATCCACATACCACACGCGTGGCCCCAATCACCAATAAAGAAACTCACCAAGATGGTGACATGTCCTACAATTATTTTTAGACATGAATTCATAAAGCAGAGCCATACTGTTGCCTTTGGGTAATGGTGAGGAGCAATGGCGTGGCTCTTGAATATGTTTGTTTTTTGGATATTAGAGCTCTATGGCATGGGACAGCATAAGCTAGAGTTGTAGAGTAGCACAGTTTGTGACCTCTGTACAATTACACTTCCAATTACCTCTGATCTGTCTCCAGTCGTTACCGTGACCAGTTTGGTGTGGTGTTCAGAAATTTGTCTGTTTCCTGTGTTCATTTGGTCTCTTCTGTGGGGTCCTTGCTTTTTCACCAATGCAGTGTTCCTTACAGCTGGTAGACCTACCACAAACCTTTCAACACCATAAGATCTCTGGTTTTACAACCTAGAGAATGTGTATGACATCAAAAGCTAAAGCTGTGGGGAACACAACAACAAGGAAACAGCAAAGACCCTGGAGAAGAGTGGAAAGGGGTCAAAGTCATCGACCGGGAGTCAGTGGAGGGCCACATCCATCTATTAAGGATGACATTCACATCTGCCACCACAGGCCATATATGAACAGAAACAGGGTTACCTTTTCAGACATGTTAATACCTATTATCACCTGACTAAAGGGCCACAGAACAAAGTGAGTTCCATTTGCTGATTAAACCAGCTGATAGACCAAACCTGGTGTCAAATTTGAATCAATTTTATCAAAGCTGGACATGCATGGAGTGCATATTTTTGTCTAACATCTACAGAAAGCACATGTTTATTAGGTATGTTTGAGCAGGTATCACTTTGCAGGAACTACAGGCCATTTTAAATTAACTTACTTATTCTTGACCACTGTAATTAAGACATTAAACTACGCTTACCTTGACAGTCGTAAAAAAAAACATGAGAGATTCTCTTTAAGAAAGTGAGGAAGGCCCAGCTGAAGAACTCTCCTCTTCCTCTGTGTGGAGCTCTGATTACAATGAAAAAACAGAACAAATACCAGTTATTGAGTACTATCTGCTTGTAGACAGTTAAAATATTACTAAACTGCATTCCAGCATTCCATCAAAATGTAATCACAGGACTATCAAAACCCAGAACTAGGCCAGTCTTTTACTGGAATTGTTTATTTTCTTGAAGATGTTTCAGAACTGGAGATGCCTCTTGGATGAGAGGTGAAATGTCTTCAAGAAAATAAGCAAGACCAGTTGCCAACGACTAAGCTTTCTAGG
>JAFBMS010000733.1:40000-64141 GCA_019788955.1 Albula glossodonta | reverse complement strand
CATTTTATAGACACACAAAAGTTGTACATTCTTAGATGCAAGATATTAAGTTTGAACATCGGGTTTGACTCAGTATAGCAATAAATATTCTAAAAAATCTGCACATACAAAATACATATTGAAGCTCTATTCAAGGATAGAGAAAGCAGTGCCTTCTCCATGTGAAACGCCTGCCAATGACAGCTGAGACTGAATCATATCTCCATCGTCGCTTGGCTTTTTCTTTGACACACTCACACACACACATGCACACGTACTCATGACCATGCACACTTCGCACACACACACACATCATGCACACACAATCTATACAAACACATACTCATGACCACACGCAGTACACACCATGCATGCAAACACTAAACACACACACACACTATCTGTCATAAACCAGCCAAATCCTCCATAAAGGCAGATCATATTGATATGACCCAGCGATTGCGTGTATTTATTTAGCTCATCATACCAGGGTAATAAAACGCACACAACACGCTACATGGCACATCTGCTCTTGTAAATGTCAGAGAGCTGCTACAGGAGAGAGCTCAGCTCAAACCATGCAATTTCCCTGTGTTCCCCCCCCAGCCTCCAGCACAGGGGCATTAATAAAAGCCCAGCGACCCCCCCCAAAACCATCCGCTGTCTATTCAGGGCTTTCAGAGTCCTGAACCGGCAGATTCAGCCCCCCCTCCGCAGAGTCATATATTTCATATTTCACCTCCTACCGCACTCAGACCAATAAGTCACTTCTGCCGGACAAAAAGGATGGTGAGAGATGGAACGGAGCAGAGGAGTGTGCGCCCGCCCCTCCCCTACCCGGGGGGCTTAGTGTGAAAAAGTAATTCCCACAATTCCCTGCTGGAAGAGGAAGAGCACAGCACTCTAGTAATGCATCCATCACCCACTCATCTCCAGCAGCAGCTGAGAATCACGCCTGAGATTCATCTGATGATCTGCGCGCACAGCACTTTTCAACACCCCCCGCAACCACCCCACACCCCCCACCCACAGCCCTCTATAATCAACCAATCAGCCCTGTCCAATTATCCAATCACCACACTCTCCAAACAAATAATTATACCCTGTCAATTAACCAATTACTCATCTCCAATTAACCAATTGATCACATCCAATTAACCAATTAGTCATACCCAATTAGCCACTTAGCGCGTTCTCAATTAATGGAACCACCACTGACCAAAACACAGCAGATAGATATAGTTAGTTTGGTGCTGCCAGCTTCATCAATTCAAACCTGCCGCACTAACTTAGCACGGACTGTTTTATTGCTGTGTGGGGCAGAGGGCAGAGGGCTGGGGCACTGATTCAAAAATAATTCTCAATTTCTCAGTTTCATCTAGGCTGAATATGTTTGAGTATTCTTATCATTGAGCCATGCTTATTTGACTGTGAAAGTTCCTTTATGAATTCATGCTTGCACAAAGATGCACAGTCGTTTTTTTTTTTTTTCCTTTTTGAAATCATTCACATCTCTTGTCTTAAGGGCTGAATTTCACACACTGAAATATGACTCTCTGCATATCAGCCTGCTGTTCTGATGTGCCTCAGATCAAACAGTGAGAGAAAAGCTGGGGCTGGAGCTGGGGGAGGGGGAACAGTGCGTTACACTGCAGAGCGCCAGTGCTTACCTCCTTACAGGTGAGAGTTATCTGCCCCCTTTTAACCAGCCTGATCCCCCCACAGCCCACCCGCTATGAGCCCAAGGGGCAAAGAAGAGGCACCAAGTGTGTGCAGCACATACACACCATGAATGGGAGAGTTCACACTGCTCTTTTCTTGTGAAATAGCCGAAGCTAAGCAGGGCCGTGGTCTGTTAGTGCTGAGGCTAAGCAGGGCTGGATTGGCTAGTGTTGAAGCTAAGCAGGGCGGGGATTGGCTAGTGTTGAAGCTAAGCAGGGCTGGGATTGGCTACTGCTGAAGCTAAGCAGGGCTGAGATTGACTATTGCTGAAGCTAAGCAGGGCTGGGATTGGCTACTGCTGAAGCTAAGCAGGGCTGGGATTGGCTACTGCTGAAGCTAAGCAGGGCAGGGATTGGCTACTGCTCAAACTAAGCAGGGCTGGGATTGGCTACTGCTGAAGCTAAGCAGGGCTGGGATTGGCTAGTGTTGAAGCTAAGCAGGGCCGTGGTCTGTAGCGCGTGAAGCTAAGCAGGGCTGTGGTCTCTGTTAACACTGAAGCTAAGCAGGGCTGGGATTGGCTAGTGTTGAAGCTAAGCAGGGCTGGGATTGGCTAGTGTTGAAGCTAAGCAGGGCCTGGATTGGCTACTGCTGAAGCTAAGCAGGGCTGGGATTGGCTACTGCTGAAGCTAAGCAGGGCTGGGATTGGCTACTGCTGAAGCTAAGCAGGGCTGGGATTGGCTACGGCTGAAGCTAAGCAGGGCTGGGATTGGCTACTGCTCAACTAAGCAGGGCTGGGATTGGCTACTGCTCAAACTAAGCAGGGCTGGGATTGGCTACTGCTGAAGCTAAGCAGGGCAAAGCTCAGTCAGCACTGAAGCGAAGCACATAAGCATAGCATGTACAGGCGGAATGGGGGAGAGAGAAAGGGGGGAGAGGGAGTGAGAGAGAGAATGAGCAAAAGAGAGGGAGAATGAGAGAGGGAGAGAGAATACAACTAGGTACTCTAGCTCAACAAGCAGCAAATCCATCCAGTCTCCTTTTTGAAATTCAAATTGAGCAGGCTGTGGAGGGGCTGATAAAGCGCTTGTAGCGGAGCGGAGAGTCACAGGTTTAAGATGGAGCACAGGTGGATTATGTGTAATGAAGGAAAAGGAGTAAATATCATTAAGGACGGCCAAATCCAATCCATCATGAGTAACGGTTACGGTCACGCTGGGGAGACAAAGTGCAGAGCGCTGGCATGTCTGGAGAAACATCACTGCTGACTGTAAGGCCCAAAGCTCTGCTCTGATAGGGCGGACCGTTCTACAGACGGCACCATACGTGCGGTTACTGTCACGACTACTGACGGACTATTGACGGTGGCATGTACAGAGCTTGTGCTGTTTGACTGTCCCAACGCCACAAACATGAGCCCAAAGTTTGTGCCCTTCAGCCCAAACCCCACGACCTTCAAACTCAACTCCACCACTCTCAGCTCAAACCTGACAACCTTCAGTCCAAACTCTGACATTTTTAAATCTTTCAGGACCCCCCCCCACTCCCCCAGCTAGCAGGCTGGCTAACCCAAGCATACTAAACTAACCCTCCCTTCACCATTGTTTAACGCAACCCTGTCCCCAGCTAGCAAGCAAAGCTAACCCTGCACTATTATTTAACAGCACAAAACTGTTTATGTGACACATTTAAGATCTTTGAGCTGTTGATGTTTTACTCCAGTAAAAAAAAAATGTTATTGTGCTGCATAGCAACGGCAGAGGATAAGGAATCCTTCCTTCCTTACATTTTCAGGAGGGATGAAAAGAAAAGGGTTTTTTTTCTTTTTCCCTTTACCTTTTTCTCTCTGTGCGCTGGGGGGGGAATGATGAGGCGAAGGCGGAGCGGGTGGCTGGGTGTCAAACCTCAGCCCAGACATTTCCATCTAAATGACATTTCCTGCGAACGCGCAGATAATCCACGCGCAGCTCGTCTGGGAGACGGAGCGGCAGGCTCGCCAAGGCACTGTTGTTTACGGCGTTGTGTGAGATTGGGGGGGGGGGGGGGCAGAACAAACATTAATCACCTCTCCTCCTTTATCTGCCATACTACCCCCCCCCCCCTCCCTCATTCCCTCCCCCCAAACCCCCCCTCTATCCCTCTTTCAACAGGTGGCGTAATGATGTGTTTAGCAGAAGGCTGTCTGCAGGGCTGAGATCAGATAACTCACAAGCCGCCAAGCCGCTAGAATAGCGCCAACTTAAATCACCGCCGCTGTTCAAACTTTACCGGAACAATCAGGTATTTTTTAAAAATATTCCTCCTTCCACAAAGAACAGGCCGCAATAACCTTGTGGGGAGAACTTTAAAGGCGCAGAGATGTCATTCTGAGTGGAGCGGGAGAAAGGTTGCCGTGGTGTGTGTGCATGCGGTGTGTAAATGTGTTCTCAGCGATAATTTGTGTAGGCTGCTGGTGAAGCGTGGCTGCGCAGCCACAAAGCTCTCTGAAACCTTCCGTGATAAAGAGCTCCGGCTCCTGCCGCACAGTGAGCGGAGAACTCCCTGTCATGCGCAGGTCCCCTTTCAGACCCCTGCATGTGAGAGACTATCACCTTCCTGCTAAAGTCACCACAAAAGAAAAAGTCACTAAGTTACCATGCAGATTTCACCAACAAACGGACAGAGGTGAAAGCTTTGTAAACTTCTTGTTTGTTAAAGTGTTTACCAGGCATTTAGTTGAGGCATTCAGCTATTTTTTCAATATAAATACAATCATTTTCTGCAGGTGGATATTTCCTGAAGCAATTTACAGTAGATTACCTTGCTCAGGGGTAAAGCAGCAGTGCTTCATCCTGGAACTGAACCTGCAACCTCTGAGCTGTAAGCCCAGATTCTGATAATTGTACTACACTGTATCTTCTGAGGTACAAGCCCAGCTCCCAAACTACTATGCTACACTATAACCTCTGAGCTACAAGCCCAGCTCCCTAACCATTACACTATACTGTAACCTCTGAGCTACAAGCCCAGCTCCCTAACCATTACACTACACTGTAACCTCTGAGCTACAAGCCCAGCTCCCTAACCATTACACTACACTGTAACCTCTGAGCTACAAGCCCAGCTCCCTAACCATTACACTACACTGTAACCTCTGAGCTACAAGCCCAGCTCCCTAACCATTATACTACACTGTAACCTCTGAGCTACAAGCCCAGCTCCCTAACCATTACACTACACTGTAACCTCTGAGCTACAAGCCCAGCTCCCTAACCATTACACTACAATGTAACCTCTGAGCTACAAGCCCAGCTCCCTAACCATTATACTACACTGTAACCTCTGAGCTACAAGCCCAGCTCCCTAACCATTATACTACACTGTAACCTCTGAGCTACAAGCCCAGCTCCCTAACCATTACACTACACTCTAACCTCTGAGCTACAAGCCCAGCTCCCTAACCAATATACTACACTGTAACCTCTGAGCTACAAGCCCAGCTCCCTAACCATTACACTACACTGTAACCTCTGAGCTACCAGCCCAGCTCCCTAACCATTACACTACACTGTAACCTCTGAGCTACAAGCCCAGCTCCCTAACCAATATACTACACTGTAACCTCTGAGCTACAAGCCCAGCTCCCTAACCAATATACTACACTGTAACCTCTGAGCTACAAGCCCAGCTCCCTAACCATTATACTACACTGTAACCTCTGAGCTACAAGCCCAGCTCCCTAACCATTATACTACACTGTAACCTCTGAGCTACAAGCCCAGCTCCCTAACCAATATACTACACTGTAACCTCTGAGCTACAAGCCCAGCTCCCTAACCATTACACTACACTGTAACCTCTGAGCTACAAGCCCAGCTCCTTAACTATTATACTACACTGTAACCTCTGAGCTACCAGCCCAGCTCCCTAACCATTACACTACACTGTAACCTCTGAGCTACAAGCCCAGCTCCCTAACCATTACACTACAATGTAACCTCTGAGCTACAAGCCCAGCTCCCTAACCATTACACTACACTGTAACCTCTGAGCTACAAGCCCAGCTCCCTAACCATTACACTACACTGTAACCTCTGAGCTACAAGCCCAGCTCCCTAACTACTATGCTACACTATAACCTCTGAGCTACAAGCCCAGCTCCCTAACCATTATACTACACTGTAACCTCTGAGCTACAAGCCCAGGTCCCTAACCATTACACTACACTGTAACCTCTGAGCTACCAGCCCAGCTCCCTAACCATTACACTACACTGTAACCTCTGAGCTACAAGCCCAGCTCCCTAACCATTACACTACACTGTCACATCTGAGCTACAAGCCCAGCTCCCTAACCATTACACTACACTGTAACCTCTGAGCTACAAGCCCAGCTCCCTAACCATTACACTACACTGTAGCTCTGAGCTACAAGCCCAGCTCCCTAACCATTACACTACACTGTAACCTCTGAGCTACAAGCCCAGCTCCCTAACCATTATACTACACTGTCACCTCTGAGCTACAAGCCCAGCTCCCTAACCATTACACTACACTGTAACCTCTGAGCTACAAGCCCAGCTCCCTAACCATTACACTACACTGTAACCTCTGAGCTACAAGCCCAGCTCCCTAACCATTACACTACACTGTAACCTCTGAGCTACAAGCCCAGCTCCCTAGCCATGATACTGAGTGTTTTGCTCTTATTACTCTTCCCTGGTATCCAACATCAGTTATGTTGGCGCTCTGGGTTAAGGCAGAGCAGAAGCCTTGCAGAGCTAGCGTGGGCTGATATATATCCATTGTAGCACTTGGTCTAAAATCGAAAGCTTAAAAAACATGAGGCTTTTATTTGTGTTTGTTACATATGGCAGTCTGAGTTCTTAACGTAGGATTAGTGATAATATGTGAATCTGGTACCTGACGAGGGCTCAGGCGCTTCAGTACACTGATCGCTGTGGTAACCTGCGCTAACCATCTGCTGCGCTCCCACAATCCTCTGCTTCTGTCCCACAATCCTCTTCCCCGAGTGGCTCAGATTAAAGGGGATTTTTAAACACAAATTTAACAAAGTGAGTTGCTGCAGTATGAAGGACTGGAGGCTTTGACTATTGAACTTGTACAGCCATACGTGCGCACACACACACTCTCTCTCAAACACTTAAAGATGCCACACACACACACACAGTTCTGCCTGCACACACTTATGCACCCAAACATACATCCACATACAGAGTACACATATATGCACACAAACACACAGAGGTGCTTGCATAAACACACACACACACACACACACGCACACTCACATACACACTCACACACACGCACACTCACACACACACGCACACACGCACACTCACACACACACACGCACACACACACACACGCACACACACACACACATACACGCACACTCACACACTCACACTCACACACACACGCGCACACACACGCGCACACACACACGCACACACACACGCACACACACACACGCACACGCACACTCACACACGCACACACACACACACACACTCACACTCACACTCACACACACACACACACACACGCACACAGAGGACTGAATGCTGGATCAGAGTGTGCAGACAGAGATGCATGGCATCCTGAGGGAGATTCAGTGGTGTGAATAAAGAGGAGCTGAAAGTGCAGGAGTTTTACGCTCCTCCACAGTCAGACTCGGCCATTTCAATTGATTTGTAAGCACTGGCATTCCTTTCCTGCAGAAAAATAAAACAAAGACCGAAAGTGCTCTCTGGAAACACCTTCTAGAAACAATACATATATTTCTGAATGTTAAATGATGATGAAGTATGAATTTCTATGTAAAATAAATACATGTCCTGGTAACACATAACAAATAAATGCAATTTCTGCTGGACTGAAGAAACAGAATCGATTTCCAGATCTTTGGGCTGCTCTAAAAATGATTATTAAAAGTGATCATACTAATTAAGCAATCGTAATTTTCCTTTAATAAGTACTGTATATGTAAATGAATGTTGAAGTAAGGTTTTTAGGAAATAACTCAACTAGAGATTCATTATCCATGCCAGGAAATGAGAAAATTCAGTGAAATATTGGCCAAACAGAAACGCTCTCTGGGTTTCAGGTTTAGATATAACCAGACCACATGCCTTTTGACACCTGCAGAGCTGAGTAAATTTCATAACTCATATGATTCGTGGAGACGGTCCATGTTTATTTATAAAACCCATTTTAAGTCAAATAATCTTCCAAAGTAAATTACTGACAGAATAAAATGAATAAATGTGGCAAATTAAATCTTTGATCTCTGGCTGAGTTTAAAACACATTTTTTTAAACTAAAAATAGAGATCAGACGCTGTCAGCAGAAGCACTGTGTGCGTGCGTGTCTAAGTGTGTGTTTATACATGAGTGTGTATATGTGTGTACTGCCATCTTGTCATCTCGCACACGCACACAGAATCTCCACACGCCAGTGCGACAAACAACAGCCATCTCTTATCTGGAAATAAATCATGAAAACAAAGATCATGATTCTTATTATTATCAAAACCATTACCCTTTTATCAATCACTGAAGTCTTTTCTGTGTTGACTTTGCGGCAGAATGCAGATTTGTGGATGTGAAGACTTCACCCATGATCTGTGAGGCACTGATCTGAAAACAGCCTTCAGCTCAACGGTCTTTTGTGCTGCAGTGCCTAAAATCTCCATCCAGATCAGAAACACTAAAATAAATATAAACGTAAAATGAATCTCTCAGCAGGCCATCTATCCACGGCAGCCTGCAGAAACAGGCATCTCACTTCTTTAACCAAGAAAAAGGGGGAAAACCCGGGCTTTTCATCCCCCAAATCAACTTCTGGAGAAAAATTGCTTAAATGAACAGAGCATTGGATTTCTGAATATATCAATCAGCTGGCTGATACCTCACACAGACCGGATTAAACCGGCTAGAGAGGTCACAGCCCCACCCGTAATGAGTTATCGCAACACTGCAAACATTTCACACAAAGTTAAAGAAAAAAAATGGATTCAAGCTGATTATTTCAAAACCATTTGTAAGACGCAAAAAAAAACAATTATACACCAGTCTTGAGAAAAAGCACTTATCAATGAACATTTAAATTGCTTTCTGAAACATCAATTTGAAAATAAAAAAAAAGTGAGGACAGCCTTTGAAAAGATATGGGCCGTCAGCTGCTGAAGGCACAGAGTGAAATAATCAGCAGCAGATAAAGGCAGCGGCATAATCGCATTTACGGCTGCGGGCCAGATCAGAATCAATAGCTGCGTCTGCGGATTTATGCAGGCAAGGAAAGTCAAAGAGAGCTGGGGGTTTGCGTGCACCTGAGAGGAGACAGCGCCCCCTAGGTCACGGCTCCCTGCTGCACGCTCCTCTGGCACCTCCCCCCCCATTTGGTGAATGTGCTGTACAGTACAGCCATGGCCTTTTGGCTGCTGGCAGCCGTGTGTGTTGCTGTTGGCTTCAAAACTGGTCGGCACTAGGGTTTGCTACCAGCACAGCCAATCAGAACGTACACAGGGTCAGCGAGTGTGAGCGGTATCGCCATGGGGCCTGGCGACCTGGCTGCATGTCAGGGCTCACTCGTACACACGCATGCACACACACACTGAGCTACAAACTCTTGTGTACACACACAAATGCAAATGTGTGTGTACACAAGAGTGTAAGAAACAGTATATGCATGTGTGCGTGTGCATATTTGTGTATGAGACACCGCACGTGTGACAGCGTGTGCTTGAGCGTGTGTATGCGTCTGTGCGTGATCAGGTGATTTGGGAGGTGTAATAACCCAGTACTTCTCCCACTCTCTTCCCTACCTGTGTTGTAACACAGTGATTAGACTCAGACATTCTGTCTCATAAACAGCCTCACCAACTGCGAGGTCAAGCTCAGGAAACACACTCTGCAGCACACACTCCCAAAGACACACTCTACAGCACACACTCCCAAAGACACACTCTACAGCGCACACTCCCAAAGACACACTCTACAGCACACACTCCCAAAGACACACTCTACAGCGCACACTCCCAAAGACACACTCTACAGCACACACACTCTACAGCACACACACTCCCAAAGACACACTCTACAGCACACACTCCCAAAGACACACTCTACAGCGCACACTCCCAAAGACACACTCTACAGCACACACACTCTACAGCACACACACTCCCAAAGACACACTCTACAGCACACACTCCCAAAGACATACTCTACAGCACACACTCCCAAAGACACACTCTACAGCGCACACTCCCAAAGACACACTCTACAGCACACACTCCCAAAGACACACTCTACAGCACACAATCTCAAAGACACACTCTACAGCACACACACTCCCAAAGACACACCCTACAGCACACACACTCCCAAAGACACACTCTACAGCACACACACTCCCAAAGACACACCCTACAGCACACACTCCCAAAGACACACTCTACAGCACACACACTCCCAAAGACACACTCTACAGCACACACTCCCAAAGACACACCCTACAGCACACACTCCCAAAGACACACTCTACAGCACACACTCCCAAAGACACACCCTACAGCACACACTCCCAAAGACACACCCTACAGCACACACACTCCCAAAGACACACTCAACAGCACACAATCCCAAAGACACACTCTACAGCACACACTCCCAAAGACACACTCTACAGCACACAATCCCAAAGACACACTCTACAGCACACACACTCCCAAAGACACACCCTACAGCACACACTCCCAAAGACACACTCTACAGCACACACACTCCCAAAGACACACTCTACAGCACACACTCCCAAAGACACACCCTACAGCACACAATCCCAAAGACACACTCTACAGCACACACACTCCCAAAGACACACTCTACAGCACACACTCCCAAAGACACACTCTACAGCACACACTCCCAAAGACACACCCTACGGCACACAATCCCAAAGACACACTCTACAGCACACACACTCTGGCCCTTTATGGTAGGTCTCTGTGAACGATCATTTCTGGGATTTCTGTAATATCATTGGACCAATCAGCAACTCATGAATATGTATATTAAAGAAAAGGACGAATTCACAGGAGCCGTAATTTATAATAGTCGTGTATTTAATGAATGAGTTATTTCATGAATTGTTGTCATTTTCACCAGATGGTTTCCCAGCTTTACACTGGCTCTTCTGATAATCAGCCACATTATTAAAAAGGAACGAAATCAATTTACAGGAAACAATGTCACAGACGGTGCGTCTCCTCAGAAATCAGATTCAGAATATGATAAATAATGAGCCGAACGCCACCGCCTTGCACAGAGAAGAGTAAATCCCTCTCTCACCAGCGAGGCTTACAGACGAGTTTCAGAGTTCTGCAAACAGGCAAACAGAGGAGGGGTAAGAGAGCAAGAGACGGGTGCAGCCACCAGCCGAAGGAAAGAATAACATCCCAGAATTTTTACAGCGCATAATCAAGGACCTCCACAGTCTGCACAGAATAATAACTCACAAAACAGCGCTCCAATGTCTCCTGCGCAGCAAATAGCTCATATTTGTACAAACATATGACATGTTGTGAGCATTAAATCTGTAGAATTATGTAATGCAATGTAACCAAGATATTTATAGAAAGACATAATGTGATGTAGGCTCCACTCTGAATAGCTAAGGGAGAAACATATTTCCACACTGACATGAATGTGAAGCTCCGGAAAAAACATCTTTGTTGTTTTGCTTGTTATTGTGATAGGATCACCATTATTGTGTAATAAGCTCTTTATTCTTGTGTAATAACTAACCAGACTGTCCTGCTGGAACACTGTGTTGGACATGGGGTCTGTTGATTGGATGAAATAGTGATGTCATCACTGTTGTCCAGCTGTCATTTATCATGTGTGAGTGTGAGTGAATAACACTCTGTAGACATTCGCGTAGCAATGTCGGGCCTGAATGTGAGTATTTTGTTATGTATGTTAGCGTGACAATACCAGAACTGAGTGTGAGTGAAAACGCTCTGAAGACGTTAGCGTAGCGATATCAGGCATAAATGCGATTGAAAACATGCAGAAGAGGTTAGCGTAGCAACGTCAGGCCTGAGTGTGAGTGAAAACGCTCTGAAGACGTTAGCGTAGCGATATCAGGCATAAATGCGATTGAAAACATGCAGAAGAGGTTAGCGTAGTGATATCTTCCCCCCAGCTAATCCAGGGAATTACTTCCCACATATCCCACCCACTTCTGATTCTGTGTTTCCGCGTACAAAATAATCCCGCACTATCTGACAGGGCAAGGATAGTTACAGAGAGTTATGAGCGTGAGTAATGTTTCTTCTGCAAACCCACAGGCCAGGAGAAAGCAAAAAAAAGTGGTTTTACAGAGATGATGTGACATTCTTACATTACATTTAGGCAGTGTAGCAGACAGTCTTATCAGAGAGACTTGCAGAAGCTCAGTTAATATGTTCAGACAAGAGCAGGAATGATACCCAGCCGTTAGCATCACAGCTGATAGCAGCACTTCATTTCCCACAACACATCATTAAGTGCTGTATGAAAAAGTGCGCAATGAAAGTGAAACAGAGGAGAAAGTGTGTCTGATAAGCAGAGGACCAATGTGGTCAATGCAGCATACATACTCAGATCTGTAGGTCAGTTAAAATAAAATACAATTTCCAGATTAACAGACTAGATGCCTAGCCCCTCAAACTGTAATATTTATATTATTACTATTATTATTATTATTATGATTATTATTATTATTATTATTATGATTTGTAGTAGTAGTATGTTTGGCTCGTGTCCAGAGTATTGGGCTTTGGCACAGCCCACCTGTCTTTGGTACAGCCCACCTGTCTTTGGTACAGCCCACCTGTCTTTGGCACAGCCCAGCTGTCTTTGGTACAGCCCACCTGTTGAAGCAGGTGTGCTCAGGCGCTGGCTGATAGGCTGATATGAGTCACTTATTGACAGCGCCTGGTGGCTCTGCCCATCTTGTGGCAGGTGAAGCTGGGCTGCCCTTACTCAGTCAGCCAGAGAGACACTTCCTGTCTCCTTCATTAAAGCAGTTTATATTCATCAGTGAGTGACGCAGCCGGGGCGCTCAGGGGTTTATCATACTGCTCTCTGAGGCCTTTTTACCCTCCTTACTGTCTGCCAGCCAGCATAACACACACACCAGCACACTGTCTGTACTAAAGCTTACTCACATTAACACACACACACACACACACACACACACATATCAGCACACTGTCTTCATCACCCTTACTGTACTAAAGCTTACTCACATTAACACACACACACACACACACACAAGCACACTGTCTTCATCACCCTTACTGTACTAAAGCTTACTCACATTAACACACACACACACACCAGCACACTGTCTTCATCACCCTTACTGTACTAAAGCTTACTCACATTAACACACACACACACACACACACACACACACACCAGCACACTGTCTTCATCACCCTTACTGTACTAAAGCTTACTCACATTACACACACACACACACACACACACACACACACACACCAGCACACTGTCTTCATCACCCTTACTGTACTAAAGCTTACTCACATTAACACACACACACACACACACACCAGCACACTGTCTTCATCACCCTTACTGTACTAAAGCTTACTCACATTAACACACACACACACACACACACACACACCAGCACACTGTCTTCATCACCCTTACTGTACTAAAGCTTACTCACATTAACACACACACACACACACACACCAGCACACTGTCTTCATCACCCTTACTGTACTAAAGCTTACTCTGAGTGTGACTGTATGTGTGAGCGTGTGTGCATGTATGTGTGTGAGTAAGTTTGAGTGTGTGTATGTGAGACTGTGTTTGTGCGAGCGTATGTTTGTGTGTGTGTGTATGTAAGACTGTATGTGTGTGTGCGTGTGTGTGTCAGTGTGACTCTGTGTGTGTGTATGTTTGTGTGTGAGTGTGTGTGTGCCTGTGTGAGTGTGTGTGTGATTGTGTGTGTGTGTGTGTGTGTGTGATTGTATGTGTGTGTGTGTGTGTCTGTGTGTTTGTGTGTGTGTGTGTGTGTGTGTGTGTGTGATTGTGTGTGTGTGTGTGTGTCTGTGTGTGATTGTGTGTGTGTGTGTGTGTGTGTGTGTGTGTGTGTGTGTGTGATTGTGTGTGTGTGTGTGTGTGTGTGATTGTGTGTGTATATGTGTGATTGTGTGTGTGTGTGTGTGTGCATGTGTGTGTGTGTGTGTGTGTTTGTGTGTGTGTGTGTGTGTGTGTGTGTGTGTGTGTGTGTGTGTGTGTGTCTGTGTGTGTGTGTGTGTGTGTGTGTGTGTGTGTGTGTGTGTGTGTGTGTGTGTGTGATTGTGTGTGAGTGATTGTGTGATGTTTGTGGGCAGATCCTTGGGGAGTCTGGGTTCCATGTGCTGGATGAAATGGCAGAATAAACCCAATCCCCCAGAGCACAGCGATCCCCCCCTCCACCCTCTTAACATCCCAGTGATAAAAATTCATCTGCCGCCAACACTGAGAATCTCAGCGTTAGTGTTTACACAGAGGCACGATCCCTCTGCCTCTCAAATCCACCCTACAGCCCTGAACAAACAGCATTATGACAGTAAAAAATCTGCTGCCTGATACTGGGACCGGGAAGGCGGGGCGTCGCAGTGGGGGAGGGGGGGCTAAATAAGTAAATTACCATTCAGGATCTGACCAGATCACATAAAAAACTGCAAGGGAGGGGTGTGTGAGGGGAAGATGGAGGCTATGCACTGTAATTAGTCATACATACTCTCCACACTGAGCGTAACGGAACACTGATACTCTCCACACTGAGAGTAACGGAACACTGATACTCTTCACACTGAGAGTAACGGAACACTGATACTCTCCACACTGACAGTAACGGAACACACATACTCTCCACACTGAGCGTAACGGAACACTGATACTCTTCACACTGAGAGTAACGGAACACTGATACTCTCCACACTGACAGTAACGGAACACTGATACTCTCCACACTGACAGTAACGGAACACACATACTCTCCACACTGAGCGTAACGGAACAATGATACTCTTCACACTGAGCGTAACGGAACACTGATACTCTCCACACTGAGCGTAACGGAACACTGATACTCTCCACACTGACAGTAACGGAACACACATACTCTCCACACTGAGCGTAACGGAACACTGATACTCTCCACACTGAGCGTAACGGAACACTGATACTCTTCACACTGAGAGTAACGGAACACTGATACTCTCCACACTGAGCGTAACGGAACACTGATACTCTCCACACTGAGCGTAACGGAACACTGATACTCTTCACACTGACAGTAACGGAACACTGATACTCTCCACACTGAGAGTAACCAAACACTCTTCATATTGAGAATAACATTGATACTACTCACACTTATAAAGGGTACCAATAATATTGGAATATTTCTGACTGTATTTAAACAACAAGAGAAAGATATGATAGACAGAAGACAGGTGCTCTGTGGGTGAACAGGTGTGTTTAGGAGAGGGATGTGTGCTCACCTGGTCCTGCTCCTGCTGATGGCCTCTGGCTTAATGGAGGAAGTGAGTCTGGTGTTTTGAGGTGTTGGGGAAGGATTGTGTGTGTTTTTGGGTGTGTTTGGGTTGTTGGGAGTGTGTTTGGGACTGTTTAGGTGTTCTTGGTTGTGGTTAATGTGTGTTCTGGAATATTTTTGGGTGTTGTGTGTTTATATTTGGCAGTGTTAATGTGTCCTTGGGTGTGGTTTATGTGCATTTGGGCATGTTTTGGGCGTGTTGTGTGTGTACTTGGAGATGTTAGTGTTTGGCCATGTCACAGCATTTCGTTTGGGTTTGCAGCGGAATGCTCACCGGCGCACTTGGTTCTGGTGATGAGGGGGGGTCCGGGCAGGCCGGTGCCACCCTCGCCGGGCCGGGTCAGCAGCACACGGATCTCGTACTCGGTGTCGGGGTCCAGGTGCCACAGCTTATAGGTGGGGGCCGTCACCACATGCTTCTCTGTCCAGATCCCTGATGTCATACGGTACTCCACCTCCTTGGTCACGATCGGCCCGTCCCCGAAAATGGAGTTTGAATTCAGCTGGATCTGCAGGTACGTGGGGCCGACCATCAGTAGCTGGGGGGGCGCGATGGGCCGGGGGGGCTCTGCATCATCATAGACACAGGGAGGAAGAGAGGGTTAACGGAAGAAAGGATGAACCACACCTAGGTATACCTGAGCTCACACAAATATACCTGTATCCAGGTTCACACTCTTGGGTATACCTAGGCACATCTAGGATATCAGAGTATTCTGTATCTCTGTATCCACAGAGAACAGCTGTTTGGATGCTTTGAAGAGAAGATTCTGAGAAAAATGGATCAGGACAGTTGAGAAGGTTTGTGTTTTGATGTTTGGATTTTGTACTGGGCGCTTTTGGTCCGTTGCTTTCACATTAAATGATCGATCAAAGATAGTGTTTTTAAAGCCTGTTTTACCTCGCTTCCACTCTTTGGAGTAATAACACCTAAAAGTTCCACAGTAATTATGTGATTTAATTATTCCAGAATCTACACGCCGCCAAACTCTCATGCAGTTTCACACAAAGCAGATGGTGTGCCAGTCAGTCGCCCCAGCTTCCGCAGCGGAGAGCTGGCAGACGAGCAAACAGCACCCCACAAACGCGCCGAAATGTTAAGCGCTAGAGCTAAAACCCACACAACAAACGCACCCAAATATTAACCATTAAAGCTAAAACCAACATCACAAACATGCCCAAATTTTAACCATTAAGTTTAAAACCAATACCACAAATATGCCAAAGTATTTACCCCTTATGGCTGAAAAAAACATCAAAAATGCTCCCAAATATTAACCTTTACAGCTAAAACCAACACCACAAATGTGATCAAATATTACCCATTAAGGCCAAAACCAACACCACAAACATGCCAAAGTATTAACCATTACAAATGTACTGAGAAGTTAACCATTACTGCTAAAATTCACATCACAAACATGCTGAAGTGTTAATCATTATGGTGTTATGGTGTTGGACTGAGGCGTGTGTGTGTGTGTGTGTGTGTGTGTATGGTGGAGTACTGAGGCATGTGTGTGTGTGTGTGTGTGTGTGTGTATGGTGTATGGTGTGTGTGTGTGTGTGTGTGTGTGTGTGAGAGAGAGTGTCTGTGTATGGTGTGTGTGTATGTGTGTGTATGAGAGTGTCTGTGTATGGTGTGTGTGTGTGTGTGTGTGTGAGTGTGTGACAGTGTCTGTGTATGGTGTGTGTGTGTGTGTGAGAATGTGTGTGTGTGGTGTGTGTGTGTGTGAGTGTGTGTGTGTATGTGTGTGTGTGTGTGTGTGTGTGTGTGAGAGTGTCTGTGTATGGTGTGTGTGTGTGTGTGTGTGTGTGTGTGAGAGTGTCTGTGTATGGTGTGTGTGAGAGTGTCTGTGTATGGTGTGTGTGTGTGCGTGTGTGTGAGAGTGTCTGTGTATGGTGTGTGTGTGTGTGTGTGTATGGTGGTGTACTGAGGCATATAATCCCTGAGCTGAGAGAAGCGCTCCTACACAGAGCTCCCATTAGTTTTCAATTAATGTTCCTCTTCCCTAATTTCATAATCCAATCTATCTCTCTCTTATTAGCATTTCATAGAATGCATAGCACAGAAACTACTTCAAAATTACTTTGGAAAATCAGATTTCCTCCCCCTAATTCAATAATCACATTACAACTCCACAAAGTTGCCGCTCAACACCGATGCCAAAGCTCTGAAAGCAGACATTGTACAAATGTGCATGAAATATTCAGGCTTTTACCCATCATTCTTGACCCTGGTTCAGCTATGTATGTGGGCCATATGTCTGTCTGATCCAGTCATGTTCCTGGGAAACTGACCTTGGATCAGTGGTTATGCTTGGGATAGTATAAAAGGACAGAGCACTTTGCTGTGAATTCATCCGTTTAACTGCTCAGTCTTGCGTTTGCGTTTTCGGCTGTAATCAGGTTTAACACTTCAGTAAAAATTCTCCCCTGTAAAAATGCAACACCAGAGGACTGAGGGACAAAGTGTTGAGTTTTACATTCAAATAAAGCCTTGCATACGAAGGTGGTGACCTTTTCTATCCAAGCTTATTTTAGTTAGACAGGTATTCCAGTTACAAAGATTCAAGGAAAAAAAAAGGCTGCTGCTAACATGAGATAGCTGGGAAGCGCCATATGCAAACTGAGGCAGCTGTAGCACAGACCTGCTGAAGCTGTAAACCAGAGCTGGCAGAGATCTGAAGCTCAGTGGTGTTAGAGACGTCGGTGGTTTTTGCGCAAACGCACAGTATGTTTGTTATACGAGGAAACAAAACTGTGAATATGTACAGCTGTATGTTCTGGAAATGATTTATGTTGTGTATGAAGCTCTGACGCATGGCTCCTGACGGGCCAGTGGAGAGAGACGGAGAGCTCAGGAGAGGACAGCATGCTGCAGTCTCCCCCTCATGAGCAAACCACAGGCATGCAATGTCACACTCATGACATGGCTGTCCTGCTTGGTTTGAATGTAAAGAGAACAAAACACATTTTTATCTTTGTAAGTAGGGATTTCGTCTTTATTTACATTTGTCCAGAGGGCCATACACAGTTTAACCACACCACACTATCCATGTATATGGCTTGACATTTACTGAGAGAATGTGGAACAGCAGTGCCTTTCTTTGGAACTGAACCTGCAACCTTGGGGTTACAAGCCCAGCTACATAAACATTATGCTACACTGCTGTCCCAATGTGCATGAATGTACAATTTATATGCCTGGGTTAAGCAGCTATAGAACTCTAATTTTCCTAATTCAGGCACCAAAGGGACTCAGTCATGCGGGGGGTGGGGGTGGGGGTGCTGTTGTGCGTTTTGAATGGTGATGTGTACATTTGAGGAATTTCATATTTCCCAGTATGAGACCAGTGAGAATGACCATTCTGAAACCAGGTCCACTGATTAGCCGAATCAGCAGCCGCTTGTTCTGTCTGGGAGAAAGGTGTGATGGTCTGCCATGTAGCGGGCCCTTTTCACATTGCTCTGTGTGCCAGCATGTGGCGGGCAGAACGCGCCTTGGCGGGCAGAGAGGTGACACAGAGACTGTTCACACAGCGCCGGCCTGCTGGAAGACGGCGCAGCGTGCCGCCGGTTCTCTTTGGGCAGAGAAACACTTGAATCTGTGAGATATGTCCGTGTTAAAACATTGAATTAAGCCCTAACACATGCAGACAGCCAATTTCATTACTTCACCCTATTGTTAAAATCAAGAATGTATACATTATAAAGAAAACGTGGTAAAATTACGTTGTGAGCCAGTGTGTTTCAACAATGCGCTCCAAAATAAATGATTTAATGTGTTGGTTTTATCGCACTGTTACCCGGTTTTATCACACTGTTACCTGTGCATAGTGAAGATGTCAGAGGGGGTTCCCCCATCGAGTAGGTGACACAGGTGTGGCAGTTTCAGGCTGATAAAGCAACGAACGGCCCGTCTAACGCGAGCAAACGAGCGATGATGGATGTTCCGTGCAGTTCCTTCCGCCTGACACGCCAAGTGCGCATTGCTGTGCGAAAATAACGGCCAAGGCGTCTGCCAGAGCCGCCAAAACCGGCGCACCAGCACGCACGAATCAATTACCCGTTTGATTTCCTCTGGAGTCACTGCGTTACACTGCGTCCTGAAAGCGGGCGGGCAGTGCGGAGGCTGGGGCTGTGACACGACGGTTTGAGCACAATATTTGTTTTCCGCTACATTAGCGTGCATTTACAGGCAATTAAACGCGCAAAGCTGGAGCTGTTATTGCCTGAGCAACTGAGCTGAGAGCAGCCGGTCGCAGCTGAAGCGTCGGCCTGGCGACGCGCGCATTAACAGAGCGGCGTGGCCTCTGGAGGAGCTGCGGAAATGACAGTGTTGGCCGCGGCCCGCACAGGTACGGCAGATGAATCTTTCATTTTTTCGTGGTTTATTGCTTTTCTTCGCGGCGCGCACGATTCCCAGCGTTGCTGCTCGCTGAGCTCCCTCCCCTCATCTGTCTAGCGCCTGCCTCTGCGTGGCGCTCTGCTCCCGCGTGTGCACACGCAGTCGAGCTCCCCTGCCCAGCCCGCCATGCCATCACACCCTCCCTCCCACCCCCAACCCCAAACCGCTCACAGTAATAGAAATGGATTTTCGTCAATTTCCGATGCAGCCGATGGGAGTCTTCAACCGCATTCTCTGAGACACAGACTGATCAAAAAAAGGAGGAGGGGGCATGGGGGGAGGGGGGGGCATGTCTGTAAGACAAATGTGCAGCTTTTTTTAAAGTTAAAGACGAGCAGTGACAGCAGCCGGGCTTTTGAGCAACAGCACGGACGGCGCAATGGTACACTGACTGACGGCGTCAGAGCGCTGAGGCGTGACCTCTGCTCGCCAGCCGCCCTCACCTGCCCCGCCTCCCGCCGCAAACCGCCGCTGCGCCTGCGCGCCATCCACCGCGGACCACCACACAACGCAGCCGTTACATCTCCCGAGATGCCTTTCCCCGAGCGTGTGCTCCGAGAGCGTTTGGGCTCGTTTTAGCAGAACACGATTTTTAAAAGTTAATAGGCCTACATCAAAACGATCAAAATCCCGCGGGTGCTACAACGTAACCCCCGTTATGAAACCCAAATGAGCTGGAATATAATGGTATTCTTTTTTTAAATATTTTTGTTGACACTATTTATATTACATAGACGGTCGATTTAGTATTTTTATTTTACCCACTGTTACACGGCGTCAGCCAGTCGGGCCTCATCACTGGAGTTTAACAATCTCTCTGTGAGCGCGGGTTGTCAAACGGCGCGCTTTCTTCACGGGGCGAAGAGCTGACAGGTTGGAGGTTTTTAATCTACCTTTAAGCAAACATGTTCAAACCCGCCGGCTGCCTTGACAGTCGCCTCCGCCACCCGTCATCTGCTGGAGATTACAGCGCGAGTGGCACATTGCCCCCGCACTCTCGCGCGTGGTGGCAGACACGCTCGCGCTGGATCCACAGTCATTACCGCCAGAGCAGACATCCCCACGCGCGCTCGCACGCACACACGCACGCTCGCACGTCCACAAATAAAAAGTGCAATCATCTCAGACACACCACTTAACGACAATAAAAAGACAGATGGACCATAAGATCGTCACTGGAGAAAAGAAGCATGGGGAAAAAAGAAAAACTCATTATTTTCTCTGTAAAAGAATTAAATAAAAGTGTGTGACTGGTTTCAGGAACCTTCCACCGTCCTGCCTAGCTCCCTTATCTCAGAAATAGAAATAGCAAAGTGACTGACAGGAGGCATATTTGTTCTGGAATTTGTTCTAATAAGCGGCCTTGTCAATAACATTTGATTTGACTCGCAGTGGAGCAAAGTCATTAGTGAAGAGGCCCCGCGGTAACCTGGGGATGAAGTAGACTGCAGTGGGTCATGTCGGCCCCCCTCAGCGCTGGGGGACACACATATTGATACTCCTTAGGTGAAAGAATTCACCGCTGAATAGCTGGCTCCTCACAGGGGGGACTGGAATAGCCGCCAGCGTTCTCTGTCACTTCCAGTTTGGCAGAAAGGCCAATAATAAACTGTTAGCCTGAGGTCATGTGCGACAACGGGCTCCACTGTGCCAGCTCTCATTAAAGGCAAAGCGAGTGGATGCCCCCAAAATTTCCCATAAAATTACCATCTTTTGTATCCTTATAGCAGCATGTCAGCTCACAGGCCCTGCCAGATATCAAATCTGTCACCACAGCTGATATTCAACTCAGTCCCCCACGCTGGGGGTCCCTACTGGGTGTGCGTGTGTGTGTGTGAGTGTGTGTGGGGGGGTGTGAGTGTGTGTGTGTGTTTGTGTGTTTGATGAATGGGGGGGGGCTCTAAAACACCCATACAGGAACACTCTCTCAGATTTACTCCCCAGTCATTCAGACAAACAGGACGGCGAGCCCGCGCTCTGCCCCTGGGTGGGAGAGCCACAGCAGAGATTGCTGGGATTTATTTAACATATGTCTGCGGAGGGCCTTCACTGTGTGAGAAATTACACAGGCCCTGACGTGCTGCTGTCCCTGCGCTCTGTCCCTGCGCCTTCTCCCTGTGCCCTGTCCCTGTGCTCTGTCCCTGCGCCCTGTCCCTGTGCCCTGTCCCTGCGCTCTGTCCCTGTGCTCTGTCCCTGCACTCTGTCCCTGCGCTCTGTCCCTGCACTCTGTCCCTGCGCTCTGTCCCTGTGCCCTGTCCCTGCGCTCTGTCCCTGCGCCCTGTCCCTGCGCTCTGTACCTGCGCCCTGTCCCTGCGTTCTGTCCCTGCGCCCTGACCCTGTGCTCTGTCCCTGTGCCCTGACCTGCTGCTGTCCCTGCACATGTATTAGTGTAGTACAGCACATGTATTAGTGTAGCACAGCACATGTATTAGTGTAGTACATCACATGTATTAGTGTAGTACAGCACATGTATTAGTGTAGTACATCACATGTATTAGTGTAGTACAGCACATGTATTAGTGTAGTACATCACATGTATTAGTGTAGTACATCACATGTATTGGTGTAGTACAGCACATGTATTAGTGTGGTACAGCACATTTATTAGTGTAGAACATCACATGTATTGGTGTAGTACAGTTGGCCCGTGTCTCTGTTGGGCTCATTTGTGCTCTGCTAACACAAACACGGCTAACGCATAATCACTGCTGCTGCTCCGCTCTGTTCCCTGCTGCTCACATTGGCTTCCATATCACACATCTCATTTGTTTGTATTTCCTCTTAGTAAGCAGCTGCTAATGTTTAAATCTTTGATCTCTGGTTGAAATGTTAATGATCTCTGCATAGAATATTTATCATAACATCCCCGTCCAAATATTTAGGATTCCCACTCGGCGGGTTCTGAGCACCGCTGTGAGCGCATATGCTAATGAGGAGCCGGGGAAGGACCAATCGTGTCGGCCGGCTTCTACGGATCTGAGCGTGAGTATTTTAGTGCAGAGGCCGAGGGTCTTCATCAGTGCCCTGGGTGTGTGGGGGGGGGGGGGGGGGGGGGGGGGGGGGGGGGGGGGTGTAACTGCACCATCAGAGAGAGAGAGAGAATATCTCTTATATCATTCTCATCGATGTTACTGTCGATCCACGGTTTATGTTGAAGATTGCTTTGGCAATATTATGCTGATGTGCGGTCATGTCAATAAAAGATTATTTTAACTGGAGAAAGAGGGGGAGAGAAAGATGGCTACTGAATGATTTCTCTCTTTATTAAAATATTATAGAGTAAAAAGGCTAAAAATATGCCAATTATTAGATTGCTTTTTTCACATTTAAAACAGCTGAAATGTTATATATTAGAGTGTGCTTTCTTTGGAGTTGCACTGAGTGATGTCATATAGAAGGGCTATTCACTCACTCCAACAACACGCTACACCACCTGATTTCATCAACATGATCATCTCCCGGACTGTGCCACCTGATTCCACTCAGGAACATTAATGAGTGGAATCAGGTGGCGTAGTATATGGGTGGAGCAGATAGCCGTACGCCATGTAGCCCTGGAGTGGACTGGAGTTAAATAGTGCTGGAGTTAAACAGTGCTGGAGTTAAATAGTGCTGGAGTTAAACAGTGCTGGAGTTAAACAGTGCTGGAGTTAAATAGTGCTGCTGATGGTGTTGCAGACAGAGTTCTGTCCTGTTCACACACCCCTAGTGAGTGTTAAAGCACTGTTGCTCTCTTTTCCCCCATTTTTTCCAACTTCCTGCGGCAGGGTGGCGGGCGGCCTTGATGACAACAGAACACGGTGACGCCGCCCAAGTCAGACAAAAATAACAACAGCAACGACTACATCGACATCAAAGCAAGAGCAGCAGCTACAGCGACGGCAACACGAGCGCCGTGTCACATCGCCGTGCGGCTTCGCAGATCGGATGCCGTGACAGCTCACCGTGGATAATCAGACGGGCGAAGTTAGACACACCGGCGCCGCGCTCTGATTGGGTAACGCAGCGGTACAGGTCCCGCTCATGACTGGTGACTTCCCTCAGACTGAAGGAGGCAGAGAAGCGCCTGTGGTTGATGTTCTTGGTGTTTGTCACCGGAATGTCCTCTCCGTTCCTCCTCTGCAATAACATAAAAACACACACAATATGAAAACATTCACAAATATGCCCTCATTTCAGGTAGCTAGCACTAAAAAAACCTCAAGGAGAAAGTTGTTTATTAGAAATGAATATGTTCTTAGAGGAGAGCATTAAAATGTATCGTCTATCTTCTCCACTTTCATTAAATAGGATTAAGAAAATCTATTTAAAAAAATCTTCTATGCAATTATTTTTTTAATCATCAATGGAAAGTTTTCAAATTAGATAGTTTAATCACAAACTGGGCATACTAAAAATCATTATAATACCACAAGTATAGGGGGAATGTGGAAAAAAATATATCCACATAAAATAATCATT
>JAFBMS010000733.1:0-37500 GCA_019788955.1 Albula glossodonta | reverse complement strand
CACACATACACACACACACACACACACACACACACACCTGTAGCCAGAGTCGGTTGTTGAAGGCGTCGCGTCCCGTGGCGATGCACTGGAAGGTGGCGTTCTGCCCAGCGTTCACCTCCACATCTCCCAGCCGCAGGAAGTGAGGTGATTTATCTACAGGAAGTAGAAAGGGAACAGCATGCCTCACAAAGTACTTCTTAACCAAGACGTTGGAGCTCAGGGGGGCAGTGAAGGTGCAGGCGTTTGCTCAAGTCCAGCGCTAGAGACCTAAACAGTTATCACCTTTATCACCCAAATCAGCCTGCATCCCCACCCCTCAGATTAGACTGGGCACCCCTGGGCGAGAGAGGCTGTGTGTGGCCACAGTCTTTCTACAGGCTACTCCTGCGTAAGTCTCTCTCTATCACACTCTGTGTCTCAGTCTCTCTCTCTTCCTCTCCCTCTCTCTCCCCCTCTCTTTATCTCTCTCTCTCTCTCTGTCTTACTCAGTTTTAATTCAATACTTTATTGACATGACGTATCTCTCTATCTTCTTCTCCCTCCTTCTCCTTCTCCATCTCTGTCTCTCTCTCTCCCTCTGTCTCTCACCCTCTCTCCCTTTCTCTCACTTTCTGTCTCTCTCTCCCTCTGCTGTCTGTCTGTTTGTCTCTCAGACAGACGTTACACTGCAGAGCACATTTTCACTTCACTGCGTGTGCTGCGTTATTTAAAAGAAATAAAGGTTTATATTCTTAAAGCCTGTGAGTCATAATCTCTCAATAGATCCATATTCACCAGAGCCATGTTAAACCACAGATGGTTAGCTGCTTTCGCTCGGATGAAAGAAAAATGCAGCAAAACGCATCACTGCAGAGCGGTTTTCATTACCATCAACAATCCACTCAAATGGACGCAAGATCCCAAAGACACAAAACTGCCAATTTAGGAATAAAGATCTTGTGCGCGTAAGCCGCTAAATGAAGAGACATTATGCGTGTTAAATAAGAACAGGAGCTGGGGCGGGGGGGGGGGAGGTGGTGGTGACGGCTCTTGTGCGTTATTCAGTCTGATTTTGGCTGAGAGACGGAACAGATGTCCTGTCTCAGACTGGAATGCCGCCAGAAGACTCTGAGCTCAATTCTGTGGAAAACCAGAACAAGAAAAGGTGGGGGGGGGGGGGGGGCGGGGGTGGCATCAAACCAGTGCAGCAAACGAGGAAAGGATGAGGGCCTGGAAACCCAGGTAAACATGCTGACAGGTAAAAATACTGCCAGCTGCTGTACAGGTAAATGCTGACAGGTAAACACAATGCAGGCAGTGTCCCCTACAGACACAGACCGAGAGTACCTTAACTTCTGTTCTCATTATTTTCCTAGGAGGACAGGATGATCCTCCCAAAACGTGAACAAGGCCCTCAGAAAGAGCAGCACTAAATATGACTGTATTTCACATGCAGGAGTATGCTTTAGAGAATCCTACATTTCTTATCCTATGTGGTGCACAGGATGACAGCCGACCTGTAACCTTACCCAACACATGAACCAAACTGTGAGAATATAAAAATATAACCTCAGTACAGATGCATGCAAAGCCTGCTTTTATGTCACCATTAAATATCTGACACACAGCTAGCTCTGTACAAAACACATCACAATTATTTATATCATAGTCAACAAAGGATTAATTCATTATTTTATCGGTTTATTAAATAATTCATTCCTGACAAAATAATTAATTTTAGAGATATCTTATTTTCCTGAGCAGAATGAAAACATTACTCTCCTATATTTGTGTGTATTTTATCAGCACAATACACTCATTAAAGAAAGTGTATTTTATATTGCCAGTAGATATTATTTGTCTTAACTATTATTTTGAGAGCAAACACAGAACTGTACAATTCACCACATTACTCCTTAATCAGTCTTCTACAGTAATTACTGACTTCAGTTAGTCCAACAAGTTAGCTCAATAGGCTAGAGCAGTAAAAACTGATTTTACATATTTAATACACACTCATTAAACAAGCAAACAAAGAAAATGGCCAGAGGAAAAAGAACAGGAGAGGTATAAGTGTGTTTTTGTGTATCTAACCAGCGTCATGGGGAAACGATCATAAAATGGAGGGATGTTCAGCTTTGGCGCGCGCAGACGGGGCGCGGTTTGACACGAGCACTGAGGAACAGCAGGGGTTGCTGAACCCTCAGGCCTTCGACTGCGCTCAAACTAACGTGCTAATGACAGCTGCACTAATGGGATGCAGAATGTGTGGGACAATATTTAAAGCAGTGCAAATCGATCCGGATGAGGCTGTTTTCTGGAGAACATACATCTAGTAATGCATGCAAGGCCTGAACATAGTGCGGTATTGTGCATTCAAACCCCGATTACATGGGGGTACGGAGTGCAGACAAGTCTCACTAGGAGGTGGCCGGCCCTGCCCAGGACCACAGATTGTTTCGAGGTCTGCAGTAAACTGGAAAAACCCGACCCCTGACCTCGACGCTCACGGGGGGCAAAATGAACGACCGTACTGACAACACGAGCTTCACGTCTGAGGCAGAAGCCAAACGCCCTCTTCAGCAGCTCGAGATGCTCCTGCGAAACTCTCTCCCGACATCACACATCGCAGCAGACGGAGGAGGGACAGACTGCGTCGTGTTAGGTGACATTTTCTGTTATTTTCTCTCTTAAAGAAACACTCCCCCAGTGATTTTTAGGCCAGCGTTCCATATCTTGGGCAGAAACACGCCTGCTGTATGCATAGCTTGCCCTGTACTGTGCCACATACTATTCATTAGAATCAAACCCAGCGCACTCATGCATTACACCGCTCTGCAAAATGAATGTGTCACAAATGGGAATCAAACCCAGCGCACTCATGCATTACACCGCTCTGCAAAATGAATGTGTCACAAATGGGAATCAAACCCAGCGCACTCATGCATTACACCGCTCTGCAAAATGAATGTGTCACAAATGGGAATCAAACCCAGCGCACTCATGCATTACACCGCTCTGCAAAATGAATGTGTCACAAATGGGAATCAAACCCAGCGCACTCATGCATTACACCGCTCTGCAAAATGAATGTGTCACAAATGGGAATCAAACCCAGCGCACTCATGCATTACACCGCTCTGCAAAATGAATGTGTCACAAATGGGAATCAAACCCAGCGCACTCATGCATTACACCGCTCTGCAAAATGAATGTGTCACAAATGGGAATCAAACCCAGCGCACTCATGCATTACACCGCTCTGCAAAATGAATGTGTCACAAATGGGAATCAAACCCAGCGCACTAATGCATTACACCGCTCTGCAAAATGAATGTGTCACAAATGGGAATCAAACCCAGCGCACTAATGCATTACACCGCTCTGCAAAATGAATGTGCCACAAATGGGAATCAAACCCAGCGCACTAATGCATTACACCGCTCTGCAAAATTAATGTGCCACAAATGGGAATCAAACCCAGCGCTCTCATGCATTACACCGCTCTGCAAAATGAATGTGTCACAAATGGGAATCAAACCCAGCGCACTAATGCATTACACCGCTCTGCAAAATTAATGTGCCACAAATGGGAATCAAACCCAGCGCACTAATGCATTACACCGCTCTGCAAAATTAATGTGCCACAAATGGGAATCAAACCCAGTGCACTAATGCATTACACCGCTCTGCAAAATTAATGTGCCACAAATGGGAATCAAACCCAGTGCACTAATGCATTACACCGCTCTGCAAAATGAATGTGTCACAAATGGGGGGAAAAGTTCAGAATGTTATCAGATAAATGGGTAACGCTTTAAATTGGGTAATCCAAAAAATATCTTGTCATGTGTAGTTTATAATCATTCATAATCTGTTTATTAATCATTATATCTGATTTGCTCATGTGTTTGTAAACATTAGTAAATCACGCTACCTGCGTTTGAGACAGGCTCCTGATACCTGTACCAGGTATGAGTGCTGGATCAGTGACCGATTGCGTTTACGAAATAATAGAACTAATAAAACTTGCTTCAACCACGGACAGAGTAACCAACTAATGTTCACAGGAACATCAGTAAATCATATACATAGTGATTAATAAACAGATTACTAATGATTATAAAGTACTTATTCATGTATTTATAAATGGGTTTTTAAATTACTCAACCTGAAGTGCTACCAACAAATGCTGTGAAAGGATACTGTCAGTGTGTGAGCAGCAGGAGAGGCGCTGTCACAGTCACACTGAAGGGAATGAGTCTCAGCACAGTGCATGAGCAGCACAAATCATTTCTGATTACATAAATTGACTTCTACAAGAGTAGAGTGGGAGATTACTATAGTTACAAACCACATCAATTACCCAGCAGGCCATGCGCAGACAGGCGCGTAATTAACTCAAACCCGCGGCCAGGGGCAGGGGTCACCCACTCTCGCGGCGTGTATCTGCGCACAACTCCTCATTTCCCTCACCGCGCGTCGCCACGTGTGACTGTCATTCCCCATGAAAATTAGCCAGATGCTTGTTCGCAGAGTCACGCTGCGCGGGAATTGGCGTAGGCTCCGCGGGCATCGTTTCAACAGTTGTTAAAGTGCACAAGATCCCTTAACCAGCGATTACATCCACCCACTCTTTCATTTTAATTAATTGTCACAACTAATCATGCCAGGCAGAGTCATAAAGGGTTATTACATCTCTCAGCCACACACTTACAGTACTGAAGTTTCTCCTGTGAAGAGTGAGCGCCCGCCTCACGCGAGCGTGCACCCCCGTTAATCGCCATGGTTTCATTACCACACTCTCACACCCTGTGCCTTTGGCCTGCAGTTGATTTAGCCGGTGCTCTAAAATAATACTGATGATTATATTTAATGTTTCATCTCCTATATTCCCAGTATTTATTTCCCAGTTACGTTTTTTATTGCGTTAGCGGATAGCCTCGCACAGAGTTATATTCACCGCCTTGTCAGTTTAATCCGTTCAGGAGCATTTATTGCTGCTGCGACCTACGGCAGGCACCTCACTGAAGGATACTGCACCACTGCACAAAAGGAAACGGTCCTTCAGCTGCAGAAGTGCGGGTCCTGAACCCCAACGACCAGCAAGACTAACTGCGCAAGCAGCCCTGTCTAAAATTACATTTCACACCACCTGTCAGCGCTGTGTACTGGTTTATGTGTATTAGTGCTCATTTATGGAATGCTGTAGCATTGTTTGAGTATTATGATTGCTCAGGTAGAGTTTAGGTATTTTGTGTGTAATCTGTAAGGGTTTAGTATTATGTAAGCAGTGCCAGGAATGTGCAAGACGTGTGTTGGTACAATTTGAATAACAAGTAAATAAGTATATTTCTTGTGTAAACAGTTTCATATTATTGTCTGAGTAGCCGTAGTCTGTGTTACTCTTTTTCGTATAAGCTGATTTTTTTTTATTTTTCTTTGTGAGTGTGCCAGCAGAATGTTAGCGCTGTTTGTGTATTTGTGTTAGTTTTGATTGGGTGAAAGCAGAAGTGTGTAATGAGATCGTTATGAGTGCCTTTGCATTTCTCTCCTGTTTCATTCAGTGACATTTCTGGCCTTCTTTTCCCATTCCTATCGTACCTTTCCTTTCACTGAGGTCTTTCCTGACAGTGGGTTTCCCTTTCGGGAAAAGTCCCAGGTTTAGAAACTTTATTTGTCAGTAATGATTAGCCCGTATCAGTGCATGCTCTGAAGTGTGTGTGTTTGTAATCCTTGTTTAGCAGGTGTGCAGTTTCATCCCGTTATCCCGGTCCCGCAGGCCCGGGTGGCGTGCGTTGCGTGTGTGTCAGTCTCTCCTCCTCGCGGTTCAGCGCAGGCGTCACCAGCTCCCCAGCGGCGCGCCGTGATTAGCATGGACGTAATTACTTACCGCACGGGTAGCTCAGGACCTGCACGTCATCAATCGCGATGTAACCGCTCCTCCCACTGGACACCTCCGCTTCGAATATGACCTGCGAAACGGAGCAGAGAGCCGGGGTTAATCCAGCCCGTCTGCTGGGTCTGTCCTCACCTGCACAGCGCTGCACGCTCATAGCTCCACTCAGGCCCGCGAGAGAGTGTGCGGACAGGAGTCACGCTCATCTTTATGAATGACAAACTGAGAAAAAAAAAAACACACAGGCGCTTTTTATGGCACCTTCAGACGTGACTATAAACTGCAACTGAAATTAGGCATTAAGAGATTGAAGGTGTGACAAAATGTAAACAAATCAACATGAGGCCATTTGAATCTTATTAAACATTTTCACTGAGCAGATAAATATCAATAATATGAAAAATAAATATGACCATGTAGCTACTGAGAGCTACATGTAGTCCTCTGTAACAGTAACAGTACACCGAAAGAATAAGTAATGAAAGGCTGAACATTTTGTTCCCTTGCCTTAGCATGACAGTGAAACTGCCTGCAGGGAAAGTGCTGTTCGGTCGAAACATGCACCCCGGGTTAACTTGGCTGTATTACAGCGCAGTGACCCCCAGATTCAGGCTGCACCAACACGCACCACCTTCCCTTCTCTGTTGTGTGTTGGGGATCGGACTGGAGAGGAATTCTTAAGCATTCATTTATGTTTTACATGAATAGAATCTTGCCAAAGGATGACTTCTCGGTTTTTGTTGGAGCCCAAGGGTAAGACTCTTGAGAAGAACGCGGAGCCGTTATAAAATGGCCCTTTATCATTTGAGGGCTGTCACATGGCTGAGCGGTGAGAGGGGCAAAGAGAAGCAGAGTGCCATTGCAAGCCTGTGTAAGTGTACTTGAGTGACTGTCTCTCTCTCTCTCTCTCTAATCTCTTCCAAATTGTCATTGAAAGTGGTTCATTGGCAGAATTAGCATTTGGTGTGCCAAAGCATGGTGAGAAGCCTGTGGAATATCCCCGACAAAAACAAACGGAGGGTACGATAGACATGATAGATGTAAAACAATTAAAAATGACCTGTCCCTCTCTTTTTTATCTCTCTCTTTCTCTCTCTATCCCCTTCTCTCCCTCTCAATTTAATTCAAAGAGCTTTATTGGCATGACCATACATTATAATAGTGTTGCCAAAGCAATGTTTTACATATGTTGAAAATTAACAATACAAATAAAAATAATACGAATAAATTAAGCATTACCTAAACTACACTTTAAAGTAATTATTAATTCATTATTCGTAATTAATTCATATATATTGTGGTTTCATTTTAACATGTAATATTTACATACATATACGTACATACTAACTAACATCAATAATTATAACAATAAGAGTAAAACCAAATAGCAATAATAAGAAGAATACATTTCTACTGGCTGTCCCTCAGGCTGGGGCAGGCTGAGACACATTGAGCTGCGAGTGGGGCTGTCGGTCCCTCTCCCAAAAGGACACGCAGCTTTTCTTCATTTGTTAGGGAGGGAAATTTGTCATGGTATTTTAATAATTTATTAAAATGTGTTTTTCATACATGTCTGAATATTTTCACAGTGTAGAAGAAAGTGCATCTCTGTCTCTACCTCTCCTGTCTTGCAGTGACCACACATGCGGTCTTCCGTGGGAAACCAAGTTTCTTGGTGTCTGCCTTTTTCAGTTGCTAAGGTGCGGTCACTGAGGCTGTACTTGGCCAGGATCTGTCTCTGCTTTGCATCTCTGACTCTGTCTCTCTCTCCTCTGTCTCTCTCCTCTATCTCTATCTCTGTCACTCTTTCCTCTCTCCCTCTCTCCGTCTCTCTCCCCTGTCTCTGTCATTTCCCTGTCTCTGTCTCTCTCAAATTCAAATGTGCTTTATTAGCATGAGAAGATAATCTTGTGTTGCTAAAGCATAAAATACAAAATACAAAGAACACTGAACAAAGACAATAGCAACACTCCCCATTCCTAACACAAACACATTTACCCATATTGAACATATTTTTTTCTGGACTGCAGGGCTATAAACTGTGGTACATTACTTAATTACCCTCTCTGAAATTGTGGCAGGCAGAAACATATTGGGCTGCTAACTCCATTTTGGTGGTTTCTTCTCCAAGAAGTATTTTTAATTTATCAAATTGGGTTAGATTTTGGAATTCTCCAATGAGAATTTAAAATATTGGAAAAAAATTTTGTCAAATTGTCAAATATTTTGGACAGTTTAAAAGAAAGTGGGCCTCTGTCTGCCTTTCCCATTCCCTGTGCGTCTCTGTCTGTTCTCTCCCCGCAGGGCTGCAGACTGCACAGTGTCTCTCAGCACTTTGGCTGCTTACTGTTTGGGCTGATGTCTCTGTCAATACCAGCTCTGTGACTCGGGGCAGAGCTCAGTCACCCCCACACCCCTCCCCCCCCCACCACCCCCGTCTTACAATAGCATTGTCACAAAGCAGTTTCACAAAGACTCCAGGTCTGAGCTCCCCACTGAGTCCCAGAGCGCGACAGCGGGAAGGAGAAGCTTCGTCCCCAAGTGAAAGGAGCCTTGAGTGGAACCCAGCTCAGAAAGGGAGTCCATCTGCCTCCGGCCAGCGCTGGGCAGCAGTGGGGGAATATAACAATGGCGTGAATTTCAGGTGAAATGTGTGTCAGCGCTGGCTGGCGGGGAGGGCATTATGGCATGGGCAGACAGGAGAGCAGGTCCGGATGATTGAGGTCCATTATGTTGGAAAATGAAATAAAAATGCTCTCTTGAAAACATCAAGTATCAAAGCTCTTACAGAAATGTACTTGTGAGAGTTTTGTTTTTTCAGAGTTGGTGAAGGAGCCTGCAGTTGCCCTGGGCAACGGGACTCCAAGCTGAGTGCATATGGAAGGCCAAAAAACCCACCAGACTGGGCTCATATAGAAAGCATCACATGGCAATAGCCAGCCAATGAGAGGCATCCCACAGCAACAGCCAGCCAATCAGAGGCATTGAATGGAAACAGCTAGCCAATTAGAGGCATTGAACAGGAACAACCATCCAATCAGAGGCATTGAACAACAAGAGCAAGACAATCAGAGATGACAACAGTCAGCCAATGAGTGGAATCATCTGGCAATAAGCCAGCCAATTAGAAGTGTCACTGTTGACAACATTAAGGATGGATGTGGGTAAGTAATTACCACTCAAAAATATTCAAGGTATGACTGCCACACATATGAATAGAGTAGTCAGTCATAAATTTTTTTTTCGTCTCACAGACAGCCAATCACAGAAGTTCTGTGTCTTGTGAACAGCCAATCATGAACTTTGATTTTGTTATTCAGAGGGGAATTATAAAACAGGCTGCTTCCTTCAGTGACCCTTGGTTTGTCAATGTCAAGGTGCCCATAAACTTTCATTCATTTTCATGACTGCAAAGTCTAGTAGTCTAGTGAAGTGTTCTTTTTTTCTGAAAAGTGTGAAAACATATCAAAATATAACCAGTGGGTTTCGTTGTTTTTGAGAAGTAAATGAAAGGGCTTAATTGAAAAAATGTTGAAGTATCCCTTTAAGTGAGTCAAAACAACATAATTCAGTGCTACTTTGCAGGTTGTAAAAAAAAGCCATAAAATAGTAATAAAATACCATGGTAAGTGGCGGAAATGTTCCGGCATTAAAAGTGCTTGTTCATCATGTTTTGTCAATTAGAGATTTAATTACAGTTACAGGATATGACTTGAATTTAGCAGGAAAAAACAGCAAGACAAAAAAAATGCATAGGCTGTGAGTGAGAGTGATGTGAAGCTCTGCCCTTCTGTGGAGCAGGGGGGGCGTGTAGCTGGACACCAGCAGGTGAGCTTGGAGACACGGGTACCCGAGCCAGCACCTGTCTGTGCTCACATTAAGAGCTGCATAAAGAGCTGATTTTGCATGTCCTACTTCCAGAGGGGGCTGGCGAGGTGTCACACGGGCGGTGGAGGGGGGGGAGAGCGGGGTTCCCTCTGCTTGGACTGAGCGATTATCCCTGGAGGTGAGTAATTTCACCAGGTGTCCTCGGTCTGGCGTGGAGATACACGATCACCTGAACTAAACGCACATCTCACTGCTCCCAACAACTTTGCAGCGCTGATTGATTAAAGAGTAAAAAAAAAAAAAAAAAACAAACAAAAAAGTAACAGGCTGATGAATTAAAGCACAAAAAAGCCGCGAGTAAGTTTCAGTCATTTGGGTAATTATGGGTTGTATTTATATTCTTGATGTAAGGGGAGAGTTTTAGTGAGCATTTTCAGCTGTGACACTAGGAAGCGGTTGGGGTTGGTAATTACCACTCTGTTTGTTGTGCCTCTATTGCTGCTCTGCTCGCTTGGCGAAGGTTAAAAGACTCTCTGCACACGACCCATGAAGGGCTGCAATTATCACGTTCTTTTTATGAATAAATAAGTGGGATTTGCACATTGAATGCTACTGTACGCAATGCACATGCATGTCTACTGTAAAATCCATACGTCTTCGACCCATATGTCATTATTACCTATTTATCATAAGGCTTTGATCGGTTCCCTGCTAAATTGGGGGGTTTTGGCTATTAAGACATCACTGATGGCTGTATATCAACTGAGCATCAAAAAAAGTTGTTTTTTGTCATGGCATAGATAAATCTGAGACATCTGTTTACAGTTTTTTTCCCTCAAAGTAAAACAAAAGTTTGATGATGAAAGGATAGTGTAATTTGAGTCTCTCACAGCTTCATGTTCATGATTTCATGCCTTCAGGCTCAGTGAAATTTCTGGCTGTTGTTCTTCACTCACCATCCTTTAATATCTTACACAGACACACACCACCCTTTAATATCTCACACACACACACACACACACACACACACACCACCCTTTAATATCACACACACACACACACACACACACACACACACACACACACACACACACACACACCATCACACACACACACACACACACACACCACACGGGAAGAGCGCACACACACACACACACACACACACACACACACACACACACACACACACACACACCACGGGAATTCTCACACACACAAACACACACACACACACCACCCTTTAATATCTCACACACAAACACACACACACACACACACACCACCCTTTAATATCTCACACACACACACACACACACACACACACACACACACACCACACATCTCACACACATACACACACACACACCACCCTTTAATATCTCACACACACACACACACACACACACACACACCACCCTTTAATATCTCACACAGACACACACACACACACACACACACCACTCTTTAATATCTCACACACACACACACACACACACACACACACACACACACACACACACACACACTCACGCACACACACACACACCTCTTTAATATCTCAAACACACACACATACACACACACCCCTTTAATATCTCACACACACTCACACACACCTCTTTAATATCTCACACACAAACACATAAACACACACCCCCCTTTAATATCTCACACTCACACACACACACACACACACACTCACACCCCTTTAATATCTCACACACAAACACACACACACCCTTTAATATCTCACACACACACATGCACACACACACACCTGTTTAATATCTCACACACAAACACACACGCACTCCCACTTTCAGGCAAGGAGATTTCCTGTCACAAACTGCATCATGAGAGCATCTGTCCTTACCACATTAACTGGTGCACCCTCAATTAAAAAACACCAAACCTGACAGGTGTGTATGAATACAGTTGTGTTTTGATTCAGCACACACACACACACACACACACACACAAATTTACACACGCACAAACAAACACATACGCATGATCATGTGCACACAAACACACACACACACACACCACAACAGCAACACCTCTTTTCCCTGACACTCCAGAGCAGGAGAGAGAGACGTGATCAGTGATGTTATAATAGTCTGTAACACCATGTCATTACCAAGATTCCGCTGGCCCACTGATCAAATCCCAGTGTCCATATTTAATTCAGCATCAATATCATTATGTACCAATCACAAGTGTTTTCAACCCATAATCATCAGAATCATAAAAGCGTAAACAAACTGGCTTATAGTGATGATGAAAACCAGGGCTATGAAATTATGATTTTTCAAAATAAAAAAAGCAATTAAACGCAATTTCAATCACATTTTAAACATTACTACCATAAAATATTAACTGAGGAAGTTAGAAAAAACACTGTTAATGGCAGAGTTAAATAAGGATTTGAATTGTTTGAAAACGAGCACAGACACATAGAGATAATTAATGAAAACTTTCTCACAGGTGTGCAGATTCCATGTTTGTTAACACAAAGTAAACAAGGCGTTTACAGTTAATTACAGCAGAACATGAGGACATTGAGAATCCACACAAGACTGCGGAAAAAGAGATCACTCTGGAAAAACACATTTTAAAATAAATATACGGTTTTAATAAAAGCCATTGGGGAGCTGAAAGAAGCAGGCTTTCATGCTGAATGCTCTGCGTGGAAGAAGCTCAGAGCTCGTTTTCACATGGATCTCTTCAGACACTCTTATCCGTGAGCGACTTACACAATTTACATTTTTATGCACTGTGTAAGGAATAAACCAGGACTGGCAGTGCAGTTGTGTGCAAATAAACCAGGACAGGGTGGTGTGATGTGGGCCCGAGGCGAAGCCAAGGGGCCGGTAACTGCCCTGGAGGGGTTTGTTTTCACACAACTGCACCATGAGGAGTAGATTATTCTGCATATACAGTGGACTGTAAAATAAAGGTATCATAAATGATGAAGAAATAATGAAGCATTTACACAGCCACTCATTTTGGAGTAGCAGGGCAGAATAATGGTTAGGGAGCTGGCCTTGCAGCTCGGAGGCTGCAGGTTCAACTACCAGCCAGGACCTTTAAGCTCCACCTTAAAATGTCCAGCTCCATAAATCTCATGGATTGGGCTGCCCTATGCTGATCCAGTCTGTCTGTTCCCATAGGGCTTCCCTATGGTGATCCAGTCTGTCTGTTCCCATAGGGCTTCACTATGCTGATCCAGTCTGTCTGTTCCCATAGGGCTTCCCTATGGTGATCCAGTCTGTCTGTTCCCATAGGGCTTCCCTATGCTGATCCAGTCTGTCTGTTCCCATAGGGCTGCCCTATGCTGATCCAGTCTGTTCTCATAGGGCTGCCCTATGCTGATCCAGTCTGTCTGTTCCCATAGGGCTTCCCTATGCTGATCCAGTCTGTCTGTTCCCATAGGGCTTCCCTATGCTGATCCAGTCTGTCTGTTCCCATAGGGCTTCCCTATGCTGATCCAGTCTGTCTGTTCCCACAGGGCTGCCCTATGCTGATCCAGGCTGTCTGTTCCCATAGGGCTACCCTATGCTGATCCAGTCTGTCTGTTCCCATAGGGCTGTCCTATGCTGATCCAGTCTGTCTGTTCCCATAGGGCTTCCCTATGCTGATCCAGTCTGTCTGTTCCCACAGGGCTGCCCTATGCTGATCCAGTCTGTCTGTTCCCATAGGGCTACCCTATGCTGATCCAGTCTGTCTGTTCCCATAGGGCTGTCCTATGCTGCCCTCCACAGCCCTCATGGGGACAACGTGACCTTAGTAAGATCCAAATGCTGTTTAATCATTTTGGAGACATTTCACATTTGGAATAATATACAGCTTGACCTTTTAAAGTCGAGCATATGGAAACAAATGTAATGTCTGAGTTTATTGATGTGGTTGAACCATACTCTCTATCTGCACTGAATGTCCCTGTATCCTGCACCTGCTGCAGATATGGCTTCTGTCTTAAACCACCACAACAAGTGGCACTTACCTACACTACATTCTCTTCACTAAAGAATTTACACATTCAATAATTAATAAAGTGAGTTTCAATGCAATGTACAATAATTTAAGTGTCAGTGTGGGAGAAGGAGACGAGACTAGCTGAGATTCAGGATAGCCACAGCCTTGTGTCTCTACACCGCATAATCTGTGTGTGTCTCTACACAGCATAATCCCACCATGTGCAGCAACCAAGAGAGTAGTGGGTTGGTATGAAGTAAGTATGTAGTAGGCGTTTAGTAGGTATGTAGTAGGTGTTAAATGAGTGTTTAGCAGGTAAGTAAGGTTTACGCATTAAAACTCAATTTCCCAGCAGGCAATGGTATTAACCACTGAATTACTTTTGCACCAGCCACTTTTCTCTACCACACCAGTCACCTTCTGTGAGATAAAGGGTTGCTAATCACAGCCCTGTCAGCTAAAGCTCTATATTTATAATGGTACTTGAGTCAGTGAGTTTCAGCAGTTTTCCTTCCCTTCTGAGGAAATTCGGCGATGTGCAATGCTACCGTGCACAGGAGAGCGGTCCCGCCTGTGGTTCGGGCTTTTTGCCTCTCGCTGAGAGTCATATCGTGTAGTGAAATCTCTTCTCTTAATGCCTTTGACATTTACAGAACAAAACTTCCGCCCACATTTGTGGAATGGAAATCAGCCTATTCTGATGTAAATCTTTCTCATGGTATAAAGTCCTGGATCAGTGCACTTGACTCTCTCTGGCCCTCCGATCGCTCGGGCCAGCGACTGACAGATACATCTCTGACAGAAACGCACAGCCTGTCTGATCCACTTTTACAAACCACACTCAAACTGGGGAGAGTCGTACAGCACAGGAAATACACATCAACTGATCGAATTGTTTCTGAACAAAACAGTAAAATTCAGGTTACAACATAATATAAAATGCAGTTGGTGTAGAGAGAAGATGGCCTTTGTTTTATGTGGTCTGTGGTGCACTATGACACTGTGGATACTATGGTAAAGTGGTGTGGCCTGCCATACTGCAGTTATTACGGTAAAGTGGTGTGGCCTGCCATACTGCAGGTATTACGGTAAAGTGGTGTGGCCTGCCATACTGCAGTTATTACGGTAAAGTGGTGTGGCCTGCCATACTGCAGTTATTACGGTAAAGTGGTGTGGCCTGCCATACTGCAGGTATTACGGTAAAGTGGTGTGGCCTGCCATACTGCAGTTATTACGGTAAAGTGGTGTGGCCTGCCATACTGCAGTTATTACGGTAAAGTGGTGTGGCCTGCCATACTGCAGTTATTACGGTAAAGTGGTGTGGCCTGCCATACTGCAGTTATTACGGTAAAGTGGTCTGGCCTGCCATACTGCAGTTATTATGGTAAAGTGGTGTGGCCTGCCATACTACAGTTATTACGGTAAAGTGGTCTGGCCTGCCATACTGCAGTTATTACGGTAAAGTGGTGTGGCCTGCCATACTGCAGTTATTACGGTAAAGTGGTGTGGCCTGCCATACTGCAGTTATTACGGTAAAGTGGTGTGGCCTGCCATACTGCAGTTATTACGGTAAAGTGGTGTGGCCTGCCATACTGCAGTTATTACGGTAAAGTGGTGTGGCCTGCCATACTGCAGTTATTATGGTAAAGTGGTGTGGCCTGCCATACTGCAGTTATTACGGTAAAGTGGTGTGGCCTGCCATACTGCAGGTATTACAGTAAAGTGGTGTGGCCTGCCATACTGCAGTTATTACGGTAAAGTGGTGTGGCCTGCCATACTGCAGGTATTATGGTAAAGTGGTCTGGACTGCTATATTTAAGTTATTCCAGAAAGGTGCTATTGTTTGCCACATTGCCATTATTATGGTGAGAGGCTCTGTGATTTGCTATATTGAGTGGCATTCTAGTCTGCAGTTACAGGAAAGCGCTATGGTCTGACATACTGTGGTTATTACGGTAAAATGCTATGGTCAGCCATACTGCAGTTATTACAGTAAAGTACTATGATTTGCCATGGTCCTCACTGCAGTAAAGCACTTTGTGGTCTATCACACTACAGTTATTTCTTCATGGCGCTCCAGTCTGCTATTAAGCAGGTATGATAAAGCACTCATGCAGGGGTTATGGTAAAGTGTTCTGGTCTGCATAGCGCTGTACTACAGGTATTACAGTAAAGCACTCAGGTCCAATATCTCTGCCTTTGATTTGCATCAGACGCAGTGAGGACGGAGAGGGGCTTTTTTTGGAGATCCCAGCATGAAAATATGAAACATCAGTTACACAGACAGGGCTATGTGCCTGGAATCAACTGCCTGCATGATTCCTAAAAAATACAGAGTTCATTTATTCACCGTGCGTCTGCAGCAGGCACCATGAGGGTTATGAAGGGAAGCTGGGAGCAGCAGCTAAGCAAGCTTCTTAGCGATTCATAAAGGTGTTGTCCAAATGATTACTGAGCTTAGGTGTGAGCTTAGCACCGCATTATTATTCTTTTACATTAACATGCAGGTAAAGTAAAAAAAAATGTCAGTCAGGCCCTGCATATAAATTAGTTCATTGTTTCAGGACAACAAATGAGATCCTGTATGTAAATCACTTTATTGCTGTGGAGTAGCCAATGAAACAATGTATGTAAATTAGTTTTGCTTTAGAACAGCCAATGAGGCATGATATTCAAATTTGATTATTGCCTCAGAACAGCCAATTACACCCTGGATGTAAATTGGATTAATGCTTTAGAAGAGCATTCTGTTGTATATGTAGGTATTTTGAATGGCAGGGTACCACGCTGACTGTCAGGACATTTTAAAGAGTGTCCCAGAGAGCTAACAGCTTATACTCTGGCACTTAATATTTTAAAAGAAGAAGGAGGGTGGAAGCGCCATTTAGGTAATGCATATGGCAGAGCTTCCAACTGAAAACACGCTCCACAAAAATTGGAAACGCTAATTAAACTCTGAGTGTCATACTGACTTCTGAGTGGAAAAAAAAAGCAACCCGTATGTTATTTAAGAGCTGTGTGAGTCAGAATGCGCCCTGTCTCTGATCCACATTTCATTCCAGCTGCATGAGCATAAACATTTGCACATTTATTTATGAAACAGTGTTAATACCCAGCCCGCCTTAGACCACTGAGGAGCAGGTGGTGTTTTTTATTGTGTGTTTATTTTATGAATCACCTTAACGACATGCAAAAATGAAAGTGAGGCAGTTGCTATGGTAATACAAGTAGCCATGCAAAGAGGTCGATTGTGGTGTGCACTGGTTGGGTGTGTAGGGGGCACAGTATTTATAGTGTGCACTGGGTAAGTGTGTAGGGAGCACAGTGTTAATATTGTCCATTGGGTAAGTGTGAAACCAAGTGTTTGTAGAGTGCACTTGGTGAGTGTGTGGGAAACACAGTGTTTGTAGTGTGCACTTGGTACATTCACACAGAATATCATGATAACAAATTAAACAAGTACACAATTACTCAATATTCTGGTATTGAAATATTAATAACATTGTAATAATATGCATACTCACGCTGTATTAGTATTGAGCTGATATTAGTCTGGATTAATAAAAGATGTGTGGCGTGCTGCGGTTTTGGGCTCTGGACAGAGTGAATGAGTATGTGCCTGGCACAGAGGTGAATGTCACATGAGTTTGTGTGGCTTAAGAACATGTAAATCCTTCACAATGAGACCAGGTCGTTCAGTCCACTTCGGCCTGTTATTGACCTAAAGGCTACAGGGTGTCCAACACGGCATCAAGACTGGACTTCAACACTAAAAGGATCGCTGCCTGATCTACATAACCTAACAATTTTTTCTTAGCATTGACAAGTCTCTGTGTAGAAAAATACTTCTTTATGTCAGTGTGGAATTAACAATATTGGGGAAACTACCCTGAAAATGTAATTAAATGAGCTCCTAACTACTCTGCTCTGGGGAAGAAAATACAGCTACAGAAAAGATATCCTTGAGGGAAAAATAGCTGCAGTAAAAGCTACTTTGAAAAAGTAGTTCACTACATTGAAGCTAATTCATGAAAAGGTGTCAAAAATTGCCATGTGAACTGGAGAAGTCACGTCTCAGGAGTGTGGGGGAGGTTTGAGGTGGATGGGGAATTTTTCAATTCAATGGGGGAACAAGCAGGAAAAAACAGCATCATCTGGATAAAATGTCAGCTAGCAATAACCAGCTAGCACGCTAGCAAGACCAGAAACCCAAGGGAAAAAAAGAAGAAACTAAACAGAGCATTAGAAGGACGAAAGCACTCGGACTGAGAGAAGCCCAACACCTGATTTGGGTTTGGTTCAAGTTTCAGGTAATAGAACACTTCACACTGTGGTACTGTGGTACTAATTTGGTTCTGATTTTAATAAAGTTAAAGTGATTAAACATATTGCACCTAAAAAAACTGGCCCAGCTTTGCTTGAGAGGGCCAGATATGAATACGAATGCTGGGAAAAAAATTATTCCATTTTGTTTTACATGAGCATCAACACGTCCACCCACCCACACGATCTGCTGCCTGGGTGAGCTCAGGTGAGGGAAAAGCTCAGGTAAGGTATGGATAGGTGACTCATGGCTGAGATCAGTATTTATTAAGCTCAGTGAAACTGCAGCAAATTGAGGTAAGAGCAACAGTAACCACCACCCGCGGCAACTGTTGCCTGGGATAAGTATCGCCCACGGTAACCATACCTTCCAGAAGCTATTGCCTATGGTAACCGTTGCCTGTAACAACTATCGCCTGCGGTAACCACCGCTTGCAGAAACCAATGGTTACAGTAACCATCACCGGCAGTAATCACTGTTGCAGTGTGTACACTGCCCATGGTAACCATTGCCCACGGTAACCTTCTCCTATGGTAGCCATTATCATGGTAACCAGTGTATACAGCTGTGATGTGCTGTAGGAGTTCTGGCACAGTCATGTGACTTGGAGCCAGAACACACTATTTTAATTTTCTATTTATCTTATGTGATGTGTGGATAAATATGTGTGTTCACACACGCATGTGTATGTGTATCTTTATGGATGCATGTGTGTTAAACTGGGCAGTGTTAGTTGGATTAAGCTAGCTGGTCTGATTTAGCAGGGCTGTGCTAGCTGGACTGTGTGAACAGGACTATGTTAGCAGGGCTGTGCTTGCTGGAATTGGATAACTCAACCATGCCAGCAGGGCTGTGCTAACCAGGCCATGCTAACAGTGCAGTGCCAACTGGGATATGGTTGCTGGGCTGTGCTAACTGGTTACTGCTAGTCGGGCGGTGCAAGCTCAGTTGTGCTAACTGAACTACACTACTACATTAGCTAGGCTGTGGTAACTAGTCAGTGCTGGCCAGGCTGTGCTAGCTTGGCTCTGCTAACTAGGCTACACTATTATACAAGCTGGACTGTGCTAACTGGTCAGAGCTAGCCGGGCTGTGCTAGCTCAGCTGTGCTAACTGGACTACACTACTACGCTAGCCGGGCTGTGATAACTGGACTACACTACTACGCTAGCCTGGCTGCACCAACTGGACTACATTACTACACTAGCCAGGCTGTGCTAACTGGACTACATTACTACACTCGCTGGGCTGCGCTAACTGGACTACATTACTACATTAGCCGCGCTGTGCTAGCTCAGCTGTGCTAACTGAACTACATTACTACACTAGCTGGGCTGCGCTAACTGGTCTGCATGACTACACTAGCTGGGCTGTGCTAGCGGAGGCACAGTTGGGCGCTATCTGCATGTGAAGCAGGCATCATTACGCAGCCCTTCCCGGGTGAACACCCCCGCTCCCCGGCTGCAGTCCTCACAAATGCAACTCCGCAACAGTACTTATTCCCTCAGGAAGGAATGAAAAGTCATTTATCATTTATGGGGTATCGTGCAACGTATGGCAAAAATCATATCCTTCAGCAGAGGCACATTCCACTCTAACTTCCAGCTGCGAGACGCGACTCTTTGGGCAGAGCTATTAAAACTAAATATTTGGAATTTCGGCGAGTTTTCGATTCCTGTCCCTCACAGCCCCCTCGAATGTATAAGTCTCTGCTGGAGAGTAATCTCTCAGCTTTGAGCGATCAATTTCAATCTATCATTTCTCTCCCCGCTCCTCGCCACTAGAGCTGTCTCTCTATAGAGAATAAGTGGCTATTATATTGAGCTTTGCTTTAATACCTGAGAGAGCCAGACAATGATGAAGTGAGGAGCTTCAAAAGATGAAAACATGTTTTGAAGCAGAAAAGTAATACTCTGTCTTATTAACATGGATTGTTTCCTGACTCTGATCAATAGCAGGGTGAATTTCAGTGATTGTCCTTCACTGGATGGAGCAGACGGCTCGTCTGAGGGAACCGAGAGACTCTTTCTCTTCTCCGCTCAGACTCTAACTGAAGGTGAAGCTTCCAGGAAATGAAGCGCCGGATAAAGAAAAAATTCACTGTACGAAAAGCGTCTGCAAATCAAAATGCTTCCGTCTGCTTTTCACTCACAAACCCCCCCCAAAACACACCGACTTCCTGTCTTTTTAACGGCCACTGCTACAATCAATAACCAATCAAGTGTCTATTTCCAGCCATCATAACAAAGTTGAGAATGTGATGTCTCTTTATTTCTCTCTTTTCTAGAAGGTGTGAAACAGGGGCTGGGGCTGTTCTGAACTAGAGCAAGGGCACAGACCCTGTGTTCACACATTCGAGGACAAAATGAATGGCTTAACAACAGTAATACAGAATATGGCAGAACCACAGAAATATTTTATCAGCATCGTATTTTACGAACACTTCCACGTACTTGAGGAGATGTTTCCGAGGTGGGGCCTCCTGTCTGTAGCTGTGTGTTTGGCTCAGGCTGCTCTTCTCCCCCAGACCTGCTCTCTCACACATGTTTTATTGGATTGTGGTGTGGAGGTTTCAGAGCCCGGAGCAGAATGCTAATTGTGCGTTCACTTATTCATTTCTTTGTAGCTGTAAGTTGGATGTGTGTGATTTGGATCATTATTAGGGGCTGTCATGCCCAGCATTTGCTCGTCTTATTAAAGGAGAATATGAGAACCACGTCTGTGTATGAGTGCATCTTCACCTCAGAGCTGCCCCGAGAACAGCGCTTCCAGAATACAGCATTGCCAGAGACCAGAGAGCAGCACTGTCAGAAAGCAGCACTGACAAACAGCAGAGAGCAGCTCTACCAGAGAGCAGCACTGACAAACAGCAGACAGCAACTCTACCAGAGGGCAGCACTGTCAAAGAGCAGCACTGACAAACAGCAGAGAGCAGCTCTACCAGAGGGCAGCACTGACAAACAGCAGAGAGCAGCTCTATCAGAGAGTAGCACTGACAAATAGCAGAGAGCAGCTCTACCAGAGGACAGCACTGACAAACAGCAGAGAGCAGCTCTACCAGAAGACAGCACTGACAAACAGCAGAGAGCAGCTCTACCAGAGGACACTGAAGCCTCAAATCATTAAAATCATTAAAATTAACACACAGTAACATTTTCAAACCTTGACAGATCATACGCACTCTATTAGTGTTGATTTAACTCTACCAGTGTAGACCATTTTACTCTTCACAGTGTAGAGATAATGCCAGTTACATATAGCATTACTGCTGAATGCTCTAGCATTAATCTGATGTGGCTAACAAACGCATGCTGCTCTCTGCAGGCAAGCACACGCTGAACTTCAACGCGTTGCAGTCAAACGCATGCTGCTCTCCGATGTCCTGTAGACAAATGCACGCTGAACTTTAACATGCATGGAGCACACAAAGCATACTGCTCTCTAATGTCCTGTAGACAAGCACATACTGGACTCTGAGCTTCTGTGCTGCCAACCGTTGCTTTTCTTTGTTATGAATCTTTTGATTTTGCCTCCTCAGCTATCTTCTCTCTGCATTTTGTGGTAAAATTTTCCTGCATCTTCTTCCAGTAGCCTTGAGCAGATGGATAATGGACTCAACAGTGGACAGAGGAATGTTTTTATGACGATCGCCCAGCCTCTGTAAAACGCTGAACCCAAACGAGTGGCTCGGCTTGCACACTGTTACCAGTCTTGCTGGCAAAGCTTGTGCTTGGGGCCTCCATACAAAGGAGCATTCATATAGCTTAATGCTTACGGGATCACATGATCACATTTTTAGATAATTGTGAGCTGTAAATGTGTTTTTGTAAAGCATATGCTGTTTCTCTATGAATTCTGGCAGGATTGTATTTTGCATATTTTTATTTATGCATGCAGAAATAAAACTGGCAAATATTTGTTGTTATTGTATGTGTGGGTCTGAATAAATATGACGACCCCAATTATCAAACATATTTCACTCACACACACACAAACGCATGAAAATTAACTGAAACACAGATACACACATATACACAGACAAATGAAAATGCACACACACACACACACACACACACACACACACACACACACACACACACAACTGCACACACATCCAAATAAATTCACACACACACACTTCCATATAAATACACACATGTATACATCTTTCTTTTCATACAACTGGCTGTATATGATAGTAACACGCATTTTGTTGAAAATTCGCAGGCTCTGCAGAAGTATTCTGAGTGTGAGTGTGTGTGAAATAGTGAACGCTTCGGTGCAGCGGAGCTCGGTGCAGCTGAAGAAAGCGTGCTCTTGGGGCTGCGGTTTCTGCGAGGTTTCGGGAATTCGTGTTGCTGATGGAGAGCTCAGAGCCCAGGGTTTGACCGGATGCCATCTCTGTGCGCCATCTCCGCGATCTCCAGCGTTTCACACTACAGAGGAGAGAGAGCTGAGCTAAAGCTCACCCAGACAGCTAATCAATCGGCTTGTAAATACGACTTTACAGTGATCGTTAAATGCAAATCAAACTGCTTGCTTTTCTAATGTTATATTCATGACTACTTCAAAAACAACAAAAAAAATATTAAATGAAAATCCTCAAACCAGTTTACGCATTCACACAGACTCTGGCTGGTATCCATCAGTCACATGGCACTTAATAATCCAAGACAGCGAGCGATCGTATTCCAAACACATTAATAATTCTGTCTGACACATTTAATCCGAAACGCACACTCGTAATTAATTTGTATGTACTGAGGTGTGTGCTCTCATACATTCTGTAATTTTCTACCTATTAAAAATGAGAGGAAAGGTATTTTATGTGAATCAATGAGGTATCAGACCAGTAATTACGCACACAAACGGAAAATGCCGGAGATTTGTGTGGGCTGGGTGTGTAATTATTCCAGTCTAATCAGGGGAGACAGGCAGTGAGCAGCAGGGATGCAGCTCAGGCCCAGGCAACGTGAACACACAGTATTCCAACATGCACTGGGGCGTCCCCCCCGAGCTGCGGGACAAAGAAACAGGCTTTCTTCAGAAGGTCTCTGGGGCCCGTTGTGTGTTCACCCTTTTATTGGCACCAGTCGTGTTTTGGTCTGCAGTGACTCCATACCCACAGCTGCTGCTCTGTATTTTTCACACAACTGCTAAACCCAACCCAGAAAATAACCCAACTGCCAAGCAACAACACAATGGCCAAACCAAACTAAAACAACAAAAACCCAATCGCCAAACCCCACCCAGAATGATATCACTGAACCCCATCCAGAATGATAACCCAGTTTCCAAACAAAAAACCCCACCATAAAACCCCACCAACAATAACAACCAAATTGCCAAACCCCACCAGCAACAACAACCCAACCACCAAACCCCACCCAGAATTATAACCGAACTGCACCCACTAACCCAATACCGGTAATACCCAATTGGCTAAGTCATAAACCCATTCACACACAGATGCACACAGCGCAGCACACACGGGCATGCACACACACACACACACACACACACACACATTGTATAAACTGCATGACTGAATAACGAGTTAGTGCAGAGATGTAACAGTCAGTATCTGTTAGTTAAAATTCAGGAAAGACTTGCATGGATCAAAAGCATCAAATCATTAATTCCTCCAATTAGGCGGAGAGTAGCGGCTGGTTTTTTAAAACGCATTACTGATGTATTACTGAGCGCGCTCAGTATCACACAAATACGGGCGGGAGACGCAGCCAGCCCTCAGAGCCAGTTAATAAACAATCTGAGGACTGACTGATCGCCCTTCAATAAGCTAATAATCACCTGTTCTCCCGCCTACTCAAACACACCAGTGTCGTCAGATGGCACAGGTGTTATCAGTCAAGGTATGCCTTGAATATTTTACCCACAGACTGTGTTATCTCCAGCCAATCGGCTCCTCATCTCTGTCATCTCCAGCCAATCGGCCGCTCGATCCTGTCATCTCCAGCCAATCGGCGGTGTGTTCTGTCATCTCCAGCCAATAAGCCGACGTCAGAACTGCCAAGTCTGTAGAACAGTTAAGCTAGAGATAGACATGAATTAAGGAGAACAAAACTTGTTCCACTTCAGGTGTCTGATCACATCTTTAGAAACGCTCTGACCATGCTGGGTCCAGCCCTGACCTCTGCTACATCGCCTCCACCTCTCTCTGTAGCTCAGATTGGGTATATGAATAATCTTCAGCGACTTTACTGACTTTATTAAGTCTTGTCCTTGTCTTGTCCTTGTGTGAGAGGTAGTAATACAGTTTTTCTTTTTTTTCATTATCCTTTTTTTATTTTAAATGAGTGAGTGCACGCCCGCTTCCCATCTGACAGAGCTCTCTACCTGTATTTCTGACACCGTTACACCTGCATTCCCAATGGTGCACCTGTATTCTAAACATTTTACCTGTATTTTCAAACTCTCAGTGCAGTACAGACTGTCTTGCAGATGCACAGTTTCAGTACAGTACAAACTGTCTGTGTTGATTTTTGGTGTAGGCTCTGTAGAAGTCATTTTGTGCAAGGCCACGCACAAACAGCTGGTGCCAATATACCGGACTTTTCCAGCTGTATAGTGATGGAGAGCGGGGAAGGGGGCAGTCAGGGGAGCTTACAGTTTCCCTCAGCGCTGTGTGATGCAGGGGGACAGTTTTACCCCCCCAAGAGTCTTGTCAGTGCGCCTGTCCTGAGCATTTTACCATCTGTGTGCCTGGGAAAGAAACCCATCATTCTCCTCTGTTTCACAGCAGTTTTTTCTGCCCCCCAGTTTTTTACTGCAACAGTTCTCATCCAAAGCGTGGTATTATTTTGAGATTAATGTCAAAAACAAGCATGTCCATTGACCACACTGTAGTCAAACAATCATTTTCACAAGTAACCAATAACATTTCAATAAATACAAACAAACAAATGAAAAAAAAAGACAAAAATTAGACACGCTTCATGGATGGCCTGTTCAGATATTTAAACCATCTTTTCATTTAAATAAATATAATTCAACACAAAATTATGTCTAAAATCTACGCCTGCGCCATTCTTGCATAATTTGTTTTATAATTGTCATTATTCACACGCTAATGACCCTTTTACCCTCTCTTTTCAGTTAGCAAACAACAGCTAATTTGAAAATTTAATTGTGACGGAAGTCAATTGTCTGTGGAGTGACACCACAGCATTGGCCCAGAAAAAGCTTCAGCTGCTACATCTGCGCTCATCGAAACAAACACAACGCTAACGCTAACCAAACAAACACACAACCACAACGTTAACACTAACCCCTACCTTGACCAAACAAACACAACGCTAACACTAATCTCTACCCTAACCAAACAAACACAACCCTAACGCTAACCCCTACCCTAACCAAACAAACACAACACTAACGCTAACCAAACAAACACACAACCACAACGCTAACACTAACCCCTACCCTAACCAAACAAACACAACGTTAACACTAATCTCTACCCTAACCAAACAAAACAACGCTAATGCTAACCATAACACTAACCAGACGAACACAATGCTCACGCTAACCTTAACCCTAACCAAACAAACATAACCCTGACGCTAACCCCTACCCAAACCAAACAAACACAACACTAACACTAACCCCCACCCTAACGAAACAAACACAATGCTAACACTAACCCCTACCCTAACTAAACAAACACAATGCTAATGCTAACCCTTACCCAAACCGAACAAACACAACACTAAAGCTAACCTTAACCCTAAGGAAACAAACACAACTCTAACGCTAACCCCTACCCAAACCAAACAAACACAACGCTAACACTAACCCCTACCCAAACCAAACAAACACAATGCTAACACTAACCCCTTTCCAAACCAAACAACCCCTACTCTACCCCAATGCTACAAACTAAATTTTATTTACTGTCAATGCTACGAACACAATGCTATTTACTGTCAATGCTACAAATGCAATGCTATTTACTGTCAATGCTGCAAACACAATGCTATTTACTGTCAATGCTACAAACACGATGCTATTTACTGTTAGTGCTACAAACACAAAGTTATTTACAAACAATGGTACAAACCAGGGAACAGTAGGATTCAGAACTCAGTAGCAGCCAGGTGAAACAGAGCTACTTACTAATTATTCGGGCAGGTGAAACAGACAGGGCTATTTACCTGACATTTATTAGGCCAGGTGAAATCATGGTTACCATGATGATAGGTTACCTGGTACTCACTGAGCCAGGTGAAACGGAAGGCAGAGTTACCTGGTACTCGTTAGGCCAGAAGGTGCTGACGGCCAGCTCGGCGCGCAGCCAGTCCCGGCCGGTGACCCTGGTGATGTTCCAGATAGGGTTAGCCAGGGGGCCCTTGTTCACCTTCACCAGGACGTTGAGGGTGCCGGGGCTGGAGCCGTCCGCCGAGTACAGCAGGTAGTTAAAGTCGATGCAGTGGGTGTCATTCTCTTTCATCACCGGCAGCAGCAGCCGTGCCTTCTCACCTGCGTCATGCTGGGACGAATCCACCATCATGTACGACCCTGGGGGGGAGGCAGGGGTGGGGTGGGGGGGTGGTGACAGGGAGAATTATTAGTAGTCATAGAAACCATGGCATTGGTGGTGAAATAGTATGAGCATTATTGTCTTGCGTTTTGTTTAAACTGTTAATTGCTTTGGCAAATTGTCATACGCAGGCATGCCAGTAAAGCAATATTTAATTGTAAAAAGGAATTGAAGGGGAGAGGGGGAGAGAAGGAGAGAGAGAGAGAGTCCTTGTCCAAAAGACACCTGTGGTTATATGACAGCAAATTCCTGGGAAGGTGTCTTGTTAGCCAATCAGTCTAATGAAGACACAATGAGATGTCAGTGCGGCCAAATGAACTCCTTCCCTGGGGTTCGTTTTCTAACACATTTTCTTGTGTCTTCCAAACAACGTGAAATCAATTATAAGTTTCATTAAGCTGTTTGGTTTTTTTTTTTCACTTTGTTTCGGAAGTGCTCTGGTATGGACCCAAATTGCATAGAGATTTTAACGATTGAGGAAATTGTCAGAATAATATACTTTCCAGTTTTTTTTCTTTTTTTTTCTCCAGTGCTGATATTTGAGCATTTTTGACGTCCCAGTTCTTTCCGTAGCACCTGCACATCCTGGTGGCAGGGCCTATTGTCGAACGCTGCACACCTGCGATGAAGCAGGGCGGCATCCTGCTGGTGTGTTCTGAGGGAAACTGGGCCACGGCCGGGATTGGGCGCCGCTGGACTCCAATCAGGCACGAGCTCCAGTTGAAAGGGCCTTTGTGTTTGCACAATCACATTCTACAGCAGACACAGCCCAACCCGAAAAACAGCGCTGTCCCAAATGGTTAAATATACTCCAATCTGTTGTTATACTCAGGTTTTTATGCTGTATCAGTTTTACCATACTCATTATATTACAGTCTGAATATTCAGTTATATTAAATTAATGATATTACATTCAGAAAATAGATGCTGTTCATTAGTTTTCGTGACTGAATGTTTGGTTTTTGTCTCTCCGTCCATAGGCTGGCCCTGGCTGCAGAAACCTCAGTGCAGAAATGCAGAAATGGTGAATGAAAGGCATGCGAGGTGTCGCTTTAGCATCTGAAAGGGATTTGGGGTGTAAGCCGCGGCGTGGCAGCATTAGCGCTGGAGCCGGCCAGCAGGTGTGGCCAGATGTCAGGCCTGTTTGTCATGATCACAGAGAGACAAAACACACTTTGCTCCTGTGGGCTCCGAATTACTGTCACTGCCAAATCCTGCCGAGACAAACACAACCCAGCCAGCGTGTGCACGGCCCGCCCCCCTCACTCCCCCTCACCCATTTACTCATTTCCCTTTTGTTGTAGCAAGTAACCAACATTCAGATCAATATGTCCCCAGCATGGGACCCCTGAGGCTGGGAACGGTGCATCGCGGGTTCGAGCGGCAGCATCCGGTCTCAGTACAGACACAAAAGGACAATGGAACACATCAGCCCTCAGTATTAAGTGCTAACCGCAGGGATGAAGGATAACTACCACAGGCAGCATGACATGAGGAACTGTTCCTCATCTGAATTCACTCAGCACATGTGCATGCTTTCCGTGTACAGTGTGATAATTTCTCTTTTGGTGTGGCTCAGAATGCTTTTTAGGAGATTTTTGATTTTTTATTTTTTTTACATATGCACTGCTGAAACAGTTGTTGGCCGCAGCTCCCCAGCAGAGTTTACCTGCTAGCTATGAAGGCCTAGCCGCCCCGCCAATGTGTGTTTCATCAAAGTGTGCAATAAACTCAAGATATAAATAATCTTTCCCAGCATGCATCTGTAATAGATGAGGGGGAAAGTCAGGAAAGAAGGTGAACGTTCCTGCTACACTCTGCTACTGCACCATCTCGCTTTCTTTCTCTAAATAGTTAAAATAAAATAAAAAATCTGAAACATTGGACAGAATCCATGTCTTTTTGTGTTTCTCTGCTTTGGACATCATTATGAGGTGGAAATGATCCAACTCTGACTATAAAAACAGCAGGTTGAGGGTGCCAAGGAAACGGGTTTGGGGCAGGGGATTCTGTAGAAACAGAATCAGATCTGTGGGAAGAGCTGGCAGTAAAAAAACCAACAGAAAATGTTCGCCATTCACCAAAACGACTCATACAGATCAGATAATTATTTGAAATGTTTTTAACAGTTTAGACACCAGGAAAGTTCCAGACGTTTACTGACTATTCTGGAACTGTACGCACACACACACACACACACACACACACACAGTTTCTAGCACAGTGACACAGTGCTGATACAAATGCACAGTTTGCACTATTGTGCCTGTTATGGCTAAACTGGTTGTCAGCAAGATAATCAATGTTGCTGAAATTATCCAATCAGCTTGAGGCAGGATAATCAATGCTGCTGAAATTATCCAATCAGCTGCTGCAGCTGTTAAATTATCCAATTCAGCACGAGACAGAATGGCAGTTAATATTACTTAAAGCGGAGGAGTCCCTTCAGCTGGAATGGATCTGTGCTTCTATTCCATTTGTTGCAGTTCATGCTCCGTACATCACAAGGTGTCAGCGCAAACAAAAACAATATTTGCCCATAATGGCGTGAAGTGAGCATAAAAACTGGAATAATGCCTGAGTTTGAGTGCTTTCAAAGTCTTTTTTCACAAGAGTTTCATATCAGAATAACGTCATTTAGAGTTTCAGATAAAAAAAAAATGAGTAGAGGACCATCAGCAGTGACACAAGAGAATGGATTTATGTCATTGGAGATTCTGGCGGGAGCACTCAGCTTTGCTGGCCCAAAGAACGGTAGAGATTTCACACCCTCTGTCCCTGTATTACAGATGTTTCACTGCACTGCCTCTCACTGTATTACAGCAGCTTCACTGCACTGCCTCTCACTGTATTACAGATGCTTCACTGCACTGCCTCTCACTGTATTACAGCAGCTTCACTGCACTGCCTCTCACTGTATTACAGCAGCTTCACTGCACTGCCTCTCACTGTATTACAGCTGCTTCACTGCACTGCCTCTCACTGTATTACAGCAGCTTCACTGCACTGCCTCTCACTGTATTTCAGCAGCTTCACTGCACTGCCTCTCACTGTATTACAGCAGCTTCACTGCACTGCTTCTCACTGTATTACAGCAGCTTCACTGCACTGCCTCTGGCTTCACTGCTTAGAAGTTAGTCTCTCTGTTTAGAAGCTGCTAAACTGCTCTCTCTCTCTCTGTCTGTCTTTTTCTCATAACATTAGCTTTGTGACTCAAGTTGCTGGTTCACATTAAAGTCACACTGCCTCTCACTGTATTACAGCAGCTTCACTGCACTGCCTCTCACTGTATTACAGCAGCTTCACTGCACTGCTTCTCACTGTATTACAGCAGCTTCACTGCACTGCCTCTCACTGTATTACAGCAGCTTCACTGCACTGCTTCTCACTGTTTTACAGCAGCTTCACTGCACTGCCTCTGGCTTCACTGCTTAGAAGTTAGTCTCTCTGTTTAGAAGCTGCTAAACTGCTCTCTCTCTCTGTCTGTCTGTCTTTTTCTCATAACATTAGCTTTGTGACTCAAGTTGCCGGTTCACATCAAAGTCACAGGTTGTCCTGGAGATGCACATGTCAAAATATTATCACCTGTATACAAGATGGCTGCCACAAATCGTGGCCTGTCGTGACAAACGACCTGACTGTTTTCCGCGATCCTCCTGGTACCAGTGAATGTTTGTGCCAGGTAACACAGAGTATTTCTGCAAGATACCAGCCAGTATTTATGTGTTATGAAAGGATATTTCCTCATAAATCCGCTCCATATATATTCTTATAAACGGGGCTTTGAACTGCATCTGTTGTTCCAGGCTCTTGACAAAACATCATAGCCAAAACATCAAACTTTTAGTGGTACCAAACATTAACTGAAACTCCTTTTTTTAAGTGCTTAAACAAACCAGAAACTGGTTCTGGGGCTGGTGTCTGAAACGTCTGGTCTAGAAGCAGCATCACATATAGCAGGACACATTTGTACATATTTCCACATCTGGAAATATTATTTAATATATTTAATGTATTTATGTTTTAATAGTTACTGTGGGTATTATAGATGGAGTGGAAAAGAACACACTTAAACCCTTCTCTGCTCCTCCGACTGTGATTTATCAATTCAAAGCTTGTGGTCACCAAAATCCTGAAGTACTGTGTTTAAAGAATGATTTTATTTGCATTTATTGAGATGTAAACGTCAAGGAAAAATGATTCATTGAGACTAAAGGCCAGCACTGGTGTGATAAAGAGGACCCCTCAACTGACTGAATGGCATTTCAAAAGAAAGAAACATCGTAAAAAAAAAAATAATAAAAAAAACATTTTACTTGGGGAAAAGGGTTTTTTGAAAGCAGCTGGGATTTCTTTTCTTGCACACAAACACAAGCTCAGCATGGCTGTACCTGCATGACTCATTTAATTACTTTAAAATGTTCCCCTGGGGTCTCACAAATCTCACAAATAGTCTCATCACAATTCTTCTGCTCAGAACACATAAATGATACTGTAATTAATTTCCTAACGCACCTCTGTTTATTAAATCTGGATATCACAGCCTCCTTTGAAGCTTGGAAAGCTGGCTAGAGGGAAATCATATCGGGAAACAGTCACAAACGACTTTATCCTCCACAGAGACACCCTCCTCTCCCACACCCAACCAAAACATGAAGGCAACACCCACACTTTGGGCTTTTAATTAATGTGGAGCTTAATTCTCAACGACCACTAATTTTAGATAGTGAGCCCTATTGTGGTTGACTATGATTTTACTAAAGTGGGCTGCATTTTTGCATTAATGACGATGATTCGTATGTTAATGGTCTGGGTTTTTACCTGAATATTGTAAGTACAAATTATTTCAGATGCTTTAGCTGAACTGTTGTTAAATCATGATCAGATGTGTGGAAATGTGCAGAGAATGTCCATTTGTGATCTCTGTGCTGATATTTGCCGTCTCAGCATTTTTGTGGTCATGTTTATTGAACGCTGGCATCTGTAATTGGCATCATTTTATGTTCCTTGTTATTTAATGCTATCTTCTGTTTTCACCAGGTTTTTCATTGACAAAAAGGCATTGCAGCTCAAATTCTGTCTGTCCTTAAAGTGCAAATTTACAGCATTGGCAGCTAAATGAGAACTCAGGCTTTTTATTAATATCCTCTAATGTACATGTGGAGATGTACCGTAAAGAGACAGATCTTTCACTTAAAGTGAAGGCTAAAACACAACAGCCACAAGCGGAAGGAGTTCACTGCCAGCATCCTAAACCAGGCAGCAGCTATAAATACACTGTATAGCCCCTTCGTATGGCTCAATACTTTTAAACATTTTTAAAACTGCTTTGTTGTTTTTTTCTCAGAGCAATACTGGTGACAAAATAACAATTTCCAACCACTTTTGGGAAAAAAGTTTTTGGTTTTGTTTTAATCCAGTCATGCACAAAGCTCAAAGCCATTTTTAAATGTAAGACAATTAAGAAAGTCTCTTGGGTTTAAATCTAAAGAACTTTTGCTGCAACCAGCTTCTTTCTTCCACTGGAATGTGCGTGCCATGATGAGTTAAAAAAAGAAAATTTGCGAATTATAATGAGTTTCTATTTTAACTTTAGAATCAGCAGATTGAGGGAGTTTCAGACGGAGAAGCTGGGAAAGACAGAGCCCGGAGAGATTGGAGAGCTGGAATTTGCAGGCTGGAGGGATGGAGATATTGCAAGTTTGACTCACCTTGGGGAAGCTGGGAGGACAGGTAGGCTGCTTCCTGTGCGCTGACATGCGTCCAATCAAAATCATCATACGGCTCCTGCTGGTAGTCACACTGGGCGGGGCCATCGTCGAAGGCACAGCCCCCTGCAATGCACCAACGGCCAATCAGACACCATCACCATCATTCAACAGCCAATCAGGCACTATCATCATCAGTGAACAACCAATCAGAAATCATCACCAACAGGTAATCAAATGCCATCATCCCAAGTGAAACAGTCAATCTGACTTTCACTTTTCTGTGGTTAGAATAAAATCATGGGTGCATCCATCTGTAAAATTCATACAGCAAAGAAACATAACAGGTGCTTATTGTTTACTGTAGGTCATTAAGTCAAACTTCAGGACACCAGCATGGTAAATATTCTGAAAAGGCTTTCTTTGATGTAAAAGGTATTTTTTGTCCCTGAAACTGTTTCATACTGGCTTGGATCAGAACACTCATACGTTAAGCATTCAGCTGCTAAATAAATTCCACAACAGGTGCTACTTCAATTCAGCCTGCAGAGCGCTGAAAAAAAAAAAAATTTCATATTGTGTCATAAAGTCCAATAAATGCTCTACAAGAGCCGGAGTTTTGAAAAAGGTTGAATTCTTTTAAATACTTCACTGAATGAACGCACAGTCTAACAAAATATTACATTTGGGTGGTTTACATTTTGTAGAATAATCTGGAGAACATAAATAAGCAGAGAAACCCAAATCTCGCCTTAAGTGTGTCGAAAATAAGTCATCGAGCGCGCAGTTATTTCAGTGCATTCTGAATTCACATTAACTTTTTGAGCTGTGCAATAAGGCGCAGGCAGGGATTTACCACAACAATCCCAAATCATCGCACTGAGAAAAAAAAAAGTGAAAAAAAAAATCCTAAATGAATAAGTGGTGTCGTCTTACGGTGGTTTAAATTGCAGCTAAAAGGTGCTGACTCCACAAGGCGCCCTCTCTGATTGGTGCACCCTGCCACTGCCGTCGTACATCACATATATGCAAATGAGAAGCCTCACAGCCAGAGAAATCATTTATGGCTGGTACGGAAAAGAGCCTTACAGCGCTCAAAACCCCGCTCCACTTCCATATGTGGTTCTGAAGAACTAAGAGCAGAAAAGGGTTTTATCTGCCTCACGCACCGACGCTGGGGCCACAGCAATCTGTGCAAGGAACACTCAGCGCAGGCTGTCCACCATTTACAGGCTGCGGAGCGACTCTCTGCATTTGCTGATAAAATTAGGGGCTGATTCTCTATATGCAGGTCTATATTGGCATACTCTGAGATGGGTTTTGTTACACCCATTGTGATATTTTGTTATACATCTGTGTGATGTTAAATTGTGTCAATTATGCACAAACACAGTGTAAATAATGCAGACTAATTAGGCATGAATGCAGTGTAAACGATGTTCACTAACTGTATGAACACACGACTTTGTGTGTTAGTGATGTGTGGAAAACTGATGTTGTGCCTTTGTGCAGGATGTTGTGTGCTTTTGCAGGTTTGTGTTTGTGAGGCTTTTTAATGTTGTGATTTAGTGACTTAGTGTGCTTGTGCTGTGTGTTTGTGCAGGTGGGTGATGCTATGTAGCACAAGTGAGTGATGCTGTGCTTGTACAGGTGAGTGATGCTGTGTGCTTATACAGGTGAGTGATGCTATGTAGCACAGGTGAGTAATGCTGTGTGCTTGTGCAGGTGAGTAATGCTGTGTGCTTGTACAGGTGAGTGATGCTGTGTGCTTGTGCAGGTGAGTGATGCTGTGTGCTTGTACAGGTGAGTAATGCTGTATGTTTGTACAGGTGAGTGATGCTATGTAGCACAGGTGAGTAATGCTGTGTGCTTGTACAGGTGAGTAATGCTGTATGTTTGTACAGGTGAGTGATGCTATGTAGCACAGGTGAGTAATGCTGTGTGCTTGTACAGGTGAGTGATGCTGTGTGCTTATGCAGGTGAGTGATGCTGTGTGCTTATGCAGGTGAGTGATGCTGTGTGCTTGTGCAGGTGAGTGATGCGTGTGCTTGTGCAGGTGAGTGATGCTGTGTGCTTGTGCAGGTGAGTAATGCTGTATGTTTGTACAGGTGAGTGATGCTGTGTGTTTGTACAGGTGAGTGATGCTGTGTGTTTGTACAGGTGAGTGATGCTGTGTGTTTGTACAGGTGAGTGATGCTGTATGTTTGTACAGGTGAGTGATGCTGTGTGCTTATGCAGGTGAGTGATGCTGTGTGCTTGTGCATGTGTGTAAAAGGCAGTAACGTGCTCTAATGGAGCATCTTCACTGCTCTGTCAGAGTGACCTGCAGCAGCAAAGCCCGAAAGCTCCTTTAATGTTTAGCAGAACACAACAAATACCGTTAAAACCGCTAACCCTTTACAGAGGAATCCTTTCCGCTCGGCACACAAATGCCAGGTTCACACAGCACCTCGTAATCTGCCAGCAGTGAGATAATGTCTCCTGACAGCGGTGACCTTGCAGGAGGAGGTCCTCCTTCCCCCCGTCTGAGGGATGGGGACGCGGCCTGTCCGGCGCAGGGGGGGCCCTGGCTGTCACCACTCCGTTAGCGCCGGCCAGACCGCTGTGCGACTGCGTCCGCACCCGCACCCCAGCGGACGTCAGTCTCAGAGCCGAAGCCCCAGACTGGGGTGGGAGGGGTGGATGGGGTGGGGGTAGAATCCGTTTCCAAATTCACTCTCCCCACAAGGGCACCCACTAAATGATTTGCATACTAATCTAAAGACTCAAACTCCGCTAATGAAAAAATTGTCTGTACTTCATTTACATAATACAATAATTATTGTGCCTGATAAACCTCAAGGGCGAATGGTGCTCACCTCCCCTGATAAAATTGGGTTAACCACTCTATCAGCATGCAAACACGGAGCAGCCGTCTGCCGCTGCCACTCCCGCACAGGGGTGGGGGGTGGGGGGGGGGGACTGCTGGGGGCGATTTTCAGTCCAATACGATAATAACATCTTTTCCTGTAAAACACATTTATTAAGGACTCTAACTTCTTTTCATTCAGAAACCAGATGACTCACCCTATAAGACGTAATGAAATAATATTCTGCATTTTTAACCACTCAGATTTCACATTTTAGCCACTCCACATATACACAATAGGGATGGAGACAAACACCCCCTGAAAAACAGCATCTTTTTCCATGGACCATCTGTGAATTAATTTAGGAGAAGCGATTTGACTTTAAAATACATGTGCGATGCCCGCAATAAGCTGAATTACGAGACGCTGGGGCCCGCTGCCCGGGACCTGGGTGTGTAATTTCGGCAGATAAACTGCGCGGGGACGCAGACGTTCCCCTGGACCACAGTGTTTCATCAATCTCGGGGATATCTCCTCCCAATGAATTTTAAATATGATACAGGGGTCCAGGGGGAGAGCTGCGAGCTGCAGACTTTCTGAGCGAATGTGAGCAGGGTGATCAGGACTGGATCTGTGGCTCCCATGGTCAGACACGATGCGGTTTGGAGTTCATTACAGGCTCCCTCCCCCTGTGCCATTTCAGCCCAGACTGGGGGGGCCAGACTGGGGGGCACACACTGCGCACGCCTCATTTCACAAAACAAGTAAACAATCCAGGAAATGCACAAATAAAAGAAACTTGAGATTCGTGCGGTCATGACCCCGCCAGGATGAGTCCGACTGGGCACCAGATGGCACCAGGGTATATTCTCAGCAGCTTTTACACTGCCTTACATGAGCTTACATCAGCTTGATGTGAGATTCGAGGGTTTGTTAAGGGTTTTGGGGGTATGGGGGTGTAGTTTTGTTTGCAGGGTGGAAGGGTGCACTTTTGTAAGGTAGGGTGCACAGGTATAGTCTCATAGCAGAGTAAGGGTGTAGGGTGTGCAGGTATAGTCTCATAGCGGAGTAAGGGTGTAGGGCATACAGGTATAGTCTCATAGCAGAGTAAGTGTGTAGGGTGTGCAGGTATAGTCTCATAGCAGAGTAAGGGTGTAGGGCGCACAGGTATTGTCTCATAGAGGAGTAAGGGTGTAGGGTGTGCAGGTATAGTCTCATAGCGGAGTAAGGGTGTAGGGCATACAGGTATAGTCTCATAGCAGAGTAAGGGTGTAGGGTGTGCAGGTATAGTCTCATAGCAGAGTAAGGGTGTAGGGCACACAGGTATCGTCTCATAGAGGAGTAAGGGTGCAGTGTGTACAGGTATAGTCTCATAGTGGAGTAAGGGTGTAGGGCATACAGGTATAGTCTCATAGCAGAGTAAGGGTGTAGGGTGTGCAGGTATAGTCTCATAGCGGAGTAAGGGTGTAGGGCATACAGGTATAGTCTCATAGCAGAGTAAGTGTGTAGGGTGTGCAGGTATAGTCTCATAGCGGAGTAAGGGTGTAGGGCGCACAGGTATAGTCTCATAGAGGAGTAAGGGTGTAGGGTGTGCAGGTATAGTCTCATAGCAGAGTAAGGGTGTAGGGCGCACAGGTATAGTCTCACAGCAGAGTAAGGGTGTAGGGTGTACAGGTATAGTCTCATAGCACAGTAAGGGTGTAGGGCGCACAGGTATCATCTCATAGCAGAGTAAGGGTGTAGGGCGCACAGGTATCGTCTCATAGCAGAGTAAGGGTGTAGGGTGCACAGATGTGAGATGTGAGGGATCGGGTTTGGTAAGGCTTTTGGGTGTATGGGTGCAGTTTTGTGATGGTAAGGGTGTAGGGTGGAAGGGTGCACTTTTGAATGCTGTACAGGTGACAGTACAGAATGCTGTACAGAGACACATTAGTGACTGAGTCGCAGTTATACAGATTTCTTCAGAGCGCACTGTGCTCTGGAGGCTGTGAATAGCCTGTCTCACAGCTGCTCTGTGCTAACTGCCTTTATTAGCTGATAACAGCAATGAGTCCATTCTCCAGCCAAAATATCAAAAAGATTTCATTTGAATGAGACTTTCACCTTTTTCTTCTGAGACAGGAGATAACGGCACATTGCCAATCAGAACACAAGCCCTCCTTTATTTTCTCTTTGTGTTGTACATCCCGTCCGTGCAGGAGAGAGAGAGGCAGACGGGCTGGACTGAAGCTGGGGTAACGCTAATGATCCGCATGCTCACGCTCGCACACAAAAGGAACTCCTTAGTCAACAGAATTCAAACTTTTTCAGCTTGCTAACTTTGGGAGCCTGTCCATCAAGATATGATTTTCGCACCTATTATGAGTGGGAAG
>JAFBMS010000732.1:62500-64180 GCA_019788955.1 Albula glossodonta | reverse complement strand
TGTGTGTGTGTGTGTGTGTGTGTGTTTGTGTGTGTGTGTGTGTGTGTGTGTGTGTGTGTGTGTGTGTGTGTGTGTGTGTGTGTGTGTGTGTGTGTGTGTGTGTGTGTGTGTGTGTGAGATGATTATGTATGCAGAAGGGCTCAGTAGGAGTCACTCTAAGGCCAGAGCTGAGCAGTTAAATGGTTGATTATTTATGCACACACGTGTCTGTATTTAGACACAGCTTCAGACATGTGCTGCTCCTGTCATCTCTGCCGCTGTGGAAAAATCTGTGAACATCGCCGGGCTGAGCTCTTCCTGGAACAGCCACACAGACGTGTCGCAGCCAGTGTCTGAGGGCCATCTGAAATCGTACGCCCCTGTGTCTAATGCACACACACACACTCACTCTCTCTCTCTCTCTCTCACACACACACACACACACACACTCACACTCACATTCTCACACAGACACACTCTCTCTCTCTCTCACACACACACACACTCACACACACAAAGGCACTCTCACACACAGACAAACGCAACGGCAAGCTCTGTTACATGTTATACAATGACAACTAACATGTAAAAGGACTTGGTCTTTTTATACATGTATCACTAAAACAATGCTGACACATAAAACATGAACAGTTGACACATAGTCTTACTTACATGTGTAGCATGGCCAGCCCGCTTACATATTAGTTATCATTATAAATGTGTAACTAACATGCAAGAGGACCAGATGTCCTTGTTGAGAACATCACTGACTCCTGTGTCCCCCTGCAAAGCATGGTACACCTCCACAGTTTTGATTATTGTTTGTAGACACATTTATTTAGGTTTTTTTTTTTTTTAACAGAATGCATTTTATTTTATTTTTGTAAATTTCAAAATTACACTGCATTTTACATCATCATGTTTCCATGAAAAATTAGTTTGACATCTAAAACAGCACCGAACACATTTATGAAAATAAATAATTGGTTTTGGTGGTTTTCCTGTTTTCACCGGATATGGTGAACCTGACCGTGGGGTAGACCAACGACACTGCAGAAGTGGCAGTGCAAATCAAACACGGATGCAGACTTGCTCTCGGGTAGTCATGGTACAGATAAGCGCAGGACATCGTGGTATAGTGGGGGACTGTGGTTGTGTGCTGGAGGCTTTCCAGGCCGTTTGCTTTAAATGTTTAAGCGCTGTATGACAGGACTGCACACACTGCTGCCTGATTGGATCCCAGCCTGGGCAGATTGCAGCGTAATACAGTGTAATGATTAGGGAGAGGTGGGCTCCTAACACAGTGACTGCAGGTTAGATGACCATGATGATGGTGCTTAACCTGGGGTCCTATCCAGTCATACAAATGGACTGTATATTAAAAAGTAGGCCGTCAAAGCTGCTCCAGGCAAGAGCGTCTGCTAAATGGCAAAAAAAAATAAAAGATACACTTCTAGCACTGTGGCACCCTGCTGATTTCAAATTGAGGGCAAAAGAAGAATGGGATAGATTCAGTCAAACACAGTTAGTCTCCTAAAGGCTACGTGGAGTTTAATTAAAATGGACTTTACATTACTACATCATGACAATCACAAATTCCTTTAAAGAGACTCAGCATGTCTGAATGAGTCTGTCCCGAAGGTCGGAGGAATTTAGACGAAACAGAATCTAAAGGGGTGAGTCTCATTATACTAATATGAA
>JAFBMS010000732.1:50000-57500 GCA_019788955.1 Albula glossodonta | reverse complement strand
TAACAGGGGACAAAGTCAGACAAATGCAATACTGAAAGTAAGCAAATCCTTTTTTTTAAATTAATGAGAGGGGTGAGTCGGCGGGGGAATTTTGAGACGTGTGATTTGTGAGACGCTGAATGCCACTGGCTGCAATTATAAATGGCTGTATTCACTCTCTCGATGTCCCCTGTGTGACAGCTCTAAATTCATAAACATCCAGAGCCCCACCCATGCCCTCCGGCCTCAGACCCCCCCATCCCTCAGCTGGTGTCTAAGGTGAACTCCTAATAAATCCCCCCTGGTATGCCCCTTAACATACAGTGCAGTCAGGGACAGAGGTGGAAAGCCCCAGCTTCAGAAAGTGGAAGTACTACAATACAAAACATGCACTAAACCAGCTGATTAGCCTGCTGCTACCTGGGCTAAAGAGTAGCGCTAACTGCTGTCATTGAATGGAAAACATACATGGTAGTACTTCTACTTTCTGAAGGCAGGATTTCTTTTCACCTCTTGCCAGTGGTTTAGTAATTTGGAGATCACGTTCTGGGTGCATTGATACAGCTCTCTTGTTACTGCTGACTCAGTCTGAGACGCGAAACTCGGCAAGTTCCTCGTTAGCTGCCCGTGGCCCTTGCTCTGCTAAAGAATCTGAGCAGCTAAATTTACACGCACATCAGTGCCCTGAATACGACCCATATCCCAAATAAGGTCTCACTCAGAATATTCCACGCCGTGTACAAACACCTCTTCTTTCCCGCTCACAAACAGCCCTGTATTTAGAACAGACATCATGAGGACTTCCTCAGAATCCTTCAAATAGACTATGGCACGTGCCCCGGTAATCATTGAAATGATACAAATGATCATGAAAAATAACTAGTTTTGAAAAATGTGTCATAAATTGCAAGCGTGAGGATGTGGGCACTGGGGGCCTGTGCTCCAGTACTGCTAAAAGTCTAGCAACATCCCTGTCCATAACCTTTAAATCATTAAAATCATATATCTAAACCTTGGATTCCTCTGGATATCATGACCGACATTTTCTTATGACCATCGATCCAATATTACGGAGATTTCTCTCTTTTTGTTTTTCTGGATTGGGGACATTTGGAGTACATGCTTCAGACAGGCCTGTTGTTCATTTTGTGTGCTGTACGTAAATTACTGTACATTTTGTGTATGGTGCATTAATTACATAGCAAATCAGACTTCTGCACCAATCCCTCTGATATTGTATGTGAGGTAGAGACATCCGGCAAAGATAGCAACCATGTCTGATATCCGGAGGAGTGCAAAGACAATACAAGTTTGATAATTAAATCTGGATGATTGAATCCGGCTAGGTTATCACCAAAACTACAAATATGCTCCACAATTAGTCAACTATTTTTGGCAAAAAAAAATTTCGTGAAGCTGAACTACTCCCTAGAAACTCTTCGTTTTTATCTGGTGAATGAACTGAGCGCTTCATTCACTGTTGCCGGTCAGACGTTTACAGCTGTCTGTGTTAAACAAGAAAAAAACAACTGTAGTGAGCACCTTCAACCCCCCCCCACCCCACACACACCCCTCCTTTCTTATCTACCTCCAGCCCTCAGAGCCTCTCCGTTGTTTTGTTTGAGAGTTCCCTAAAACATGTCTCTAAATCATTGTTATAAGAGCCTGTGGCAGGATTGGTACTCTTTTGTTGGAAACATTACCCATGTGAAATTCTGATTCAAACCTCCCCCCCCCCCCCCCCATCTCCACTCTGGTCAAATCCCCACTCCAGACTTTCTCCAGACTTCTGAAGGAGCTGTGCGCATCTGTTCCTTTATTTCAGACACTTTACGGACTCTTTATTCCACTCTAGCGCAGACTTAAAAGCATAAAGGCCGGCTGGCATTATTGTCAGAAGAGAAAAAAAAAATAAATTAGTGAATTACGGGGAATGAAAGATTTTTTGCTGGACATTCCCAGCAAGCTCTATCAAACACTTTCTGATTTCTTTCTCATTCATCTAGTACTTACATTTTTTCCCTCTGTGGTTCCAGAGAAAATAATTATGTCAAGGTCTCGCCCTAAATATTAGCTTTTTTTGCCTTGATAATGTGTAAATGCGTGATTCTAAATAGGCACTGGTTTTGAAGGAACCACATTCGCATTATCTTCCATGCCAAAGTCAAATACTAAAACAAATGGGAAGGTACTTGATTACAAAGATAAATACAGACGGGAAGGCTCTGAACCCTTTCTGATTGGATGAATCTGTGTAGATTGAGAGTTCTCAAGCTCATCTTTGACTGCTGGAGTACAAGCGCAGTGCTCATTTCCTGTTAAACGAACCACACAAAGCGAGTCTCTTTCAAAAACCACAGGGGATCCCCCTCCTTGGACAGTATTTCCCTAAAACACCGCTTTCCCCCCCCTCCCTTTTTTCTCTCTCCTCCTCTATCTCTGTCTTACTCTTTCTGCTTCATAAGTGACTCAAACGAAACTCCTTTGAGCCGTTTCGAAAAAACACAAACCTTACACCACCGCTAGTTCATTTGCATAACAGGTCCACGAATCCTGACTCAGAATCTTCCCCCCACAGCCATTTTATAACATGGAAGAGGGGTTGGAATCGATGTTGATTAAAAACAAGAAAGAAAGAAAGAAAGAAAGAAAGAAAGAAAGAAAGAAAGAAAGAAAGAAAAAGTCAAAGGGAATGAAATGAATAACTTGTAGAACTGGAAATGGTAAAAAAAATGTAAATGTAAGAAGCGATTGAGTAAGCCCAGTCTTGACAGGACTTCACACTGTGTAAATGGCCGGTGGACTTTGGTCTGTAACTGAGTGTGAGCCATCTTAATGGGCGTGATGGTAGTCTGTGGGCAGATTATAAATGGGGCAGGTATAGAGAGAACAGTGTTTACCTGCACGGTGGGCCCATTCAGCAAATGCAGGAGAGTCGTACAGGTGAGGACACTTCCCCACCGCAAACGCTCAAGAAAATCATTAGGTGTCTTTTTTCAGATGCCTTTTTGAACAGATCAATTCACACATAAATACAACACAACCCCCAATGTAATGTCTGGTTTCCATTATACTATACTAAGTATACAATGTACACACACATACACACACACACACACACACACACACACTTGTTTTCGAACTGAAACAGATGCAGCTGGACGGCCTTTAGCTGTGTCAGAGAAACATCTCTGTGGACAATAGAGGAGTGTGGTAGACACACACCCCCTGCCTATTTGTGTGCATTCCTTCCTGTATGACATCATCCCCTCTCCCCCTGCCCTGGAATCTCATTGGCTACTGATTGTGGAATTGCTGATCGGGTCCAAACATCACAGCGGTCTGCCAAGAGGTGACATCATCAAACTGAGCTCAGCCAATCACAGAGAGCCCTGGATGCTTCTCTGATCCCACCGAGCACTACCCCACCCCTGGCCCAGCCACACCTACATACGTGCATGCACACACACAATTAAAAAGGGGGGCTCAGCTGACCAGGGGAACAAAATGTAATTACAGCAAGTCTGATCCATCTTGTAAATCAATGTACCACATTTACCATGTCTTAGCAAAATGGAATGTATTACAGTAAGCGGCTGTGGTATAAAATTTTGTCAATGACTTCAGTAGTGCTGGTTTGTGTGGGTCAGCTTGCTAGGTACAGGTGCCGTTCAGGTTTGGAAAAATCGTGTAAAACAAATAATATATAACTTTTTATTATATTTATTATTATTTTTTACAGGTCAGCAAGCATTCCCTTGTTTGGGATGTGTTTTTTCATTCATTAATTCATTCTGAAACAGGATTGCAAAATCAAATTTTTGATTGATTTGCTTATAACCTTGATGAGACTAAGATTGTTGATTAGGTCTTGGCCTTGGTGTTTCTCTGTGGAAAGACATGGTTTCCTCCAAGATGGTTAGTGTCATTTTGACCAATAAATTTACATTCATGGAAACATTTTCATTTCAGACAGAGTCCTTTATCTCAGTGGTTTTGTTTTGGTTTTGTTGGCTGTGGTTTCCATGTGGTAGTTTCAGTAGTTTTTTTTTTTTTTTTTTTGCCATGTTGAAGAGAGGAGAACACAGTTTGTCTTGTCTCTGTTTCACAGCGTGTGAGGGGCCAGGCCGATCCTTGCAGTTGTTTTCTCAGATGGTATTTGACGTATGGGCTGTGGAAGAGGCGAAGGCAGAATTGCTCTCGAGATCCGCAAAGCCTCATCCGCACCCTTCTGTCTCAGAGGACGTCTTTGAGGGTTTAGTGCAAAGCCCTCAGAAAGAGAGGGAAATATGGAGTGATGCTGCGTTGCCAAGGGAGCCGCCGGCCGGTGACGTCGTGCCACTCTATGCTACGACTCCCCGACCTGAAAAACCCATTCACATGGTACCCAGCTAACGCGCCATACTCTCTGGCTATTTGTGAAGTATTGTACAGATACAGGACTACAGTCTGACCACAGCTCTCTCGGTTTCAGCGCCTGGCTCTCTCTTTCAATCTAGCTAGCTGGTTCCTCCCCTGCTGTAATTGGCCAGATAATATGTAGTATTATTGACTTTGTTGTTTCCTTACTGTATTTTTTTTCGTTGCAGCACAGTCACATGTAACACATCACAATATCATGAAACACTCACACACACACGCACACACACAAACAAACAAATTGTACTGAAAGACCCAATGCAAACATTACAAACTCAATTTGACAAAGCACACACTTCCATTCCACCAGTCCTATTATTTTGGTATTGAGGTGAGTCGCCCCAGTTTTTAATGTGCTTAACATTTGCATAACACATTTGGCAAACACTGGACAATGAACCGTACAAATTCATACTATTTATAAAAAAAATGTGCTGCAGTGCAAAATAGATTTTTATTACGATATTCTACAATGGTTTTAAAATATATAGCAGCATGTTCCATAAGAGTTTATAAATGAAAATGATTATTAATTATTGAATATCCCAGGCCTCTTGGTGGGTAAAATAAGAACGGTAATGATACAGCGTCGGACAGCAGTGGGGCCTCACTCAGTGCACAGGTAGGAGATATGTTTCATGTCGTACCTGGCAGCGGTCAGCGAGGACACCAGCTCAAGGAAACGGTCAATATGAATTATTGATATTGCTCGCTCCTGAATCAAAAATAGCCTACAAGGCTACACGGCCTAGCCTCCCCTGCCTCCATCTTTATTTATGAGTACGACGGGGGCGAGGGGTGACGTATGAGGAAATCCAGCTGTGAGGCCGATCTGTGGCAAATTTCTGGGTGACGGATTGGTGGATCTGCAGCTTCAGCTCATGCAGTCGATTTGCATAAGTATGATTCTTTTGCAGTAAACACCAGCCTTAGAGTCACAGCATTGTGGGATGAGTGTTTGTATGGATTTGAATTCATAACCACACCGCCGTAATTTTCAAAGATAACAAACACTGGACATGCAAGATAATGTCTTCTCAGTAGCATACAAACAAGGCAGTACCATTACCAGGCAATGAGTTAGTATTTGAGTTGATACTTGATGCCGGTGCTGAGTGTTCTGAAATGCGTAGCACGTTAGCACGATGTTATAATGTCTGTGACTAATTCTGGCACATTAGGTAGCGGTAATAACATTTATGACTATTTTTACCATAAAGAGTCCCTGTTATTCATCCAGAAACTATGTATGAGTAAACAGCCCGTTATAGTGCAGAAAAAATATCAACTGAATGGAAATTGCCTGCTGTTGATTAATATCAGCACTTTCAGAATGTGTAAGGTGTGTGTGTAGTTTGTGTTTTGAGTGAGAACATATGTTTGTTTTTGTGAATGTGCATATACATGAATGTGCTTTTGTGAATGTGTGTGTATGTGTCTGTTTGTGTATATGAATATAAGTATTTGTGTGAGAGAGAAAGAGATTGCACTTGTGTATATGTGTATTTGTATCTTTGTATGTATTTGCAGCTGCTTGCTGTTGTGTGTGTGTGAGAGCCTGTGTGTGTGTGTTTTTTTTAAGCTAACCTGCAGCTGTTTGCTGTTTTGTGTGTGTGTGCGTGTGTGTGTGCACTAAGGAACAAGCAAAGGCAACATCTACAGTTTAATAAATATCCCTTACAGAGGAGCGGAATCAATTATTGGTCTGAAAAGATTGTTTCCCTGTCCGCCACACCGCAGAGGTCGTGTGATTGGTGGAATGTCTGTGAGGGCACAAACACCTTGTGTCTTCCTGGGTGATCACATGGTCATGAGGCTGTGCTGAGGTTAAGGGGTTGTTTTGTTCCTTTGTGCACAATTTAAATTCCCCTGTCCGTTTGAGACTGTTTCAGATGCGGGCAGAGCTGGATCTCAACACGCATTTGGGAGGCTGATGAAAAAGCTCTCAAAAAATAAAAGAGTATCACTGTCTAAAATCATACACGCACAAACAAAATTGCTGACCCCTTGTGAATTCCTTGCTTATAGTCAACAGAGCGTGGGGTAGGTGGTTTTCTGTATCAGCATGTTTGGTCAATATGTTTGTAGTTTTTGTTTGTCATATTTTGTCATAGTTATCATAGTTTCCACGTTCTGTATGCTTTGGTTTGGCAACAGTACTGTGACTGTTATGCCAATAAAGTACAGCTGAATGGAGCTGAGTGAGCGTAAGGGAGACTGTGGTTTTAGTTCTGTGTCTCTGACTAAAAACGAATCTGTGTATGTTAACACCGAAGGTCATTTGTGAACGAGTGAGACAGAGAGAGCACGAGGGTGAATGTGTGACAGAATTAAGGGCACAGTGCACGGCCCTCTCACACACATGTCTTCATTTTACGTGCAGTCCGTCTGAGAAGAGCAACATCATCTGTCCCCTTTGGAAAAGCCAAAATTGGCCCCTGGGCTCTTCAGTGATTAGGGGGAACCCCCAGCAGGCGCTATGCGATCAGGGACCTCACCCCGCTTATTTGGGACTTCAGTGCAGTACAGTGGTTAGGGGGGCTTGGCTTGTAACCCAAAGGTTACAGATTCAGTGTGAGTTCTGCATTGCCCTTTTTCCTAAATCTGGAGGGGTTTTGGCTGTTCCAAACTGCTAAATCTGGGGGGGTTTTGGCTGTTCCAAACTGCTAAATCTGGGGGGGTTTTGGCTGTTCCAAACTGCTAAACATGGTGATGAGTTTGTCAGGGTATGGGTAGCCGTCTCATGGGAGTAATTGGGTCTGACTACTACGCTGCATGATTAAATTACAGCACAGGAAATTAAAGATTCAAGCAGCACCACTGTGGTGCAAGCATTCTTTCCTCAACATTTTCCCATATTCCATGAGGATAGCGCCCCTCTCATAAGCTGCTCGGCAGATTCGAGCGCGGTTTCACTAATGCTAAGATGATAGCATGATGATCTCCTTCCATGGCCTCCCCAGTTGCTGGACCGACTCATCATCTTACCTTTAAGGAAAGTTCTGGAACACAGTGTGCCTGTTATTCTTGGAGTTTTGAAAGTTTCCATCTTCTTCATTTGTAAAAGAAATGGAGGCTTTCTTTAAGAATCTCACTAGACAC
>JAFBMS010000732.1:0-45000 GCA_019788955.1 Albula glossodonta | reverse complement strand
GTTTCACTCTGGCTTAGTGCCTGGAAGTCACTACTCGGTGGGGATACCGTAACCTTGACCAGCCAATCAAAAGTGATCTGAGAAATAATGATAATAGTAATAAGAGGAAGAAGGAGAAAAATGTTTTATTACTGTAGACCTTTTTATGTCAGACAGAGACGCTTTACAAACTAGATGTACACACAGACAGGAGGCCATTGTTTTATGGTAGGGCAGCATAAACTGGAGACTACTTTCGTCAAGCCCGCCTATCTGATCCTTTACAAAATCTATCCTCATGACTCAAAATGCAACAGTCACACAGATTGTGCAATACCTAACGCAGATGGGTGACTTCTGTTCTTATTTACACGTCACATGGTGGTGTTGTGCATAATTACACGTCTGTGTAAGTGCTGCGTTTTTCAAATTCCCAGACGAATGTTTCGATTTGTGAGGTGTGAGAATTTGAGGAAAGTGGCACAATTAGCAATGAGCTGCCACGAAAACAAATCATATAGATACACAATACTCAATTAACCATGCATACAATTAACAAGCACAAAGCAAGGGAAACAGTGGTAAAAAATGGATCATAACAAGAGGCTTAAAGGGTCATTATATCTAAGGGGTTTGAAGGTAGAGATATTTCAGGTCTTATCCATGACTGAGATGCATTGTGAAACAAAATGGCAGCCAGCAGTTTTGTGGGTTAGCCACTGGCTGTTTTTTGTAAACGTGTACATATGCATATGTACGTTTCTGTATGTGTTTGAAAAAGCTCATCTGTATTTAAGTCTGTGTTCAAGTGGTATTTTAATATTACCCAGCCTTAGTAAGGCCAAATTAGGGAGGTATTTATCTTGTGGACTGAGGTTGGTCCACGTGAGGCTTCTGTACAAAGGTGTTGAAATGCTGGTATTGATTTATCATTAAGAATCCAATCACCTTTCGCTTATATTCAGCTGAGGAGGAAGTGATAGAGGCTCCTTCTCTCCTGGCAAAATGAACTCCTCTTAACAAAATAATTGTGCTCTGCTTCCTTTCTCAAGGTATTCTGCCATCATAAACGATCCTATCTTTAACAAATTACCGCTGTCACCTCCAGGCAAACCGCAGCCAGAAAAGCAGTTATCCAGCAGCTCTGATTCTTGCAGCGTGCTCACGATGTCTAAAAACAGAACACCAAACACAATAAAAACCTGGAAGAAAAATTGCCTATCTTATCCACAGGTCCATTATCAACTTATACACGGACATCTCATGGGACTATAGCAGACGCTAAATAGTAAATATAAAAAGTAAAAGTCTGAATTTTTCAGTGCTAACTACACTCCTGTGCCTGTCTCTGCTCATCTGGTCCCACCCCAGCCAGCTACACCCTATTTTCGAAGACACACAGGTGTCTGTACAGCAGACTATTTCAATATCCCATTAACTGTGCATAATTAACAGGGATAAATCTTACATAAAGCACGTTTAGCAGTGTTTTATTTAACCTTTATTTAACCAGAAAACCTGACTGAGATTTAAAATCTCCTTCGTAGGACGGACCTGAGGGAGTATAGTCGCGGTAAAGTAACGAGAATAATTAGGGCTGTTCTCTGCTGGTCTGCTCTGGTCAGGCCTTAGCGTCCTGTGTGGTTTGGAGTGTAGCTCCTACTTTGAGCTCAGCCAGGGTTCGAAACGGGGGGAGGGGGGCAGTCGAGGAGCCCCCAGAAGGCATTAGGAGCACCCCACAGGAAAGAAAACTGTAAACCTGGTGGGGTGGGGGGCATTTTGTCAATGTATTGGTGTAATGACCCATCCCTCATATTTCAGTATGGACTAAGAGTATTGTGCCCTGGAATTTTAATTCTCAAAAATGCAGAGCAGAGTGTCAACAAATTTATGACTCCAGTGAAAATGTGATTTAGACCACAATTTACAATTCAGTAATTTGGATGCACTTATCCAGAGCGCATTGCAATGAGTGCATTCAAATTGGACTGGACAAATGAATACAAGTCGCTATGGCAGTATGAAACTCTTTTCACTGACGTAGCCATTACAATGCCAGGAAATAAGATTGTTTGGTGGACGTTTTTTTTTGGATGATGCGTAGTGCATCTGAAACTACAGAAATCACAAACCTTTCTTTTCAGACACGATGTCTGACACATGGTGCCTGCGCTCCAATACCCCAGCACTCCCTGTGCTGTTTTTCTGTGGAAAAAGCAGGGCAGACCCATAGCCATACCGCCGGTGGCTACAGCTGAGAAAAAAAAGCGAACCGTTTGAACTGCCTGCCAAGACGAGACAGACGCACACAACAGAGAGGAGACCTGCAGAACTGGACAGCCAGGTTTCTCTCTCTCTCTCTCTCTCTCTCTCTCTCTCTCTCTCTCTCACTCTATCTCTCTCTCTCTGCGAGCTGGGGGAGGAACAGCTCATGTCGAGCCTCCCCAGGGCCTTGCTGTGAAATCTGACAGCTCTGACTGCAGGTTTATCGGGAGTACGTCCCTATTATCCTCTGAAAACATCAAAGGCCCTTCAGGTTTTACAGCCAGTCTCTGCTGGCTCAGGAAGAAGGGAGAATACACAGTGGTGTAGTCAAGGGTGTACACACAGATACAGTGTACCCATATACCATGCACCAGCTACACTTCTGGAGTTGTACAGTACACTCACCTATTACCCATACACCCTCATACCATTAATACATACACTATAGGCTTTGGAATTACAGTATCGTCCACCTCCTCAGACAGCATACTCGCCTATTAGCATGTATATTTTGCCTTGGGCTTTTGGGCATGGTTGTGTTGCAGATTCGTTTAATGTATGAGGCCATTGGATTGTGTCGCAGCTGTGGGTTCCGAATTTTTAAATGTCATTTTTCCCCACACAGAACTCAGTCAAACTGTTACATACATTCCCTATCGACTTAGGCAGTCTTTGGTCATGGCATCCTTCTCCTATGTTGTTGGAGGATTACAAAGTCAGCTACATCCTTGGTCTGTGCATTTACAGCTACCCAGCTGACTGACAGGGGGCACTAGAGAGCAATGAGACTACTGCATTTACACACTGTAATACCTTGGCACGGCTGAGCCAAATGTCCCCTCACCAGTGCAGATGCCATGGCCCTGATGGGACGCACGATCTTCAGTCCCAGGGCTCACCTCCGCCTCCCAAACTAGCTTCTTCACCGCATGGACAACCCCGAGGCCCCACCATTGGCAGACCTCTGTTTGTTGTTACTAAGAAGCTCCACCAATCATAGGCCACGAAGACACCACTGGAATGGGGGTGTTATGTGGGGCCTCCTTCCTGGAATTGGTCCTCTGGAATCTCCAAAATTCCCAACCTTCCCCAAATTGACCATGACTGTTTTCATACTTCTCCACTCCTTCTGTGTGGGGTGGGGGGGGGTTATCAGTCCTGAGCGTAAATTCTTTACATTTTTTTTTTTTTTTTTTGCTTTCTCCTCCTCTAAAGTCTTATCGGGTACAAGCTAAAGTGAGCCCCTCCCTCGCTGAGATGGCGTTTTATCAGCAGCTCTCGCTCCCTCCCCTCTGTCTGACCACTGTCTTATTCACTTACTACCCAATCCTCCATAGTATAACATACCCAAGGTCTCTCCCTGAGAAATCTCCTCCCCTATTTAGAAAAAACTCCAGCAAAGCCTATTTGTTCTCCAGGGCCAAAGTTTGGGCAAGACTGATATATTTTATTTTGCCTGACTGGAATGAAATCTTTCTTTGATGGGTGAATGAAACCATGACAGGCCGACACTTTGATCTGTTGTTATTGTAATCTTTGTTAACATTAGCCTGATAAAATATTCCACTGATTCAATAAAACAATCAGCACAAACCTACTACTGATAAACCTAGGAATGTTGCTAGGAATAAGCTGTTCTGTTCTCAGCAATTTGCAGTTATGGTGAATACAACATAAAATAAATCAATAGCAATGTGAACACAACACACCACTGTCAAAAATCAGAATAAATGCTTAAAATCTCAGCCACATATACTTACATCCATACTGAATTATTCACAATCATGTGTGAAAACTAGTGGCCCGCAATGTCCTATCTGGCACAAAAATATGACATCATGAACATGCCGGGAAAGTTCAGGAAGTTATCAGATTTTCCACTAGAGACTGAGCATGTGCAGCTGAGACTAGGGACAGGATTGGCTGCACTCTGACAGTGTGAATCTTAATTGGTTGGTATGGAGGAGCTTACAGGAAGAGAATGAGGCGTTGACAGCACCGTTACATTTGCACATCTTCTTTAGTCCCAGCAGGAGCTCCTGTGCCAGCAGACAGAGTTTATGTGTGTGGACAATAACAGAAACCTACATCATCAGTAGTGAACTGTTAATGTTCCATGGCTCCCTGACAATGTCTGTTAAAAACACTATGATCCAAACTTATGGGATCAAAATAAAGCTCATTACCTTGAGTGACTGTTGTTATGTTTATTTAATAACTATGTGGCTTAAACTTCATTACTATCACATGGGACAAGTATCACATGTGATTGTGTGGCTTCAAAGGTATTAAAATCATCTTGCCCTGACTGTCATAGATGTCACACAAATCCAGGTTTTCAAATAAACATTGCTCAAATTGTTGAATGTATTATGGCCTTTTGTATCCCTGAGCCACACTTTTGATAAAAAAAATATAACTGGTCTGATACAATAAAATTGAACTTATCTGAAGCAGATTTCTCTCACTTCCCAAAATGTTGTCCTTTTGCACACCGACTGTAAACAGAGAATTCGGGACCATTTCTGACAGAAAAATTCAGGTGAGCGGCCTCTCCCAAAGACACAGCAACAGGAGAAGCTCAGCCAGGATTAGAGCCGACGCTCTCCTGGTCAGAGCCCCTGGGTGCTGACCTCCTCCCCACTGTCCCTGTTTCTGTCCGATGACCGCATTCTTTTCCATTAGATGTCTCAACGGATGGAAAGAGTCTGCTGTTGTCACCACCAATGAATTTTGGCACCCTCCTCTCTGCCTCCAATCAACACCCCCCCACCGCGCGGACCAACCTCTCCGACCCCCCGACCCCAAGATGTCTCTGGCAATCAGCTCGACCCAAACCACCCAGCAGAATCCCTTATTAGGTTGCCCCATCGCTAATGTAATGCCTTCGCAGGAGGCGGCTTAAATGCTTCTATTTCAGAGGGTCCCGTACCCTGAGCTCACCTAGGGGGGTATAGGGTTCCCGAAAACGGAGATGCGCCCTGGTTCCCAGGGAGCTGCCGGGGCCACGCCTCGCTCCGTACATAAAGAAGAGAGCGTGTAACGGGGTCCGGATAGATACACCGCGTTAGCACGATCTGAGCTCTCTCCCCGCTTCCTCACCTGCTGGATATGAGGAGAAGGAGAGTCATGTTCCCAGAAACCGCTCTGTATGTGGCCAACTACATCCTGAGGTTAGTTACGCACTCTGCTGCATGGTGTGCCGGGAATAAGAACAGAGTGAGAGAGAAGAAAGAGAGAGAAAAAGCAAGAGAAAGAAAAGAGAGAGGGTTGAGAGAGGGGGGTTTCGGAAGAACAGTGAATAAATGTAATATACATATTTCAATATTTTTGCTATGAAAAATAAAAATTGAGACATATTTAACTTCGAAAGAGTAACAGAGAGAGAAAGAGAGAGCATTTGGTTTGGTTTCTTACCTGTTTCTGTGTTAAACTGATCTGATACCAAACGGACGTGTAGCCACATTTGTGATGGGTTTCGTTTTTGCCCTGGGCCCAGCTTGACAGAGAGTGGGGCTTTCCCTCTGCTGTAGGACTGCTGATCTTGTTTAATCCATGTTTGAGTGCGTGTTTGTTCTTCATTAAGTTGCTCTTGACAAAGGCATTACTAAATGAACATAATGGAATGTAATGTGATGTAATGTAATTAATGGTGCAGGGACTGTAGAGTAATGAGATGAAGGCTGTACTCTCTGCTAACAAATCATCACCTTCAGCCAAAACAGGATTAGTCACAAAGCTTCAGAGTCGGTTCAGATTTCAAACCTATTTGTTTTTTTTTTTTTAAATCTCAGCACTGGACACTGTCAAGTTATGTGTTGGCTTTTTTTTATATTTTTGGATATTAGAAAATCCTTTTTTTTCATTTGTCTGCTCTCTGAAGACGACCAAACCCATGGGAGAAATTGAGGCTGACAGCAAGCCTATATGAATGTTGTCGTTGTCGTCATCTCCATTTTGGACACAGTGCATTTCATCGGCTCTGGATCAGTGTGGTTCAGTGCACTGAGCAGTACCAGTATGGCCAGATTTTGGGGGCTTTTTGCACAAAAATTGTAGGGAAGTGCAGCTGAACATTTGGACAAAGCACTTTAAAATTGCTTCAGTGAACATAAAATTGCATAATTCTCAATCTGTACAAAGTAAAATGTTCAGTGTTCATTTAACTTGAGTAGAGTTCATATGAGCCCACTCTCCAGATGGACCAGATGTACTCTATCAGAGCTGAATCAACACCGAAAATCGTTTAATTATCACTGAAAAGTTTACTGTGTACAAGAGCATTGAAGTATTTCTTAGATGCCTGAATGTAAATAAAAATGACCACAAAGCTCATTTTTGGTGACAGACACTCAGGAGTCAAACATACAGCATCAGCACAGGTGAGAGTGAGAATGCAGAATGATAAGAACAGGCCATTTAAGCCTATGCAGGTTCACCATTCATCTGCAGTCTAGAGAGTATCCAGCACCGTGTCAAGCTTGGACTCCTGGCAGTTAATTAGAGAGGTATGAGTGGAATCATACACACACAGACACACACATATTTTACACACACACGCACATGCAAGCACACACACACATGCACACATATATTTTACACACACACACACACACACACACATACACACACACTTGTGTGAGAGTTTCGCTGAATGTGGTTGTCAGGATGCTCCACTATAGATGGTGATGTTGATGTCAGTCAGACACTCACTCACAGATCATCAGCTGTTTCCTGAAAACAGGAGCTGTCAAACTTGAAAAATGAAAAACCGAAAATAATAATAGGAGGAAAAACAACCCCCCCAAAAAAAAAAAAAAACTACTGCTGCTGTTTCTCGTTCCCGTGTCGATAGAATTAACTGTCAATAGAAAAACAGTGCTGTTCTCTTTCCCTTTTTGAGCTCAACTTCAGTAATTTACAGCATGTCAAAAGCAGTCGTCTATCACAGTGTGATGAAACGGCAGATTTACTCAGCCGGGTGCAGCTCTATTCAAAGAAAAACTTTTTTTTCCTTTTCTTTTTTCTCCCCCTCCCCTCAATCTCTACCCCCTCCCGTCGGCAAAGCACAGAATTTAGCTTTGTTCAGAGCAGTGCTTAATTACCTTTGCTCCATAGGGCCCTTCTCTATTGAGTTGGCTCCTGAAGCAATGACTGGGTGGAGGGAGGGGGGGGGGGGGGGGGTTTTTTTTTTTTTTGTGGGGGGGGGGGGGGGGGGGGGGTGGTTGATCAAATTCAGCTTGTTATTGTCATAAACATATGTTTTGAAGGGGTGTGTTTGAGATGCGTAAAGAGGTGGGGGTTTTCCAGAGGCACATGTCCATGCTGCAGCTGGACACCCCACAGCAGGGAGTAGGAATCTGAAATATTGCCGCCTTTAGCTGGAGGTCCAATTTGGGCAAGAAAACAATTGGCCAAGGCTGATGGAAGGCAAACAGCGGGTAAGGCAGCTAAACTTATCAGTCTCATTGTTCTCCAGTATTCCATTCTGGCATTCCTAAGTTAAGGTATACAATGGGACAAATTAAAAGACATTTGGTTATGAAAATGATGGTAATGCAGATAACAGTGATAGCATAATGGCATGCCTCATACCTCATGATGGGAGGACATGCCATGAGCTGTCAGTCTCTGTGGTCTGAACCAATCAAAATGTGTTCCCCTGCAGTAGAACTCCATGATTGGTAGCATTTCAGGCAGCTACTGGTAGCTCCTCCCACTTGTGGAATCTCTCATCCCTAATTGATGATGTGATAGTCCATATTTTTACCACCTTCCTGCTTTGGCACCAGGCCGTAGAGGCTTCAGCGAATGGGTATGAGAATTAGAATGGGCTGAGATAGGCCTTGGCAAATGCCTGGACACCGCGGATTTAGTGTGCCTGGCTGGAGTACGAGTTTTGGTGAGATATAGGCCTCTGAAGGATAATTTTCTGTGATTTATTTATTGATTTATAATTACTGTTATTTATTTGTTGCTGTCAGCATCCCGATAAGGTTACCCATTACCGTCCCACAGTAACAAGCCCAGTATGCACTCAGCACAGAAGATCAGAGGCTCGCAATAAGACCAGGATCATGTTATGAAATCTGAACAGTCTAAGGGGGAAGACTTCGGTCCAAGTTGTCTTGTTGCCACGGGGACACAAAACAAAAATCCCCCCCACCCAACCCCCCCCCCCCCCCCCCCCCCCCCCCAACCACCCCTCCCTTGCTAAGTCCCTGCTGTATCTGATATTTGCTGCCTGAGGAAAGATGTGAGTGTGTGTGTGTGTGTGTGTGTGTGTGTGTGTGTGTGTGTGTGTGTGTGGACGATCATAAATCAGTCGCCGGCCCTCTGGCTGGGCTCTGCACACACCCTGTCTCTAACGTTTGCGTTGGCGAGGAGAGATTTACAGCAACATGTCATCGAGAGGGAAGCCTGAGTCCCACAGGAACCGGGAGCGGCGCAGAGCAGTGAGTCACCGCTCGTGATAGCAGGGACCGCTCTCCATGCTTCCCCTATGTCACGGTTAAATCTACGCCAAACAGTGTCCTCCTGCCCTTTTTCTTTTTCAGCACGGGCACTGATTCAAGATCAGGTTTACCCTTTCTATTGTCCTAATCTCATCAATTAGGAGCTAAACTGATCCTTGATCAGCTTATCCACACCGAGGAGAATAGGTATCACTTAAGCTAAAATGTATTGGATATTAACTAAAATGCAGAACTGATCAGGGTTTGTATTTGTAAGAGGTTAAGATTCAGAGGGATTTAGACAGGTTTACCCTGTCTTTGTCCAAACTTAGTCCATTTTGAGCTAAAATGCAAAACTGACTGACAACAGTGCTTGTATTCATAAAGCATCTCTGAGTGGGATTGCTGATGTAAGCAAAAATGAACCCCTACTCATGATGAATATGGACCATCAGGTAATTCATTATAAAGTGGCTTTACTCCCATTACAACACAGGCATATAGCAGATGTCCTTGTCCAGAGCAACTGGTTTCACATTTTTACGCACTGCTCATTCATATTTTCTGAGGAAATTCAGTATTTCGCTCGTTGATGGAAAGATAGTGATATATCCAGGAATTGAACTTGCAACCTCTGTACAAGCCCAGCTCCCTTAGTGGAACTTTGTGGAGGTGTAATATCTGATCCAGATATTAAGGCAGATTCAAAAGACTGCAGCACTTTGTAACAGGACTGCTCTCTTTCTATTTTCTGCAAACACCCCCCCCCCCCCCCCCCCCACCCTGCAGTCCTTCAAGGCCCACGGTGTATGAGCCCCCATATTACAGCCGCTACGGGAAGGCCCCTATCCTAGAGACCTTCTGCACCCCCCACCAGGGCAAAGGCGGGTACTGGATGAGCCCCCAGAGGCACCACCTGTCGGGCACCACCTGGCGCGACCATCACCGCCGAGAGGTGGTCTTCCCCGGAAACACGGGCTTCTCCGACGTCCCCTCCAGCCACCTTGCTGGTTACTGCCGCCTTCACCACACCTTAGTGTAAGTTCCCCAGGACTGTTCGTCACTTCCTCTATGTCACTTCCTATGATCCCTCAACTCATCACTTCCTGCCTTTCACTTCCAGCACATCTCTTCCCGACTTTCACTACCAGTTACTCCCCAATACATCACTTCCTGCCTGTCACTTCCTGTGATACCCCAACACACCACCTTCTGTCAGTCACTTCCATTCACATCACTTCCATTCTCTCACTACTTGCATCATTTCCTACCTATCACTTCCAAATTTCTGTTGCAGCAGACAGGAAGTGTGAATTACCTTCATTGTGTCTGTGTCTATATGCGTGTGTTTACATGACTGTGATTGTACATTTGTATTTGCATCCTTTTTTCATTTCTCACCAAGATTAAGAAACCGTGCAAGCAAATCTTCGCTGCAAAAAATGTTTACAGTGACAATATATGAGGTAAGAGTTATTAGTAGATTGCTTAGTACATTCTTCAGTTCTGGGGGAGGATTTTCACACTCTTGTGGCCCTGTAACCCTTACACAGACCTGCACTGGAATTGGTGCCCGGGGAAATTAAAACGCACAAAAGGGGAAATCCCGGGGCTCGAGACCATTTCCTCCGCTTCTCCACGGTCTACCTCTTCCTCTTCTATTCTCTTCCTGCTCGCTTCCTCTTTCTGGTCAGGGTCAGGTGATGCAATACTAGTCCCTTGTGGGTAGCTGCTGTCTCTAATCACAAGTTCTAGAACTTTTCTAGAAAATTCCTGGATTGTTAGGGTTAGATGCTGCCAACATATAAATATGCAATACTTCCCGGTCATCACACATGAATGTTATTTACCTGGAGAGTTTTAAATTTTCTAAAACACTTTGGGGGAATATTCTTACTGTAAACAAAACATTATCACTAAATATTTCCCCAGTGTTCCGGGAACATTTTGGCCAGGATTCAATAAACACTTGTTTTTAACTTTTTGGAATTTGGAATTTAACTTGTTTTTAACTTTTGGAATGAGAGGATTTTGTTTTTCCACTACAATAACAGTTTGCCAAATTCACTTCCATGACTGCTGGACTTGCCAAACTGTATCAAAGAAGATAAAAATTAACACATATTTAACTGTGAGTTAAAGTTAAGGACAGAAGTTGATTGAATAGCAGTTTTGGAGTGAGCTGTGGGGCTGGGGCAGAGCTACAGGGACTTGTGCAGCTGCCCACACACAGCTCAGGCAGTGTGACAGTCCCATGGGGAATAACTGGGCTCTCTCTGAAGGACAGCGGCCAGGGGATGGACAGCAGGCTCATTTATTTAGGGTCCCTGTGTGTCTTATCCTCCCTCTTGCTCTGTCTGCCACGATCTCCTGGTCACCTGCACATAATCGCAGACACACACACACACACACACACACACACACACACACACACACACACACACACACACACACACCCACTCACACACCCCCCAACACCACACACACACACACAGACACACACATATACTTGCATACTGTCTCTATCCATAAACACAGTCTCACACACGTGCACACACACACAAACACACACACACAGACATACACAAACACATACACATACACTCGCATACTGCTTCTCTCCATAAACACCACAGACATACACACACACACTCACACATTATACATACACATTACTAGTTATGCAGTCACGAATCATTGACGATGGTGTGGGCAATGAAAGCGAAAGAAAAAAATGACATGCAGGTTTACATTGTCAACAGTCTGCATCCACAGGCTTAAAGATAAAGGTCTCAAACAGGATTCCCTGAATTTTGACTCATGGGCCGCGGTTTTATAACTCACTTCATCTTCATTCAGCCTGACCGTGCCCCCTCTTTACAACCACAAAGAGGGACTGTGTCTGCATATGCGCAGTCAGAGGGACTGTGTCTGCATCTGCGCAGTCAGAGGGATTGTGTCTGCATCTGCGCAGTCAGAGGGATTGTTTCTGAACAGTCAGCATGTTCATGTGTGTACACTGTTATGTGTGTTGATATATGCTCATTCTTTCATGTGTGAGTGTTCGTGTATGTGTGTGTGTGTGTGTCTGTGTGTACATGTGCTTGTGTTTGTCTCTATGTGGGTGTACGTGTGCAGGCATGTGTGTGTATGCATATGTGACTGTGTGCACTGAGCTCTTAGGCATTAGTGAACTGTTGATAATAGAGAGATTAGCTATATGCAGTCTCAGCTTCGCCGTTTGCTCTCGTAGCTCGACTGCACGTTTTTACACTGATCCCAAGCAGCAGGTCTCGCAGCTCACCTGCGTATATTCACACCAGCGGCATGCTCTCGCAGCTCAGCTGCGCATTTTTTCACTGGCAGGTCCCCACAGTATTTTCTCACTGATCCTGCATTCTAGCTTTTTAACATGACTCTAATGCTTTCACCAGAATTAGCATCTTTCCAAATTACTGAGCTCTCCACGGTATTCAGCTTCAGGTGTCTGCGCTGTGTGAAACCAGACAGACCACGAATGCATTCTTACTCTTGGTGCAGACAGAGGTGTGTGAAAACAATAACAGTTTAATGTCGCAATGCAGCAGCTGCCCCAGAAATTAATCTGCTTTATTATCTTTCTTTATTAATTTTATTTTTATTTACTTTTTAAACATTAATTCATTATTGTCTCTTTTTTTATTTAAGAACACATAAGGCCATTCAGCTCAGCTAGGCTTGTCAGTGATCTTTATTTTTTTTGTCCTGCTCTGGATAAAGCACAGAGAAAACAGAGCCATTGAACATTCAGTGAAGGGTTTTATACTCCACTCCTCCCCTCCCCCCATTGGCCACACCTCTGACCCTCAACTCCACCCCATACATTAGCCACTCCCCCATCCCAACTCTCCCCTAAATCTGCTTTTCAACACCTGTAATGAAGGACTACCTGGTACTGTTTATGGGAGAATTTAAATGCAAATAATGTGTTCATTATTGCAAATAATTCCTCACAAATGCAGTCATGTATTCCATTTTCACCTAACACACAGTCACACGCATATGCACACACACACACCAACCCCCAACACTCAAATGTAGGGGCATATGTACATAGACACATAAATAAGAGCTACAAGCTTATCTATAAACTCCAGAACATGAATTTCAGAGACTCAGAGAGTGAAACCTCAGCGGGTCATACAGAACCAAGCTTCTAATGAAATTAGTACAAAGCCACACCTGAAGGCTTTTCGATTCAAACTACTCTTCAGGTGTGTCCACACCTGCCAGCAGAGCACCTGTGCCTTTTGTTTAAACTGCTCGTGTTGGTGGCCATGGTTTGGGCTAACAGTTAGGCCTAGCCCTTCACAGGAAGATAACAGACAAATGTCTACTTCTAATGTGGTCCTTTGATTCAGCCTGAATGGAAGAGTGTATTTTAAAACAGAAAATGGTTAACGTCATTAGGCTGACTGTGGTTATGAGACAAGGGTGCGGTGTCCATAAATCGGAGTCTGCATTCACTGCTGGACACCATATAAGACCCTGTCTTCCTGCTGTGATTTGTGACTGCATGTGGGCTGCACACAGTCTGCAAACTGCACATGTGAACTGCACACAGACTGCAAACTGCACATATTAACTGCACACATACTGCAAACTGCGCATGTGATCTGCACACAGACTGCAAACTGCACATATTAACTGCACACAGTCGGCAAACTGCACATATGAATTGCATTCAGATGGCTAATTGCGCATATGAACTGCACACGGACTGCAAACTGCACATATGAACTGCACACGGACTGCAAACTGTGCATGTGAACTGCAGACAGACTGCAAACTGTGCATGTGATCTGCACATTTACTTGCATAGATGTGCACCCAGACACTGGCCTGTGATAAGATAAGGCCTGAGCCACATCCCCACAAGTGACTTTTTAGGTATGTGATGGGGGTGTGGGGGGTACCCACTCTTTATTTGCCTGTTATCTCCTGGGGTTGGGTGGGCTGGGCCTGGGATGGGGTGGGGGTGGGAGCAGGACTGGGATGAAGTGGGGAAACAGGTGCAACTGGATCTGTCCAGGAGAACAGCTGTTGCAGGCACTCAAAAGGCCCTGTGTGTGCCACACCTGCTGCAGTGAGAGCACTGGGCCCCACTTAGGCTCTGATCCATACACTGTACCAGCACCACTGCTCCACACTGCTGCTCCAACCATTGATCCACACTGACCTCTGCTCCACTCTGCTGCTCTGAGTGTTACTCCACACTGACCTCTGCTCCATATTCCTGTTTTGACCACTGCTCCATATTGCTGCTCTGACAACTGCTCCACACTGACCACTGATCCACGCTGCTGCTCTGACAACTGCTCTAAACTGACCACTGCCCTGACCACTGCTCCACACTGACCACTGCTCCATATTGCTGCTCTGACAACTGCTCCACACTGACCACTGATCCACGCTGCTGCTCTGACAACTGCTCTAAACTGACCACTGCCCTGACCACTGCTCCACACTGACCACTGATCCACGCTGCTGCTCTGATAACTGCTCTAAACTGACCACTGCTCTGACCACTGCTCCACACTGATCACTGATCCACGCTGCTGCTCTGATAACTGCTCTAAACTGACCACTGCTCTGACCACTGCTCAACACTGACCACTGATCCACACTGCTGCTCTGACCACTGCTCCATAGTGCTGCTCTGACCACTGCTCCACACTGCTGCTCTGACCACTGCTCCACAGTGCTGCTCTGACCACTGCTCCACACTGCTGCTCTGACCACTGCTCCATAGTGCTGCTCTGACCACTGCTCCACACTGCTGCTCTGACCACTGCTCCACACTGCTGCTCTGACCACTGCTCCATAGTGCTGCTCTGACCACTGCTCCACACTGCTGCTCTGACCACTGCTCCACACTGCTGCTCTGACCACTGCTCCATAGTGCTGCTCTGACCACTGCTCCACACTGCTGCTCTGACCACTGCTCCATAGTGCTGCTCTGACCACTGCTCCACACTGCTGCTCTGACCACTGCTCCATAGTGCTGCTCTGACCACTGCTCCACCCTGCTGCTCTGACCACTGCTCCATAGTGCTGCTCTGACCACTGCTCCATAGTGCTGCTCTGACCACTGCTCCATATTACTGCTCTGACCACTGCTCCACACTGCTGCTCTGACCACTGCTCCACACTGCTCCACACTGACCACTGCTCCATATTACTGCTCTGACCACTGCTCCACACTGACCACTGATCCACGCTGCTGCTCTGACAACTGCTCTAAACTGACCACTGCCCTGACCACTGCTCCACACTGACCACTGATCCACGCTGCTGCTCTGATAACTGCTCTAAACTGACCACTGCTCTGACCACTGCTCCACACTGACCACTGATCAACGCTGCTGCTCTGATAACTGCTCTAAACTGACCACTGCTCTGACCACTGCTCAACACTGACCACTGCTCCACACTGCTGCTCTGACCACTGCTCAACACTGCTGCTCTGACCACTGCTCCACACTGACCACTGATCCACGCTGCTGCTCTGATAACTGCTCTAAACTGACCACTGCTCTGACCACTGCTCCACACTGACCACTGATCAACGCTGCTGCTCTGATAACTGCTCTAAACTGACCACTGCTCTGACCACTGCTCAACACTGACCACTGCTCCACACTGCTGCTCTGACCACTGCTCAACACTGCTGCTCTGACCACTGCTCCACACTGCTGCTCTGACCACTGCTCCACACTGCTGCTCTGACCACTGCTCCACACTGCTGCTCTGACCACTGCTCCATATTGCTGCTCTGACCGCTGCTCCACACTGCTGCTCTGACCACTGCTCCATAGTGCTGCTCTGACCACTGCTCCATAATGCTGCTCTGACCACTGCTCTGACCACTGCTCAACACTGACCACTGCTCCATAGTGCTGCTCTGACCACTGCTCCATATTGCTGCTCTGACCGCTGCTCCACACTGCTGCTCTGACCACTGCTCCACACTGCTGCTCTGACCACTGCTCCATAGTGCTGCTCTGACCACTGCTCTGACCACTGCTCAACACTGACCACTGCTCCACACTGCTGCTCTGACCACTGCTCCACACTGCTGCTCTGACCACTGCTCCATATTGCTGCTCTGACCGCTGCTCCACACTGCTGCTCTGACCACTGCTCCACACTGCTGCTCACTACTGTGACCACTGGTCCACAATGTTGCTATTAATGAGGCAGAATTGAAAGTGTTAAAGTTTAGGATAAGAACTAGGACAGTTTGTACATTAAATTGAGACAATGATTGGCAAATCATTGTCATCAGTGTCATCTTAAGACTTAAATCAGTGTCATCTTAAGACATGTTGAAAGCGTAAGAAATGGAAAATTAATGAAAATGTTAGCTCAGTTATCATTTGAACATTTTATTGTAAAAAGAACGGAAACACCCCTTAATTTGTAGACTGTCCTATTTTGGTGTTGTTTCTTATTTTCAGCTTTGTTCACTGATATATCTAAAATTGTGACCCATGGATGAACACTTGGCTGGGCTTTTAAAGTAGCGTTCAGACTTCAGCTGATCTGCTGCATGTCACCGATGAGTGCTCATAAATATTCACTAGCGAGGGTGATAACTGAGCAGGGCAAACTTTACGCAGTGGAGTTAATGTGGGACCATCCCGAATCCTTCCCCCCCAACCCCCCCCCCCCCCCCCCTCAACCCCACCCCCCCTTCCCCCCGCTCCTCTCCCCCCCCCCCCCCCCCCCCAAGGCATGTTTGTGTAGAATTTTTTTTTATTTATTCTTAATCTCTCTCTCTCTCTCTCTCTCTCTCTCAAAACACAACTTTTCTGCAACTCGAGGTCAAATTGTCATCATCTTCCACTTAGATTTGTTTACAGCTATAGGATTGTAATGTTATTACAATATCTACAGAGTATTTATTGTCCTCTAATTACTCAGATTACTCAGAAAATGTCCACTGAAATGTCCTGAAATGGCTGGAAAACAAAAGACAGTTTTGGTGACCACTCTCACGGCCCTCATGTAGCATTCGCTCCAGCTTATCTTATGGTCACTGAATGATATTAGTATATGATTTTCTCAAAGCCAACAACCTGATGACCTTTTAAAAACTTTTGTGGAAAACAAGTTATGCTTTCATTGTTTCTGAAACAATAAGGGAATTTTTGGTGCAAACATGTAAAAAGGTACAGAAGAACTGGACAGAAGTTATGCCAAGGAAACATTTTCAAAAACATTGAGAATGTTGTGGGAACTGTTTTAACATGAAGGAAATGAGAGGGAAAGAGCTGTTAGCTCAGGTACAGGGATTGCCCTGGCTCCAGCCAGGGGAATTGTGGGTAATGAAGCGTGTGAGCGATAGGATTGCATGCATGTGTGTGGGTGCATGTGAGAGCGTGTGAGAGCATGTTCGTGCGTAGTGGTCCTGTTTTTCTGGAATAGCTCATGGAGCGCAGACTTCCTCCTGACCCTCACAGACCTACATCATTCCTGCAGGGACACACGCTTCACACGCTCTTCTAGGGCGCTTTCATAGCTGAGACACTTCAGTTCATATACTTCAGCTGATTCTGCACAACTGGATTTGGTTGTTTATGCAGCTGGATTTGCTTGGTCCTAAATGGTGCATTTCTGTCTCTGTTACTGTACGTATTGATTTGTTTGCCACTTAATTATTTGATTTGCTTGATACTTTTTTTTTTTTTTTTTAACATGTTCCCAGTTGAATTCGATCTTATGTTCCTAGGTCCCTCTGGGCTATGAGACAATGCTTGCTACCTCAATGGTTTACTGCAGTTCAATCAAAATATCTGTACTAGTCAATTGAACAAATCAAGTAAGACGACACACCGTTTATGTCCACTGTGAAATAAACGATTGACTCTCAGTCTGGTCATCCATATTGGGGCAGTTGCGTCCCGCCATTTTTCAGCTGGAATGGCAGTAGAATGCTGAAGTTAAAAGCGGTGACAGGTTCTCCACCCGCCCCACCCTGACATGTGACAGGTGAAAACTCTTGGCCTGTTCAGCGCAGTGTGGGGTCTCCGTTTGGCCCCCTGTTTGGAGAGCAGATGGTGAGCCCACAGAACTGAATCAGGAGAGAGCCCCTCAATCTGACAGGGGCCAAATGGGGTTTCAGAGTGGGGGGGGGGGGGGGGGTGAAAGAAGAATTCAAATAAATGACAACAGCCAAGAAAAGAAAAACACAAGAGGGAGACAGACGGAGCAGTCTTTGAAGGCTGGGCTTCAGGGGCTGTCAGCTGTGTGCGGCCGGGCTGAGAGAGAGAAAACACAAACGTATGTTGAGCTGACAGACTGACTGGCCAGGTGGATAGAGGGGGAGTCCAGGTGTAAAGACAGACACACAGACACAACTGAATTCTTTAATTACAAAACGTGCATTCTTTAGTTACCACAAAGAATTTAAATGTTTCTGTGGGGTGTATATCTATGTAGCATGTGTGTGTGTGTGTGTGTGTGTATTTGTGTCTTTGTAAATACATTAGTACTGTGTGCTTGTGTGTGTGTGTGTGTGTGTGTGTGTGTGAATACATTAGTACTCCCTGTGTGTATGTGCATGTATGTATGGATGCATTGATGCTATGAGTGTGTGTGTGTGTGTGTGTGTGCGCGTGAGTTTATGTTTGTGACTGTTAGTGAAAGCATTAGTACTGTGTGTATATGTGTGTGAGTGCCTATGTACCTATACCCATATTCCCTGCATATTTGTGTGTGTGTGAGTAAGTGTGTGTGTGTGTGTGTGTGTGCTTGCCTGTGTGCATTCCCTATGTGTGTACTCAGCCTGTGAGTAAGTGTGCATGTGAATGGCTGTGCACAGACTGCAGATGTAGCAGATATCTGTGCGGTGGAGCTGGTAGCTGGTTTAGCTAATCTGGAATGCTGTCCAGATATCCTCAGGCCTGCACGGGACAGAGCACTGAATAACACAGCCGTTTCCTGCTCTTTCAGGTGGAGATATCGCTGGCGGAAACTGCGGGATCAAATGAGGGCGCTCCATCGCTGAGAAAAGAGGGCTGGAGGGAAGGAGGGAAGGAGGGATGGAGGGATGGAGGGATGGAGGGATGGAGGGTGGGGGGCTGTGGTATGAGTTTCTCTCTCTGACTGTCCTGCTTGTAGAACACAGCCCTTCTGTGTGTGCACATGCTCAGCTCCTGATTCACATTCTTTCTGTTATTGCTCCTAAGAACCCAAAACACACAGCTATACACACAGAGAACCTAGCTATACACACAGAGAACCCAGCTATACACACAGAGAATCCAGCTATACACGCAGAGAACCCAGCTATACACACAGAGAACCCAGCTATACACACAGAGAACCCAGCTATACACACAGAGAATCCAGCTATACACGCAGAGAATCCAGCTATACACACAGAGAACCCAGCCATACACGCAGAGAACCCAACTATACACACAGAGCACCCAGCTATACACACAGAGCACCCAGCCATACACGCAGAGAACCCAGCTATACACACAGAGAACCCAGCTATATACACAGAGAACCCAGCTAATACAGACTGAGAACCCAGCTATACACACAGAGAACCCAGCTATATACACAGAGAACCCAGCTAATACAGACTGAGAACCCAGCTACACACACACATGGTACCAAAACATATACACAGAACTTGAACGTATGTGTATGGAACCCAAACACATATACACACACAAAACCAAAACAATCACACACAGACTCATGTACATATGCAGAAACATATACAGACTCCAGCAGAACAAAGAACCAAATCACAAGAGGATAGCCATAATTGCACAGCCATAACCAAGCCTTTTGTCCTTTGTTTTCAGAATACGCCTGCCTTCTTTTATATTTTGAATTTTATGTAATAGCTTCTGCCTTGTATTTAGCAGTGATATTTTCTCTGTGAATGGACACACACACACACACACACACACACACTAACCCACGCATACATATATACTCTCAAACCCCATGCCCTTGTAAGCAGTGTGCATTCAGGAGTGTATTTCGGGGCATGCAGGGGAGGCTGCAGGCAGTGGATGCAGCTCTGGTTCTCCTTAGCCCCATGCATGTGGTCACATGACTGGTGACTGGCTTGGTCACATGGCTGATATTAGCATGGATGCCAGACTGCATGAGCATAACGCATTGCTGGTCCTATGAGTCTCTGTGCAACGAAAACACAAACAAAAACCAGCACCCATCACACCCCCCCCCCCCCCTCCCCCCAGTACCCCTCTGCCCCATAGACTCTCTGGGTCTCTGTGCCTCACAGGGGTTTGGCTCCTGGTGACAGCGGCGCATTGGTCAGTCTGAGTCAATTCCGGCACTATGTACCGAAGACCCATGGCAGTCCATTGTTTTCTCAGCTCCCTCTGCTAGAGTGAACACAATCGCACTGTATTCATGTGGTGTGCCCTCACACCGAGCAGCTGCCCAGATATCACCCACCACCCACCCTCCGCTTATGCAGCAACCCAAAGCCACCCCCCCTGCACTGCCACCCCCCACGCCCAGGCCTGGGCACTGCCTGCCACCCCCCCCCCCCCCCCCCCCACGCTCCACCCATATGGCCATACTTATTAGCCCTGTCTCTTCCGATACAGTTCTGAATGGCAACATTGTGTTTTCTTCACACTTGCTCCTCTCTCTTTCTCTCTCTTGCTCTCTCACTCTCTTCCTTTATTGTTTTTTTTTTTCACACCATGTTGTGTTCAGACTCACTACCGCATCTGTCATAGTGAGAGAGGCCAGTCCAAGCTGGAGCGCTGCCAGGACCAACAGCTGCCCGAGAGAGAGAGAGCGAGAGAGAGAGAGAGAGAGAGAGAGAAAGAGAGAGAGAGAACGAGAGAGACATAGACAGAGAGGCCAAAACAGTATACCAGCACATAGTATACAAGTGCTGTTTATGTGACAGTTTTTGTTCTTCTTTTACTTGCCTTCTACACTTTGGCAGCACAATTTTTGTATTTTTGTTGCTGTATTTAAGCATGAATGAGAGGGAAAGAGAAAGCCGGAAAGTGGAAGATGCAGGCCGAGAGAGGGACAGTGTGGCAGGGGTGGGGGGGTTGGGGGGGTTTGGGGGGGGGCGGTTGGAGGATGTCATGTCAACACTATACATCTGTTCTTTCTCGCTGCACGGTGTCAAAACCCCACCTGCTTAATCCTCCCCATCTCCACCCCATCTCTCTGTCCACTTCTCTCCTCTTTTATCCCTCTTTTTCTGTCCTCTACCACACTATTTTCCACAGTCCAAGTGATGGTTCCCTTTCTGTCTCCCTCCCTCGCCCCCCTACTCACAGAGCAGAGGCCATCACGTTTTTTTCGTTGGGAGGAAGAGGGATTTTTTTTTTTACTCCACTTCCTGTCTTCCGTTGAGAGGCTGGGGTCAGGGGTCAAAGCGGATGAGTTCCGGAAGGCTCTCACCGTCCCGCTTTACTGACCCGGGGTGACCTCTGTTTGCGTTCCCACGGAAACAAATAAATCCTGAGCGTGCTCTGTTGTGCTGCTCAGCACGTCAAGGCCCAGCCAGGATGGGAAAAGAACAGGAAGTCTTCTTCCAACCAGAGGAATCCTTATACCTCCGTCCTTAAGGGCCAGCTCCAGCCAAACTTACTTGCAGATTTTACTCGGAGAAAAAACCCTTTCAAAACTGAAGCGGGTGATGATGTAGAAGTTTAAGGTACGGGTCGGAAAAGTAAAACCTCCCCATCCGCTTAGTGACTTTACGAACAGGATAGCTGTGTCACACCTGTAATGTATGGTTGGCTTGTTCAGATGAAAAATGAAAGACAAGTTTTAGTTTAGCTTACGTTTACCAAGTCTTATACAATTCAGATAAAAACAACACAGTGGTCAACAAATCAACTTGCTGTTGCCATAACAATGTATTATGATTTACTTAATGAGATCCATCTCATCATTTAATTGTGGATTTGATGATTCTGGGCTTTGGGATCAGCAGGTAGAGCTGAGCAGAGTTCACTCTGATCAAAATGACTTCTGAAAAGGCTGTTGAAATGGCCTTGATGGCCTGAGACGGCAGCTTTTTGATTTAAATAGGTCTTGACTTGCACTCAGAGGTATCGCATAGTGGCAAAGTTACTGGCACGTTCAAATGATGTTGCTCTGTATTTTGTGCTCAGAGGCAAGGTGAAGCGTCGGTGTGAAAGCTTTTATCAGAGAGTCTGTGATGCAGAAGTTTATGGTCACACAGAGGGATAACCCAGAAATGCCCTGCCAGAATGTGCTGTGGGTCCTAGATTGGGTTCTGAACTCTTTTCTGCCTTAGTCTCCACGGCAACCGATTTCCTTGCCGACCAAACGTGTGGCCATACCAGGGCGTGGTCATAACGCCATCTTAACGTTGTGGCAGGACTGTGGGATTGTATTTTTAAGTCCTTGAAAGGTTGTGGGAACGTTACCTGACAACGACAACTGTAAGTGGTCTGTCGGGCTCAGTGATTGGAGGATTATTGGGTCCATGAAGTAACACAAGGGACTGTTGCCATGGCAGCACTCAGTCTTAGACAAACAAAATACATCACTGGGTGTTACAACATTAAGAGGTCAATTAGCATAAAAATAAACTGATGCCCTTTAGCGCTTTTCAGGCTTTGTAGATCGTGTAGTTTTAGTTGGCTTTCGAGGTCTAGTTACCATATCATCCTGGGAACAACGCTTACTGTAGCAGAGATCGCCACAACATGGACCTAGCAGCTTAAACACTGGACAAACACTCAGAGGGCAGGTCATAGAAGCCCAATGCTCCGATACAGGCCTGGTTCATGTCTGAATTATTTGTTTGCATCGCTAGCTTCACCTCGTACCACTTGGCATCACTGGCTTGAGGAGATAGGGCTGGTAAACTCTGGTCACGTCCTGAAACGTAGGCAGGTTTATGATGCTGAGATGTAAGTGGTGAGGTGTAAGTCTGACAAGGAAACTGTAGCCCTGTTATGCAAATGCTACCCTGAGCTGAAGAGTGAGGGAGGGAGAGACTGAGAGAAGCTGAGAGGTAGAGTAAATGTGAGAGGGGAGTTAATGAAGAGCAGAGTGGGGATTTTGGTGGGAAGGACTGACTGAATGATGTGGATTAAGAGTTGGTATGAGAAGCTTCTCTAGGACTGGGCTCTTAAATCCCAATCTCCACTCCTTATCCTGGATTGGGTGCTTGATCTTGAGCCCCGCCCCTTATTTATGATTGGGTTCTAAATACCACCCACTTTCTAGGATATGATGCTTGAGCTGGATCTCCATCCCCTCTGTAGGTTTGGGTGCTTAAACTCAAGCCGCACCCTATGATTGGGTGATTGAAGTTGAGCTCCACGCCATCTCAAGGATTGGGTGGCTGATCTCAAGCTCCACCCCTTTGGTAGGATTTGGTGCTTGATGCCAAGCCACACCCGCTTTCCGTGATTTTGACTTTAATGGTGAGAGGGACTGGTTTTTTAGCAAGATAGATTTGGGGAATGGGAGAAGTGTTTTTCTGAGAGGGGCCTCCTGTGGGCCCAGCGGCATTCACAATCACACAGGAAGAAGCAGTGTTAATCATAAAAGAGTGGGACAGAGCTATGCTTGTACACTTACAATGGCACATACACTTACACACCCTCACACATACACATGCACACAAACATGCCCACGCCCACGCACCAGTGCCCACGCACTTTCACACACATACATGCAAACATGTCAACATGTATTCTGATCAAAATCGAGCATTGTTATTTTTTCTTTTGTTCAGGTTGTATAACAATAAAGCACATTTTGTCTGATTCTTGAAAATAATTGATGTTGCCTATTTGTGTGTGTGTATGTTGTTACTCTGCATAATAACATCAATCAATCATTTCATTGAGCTTTATCAATGCATTTAATGAGAAGAAGAAAAATGTAAAAGAGCTTGCTGTCTTAAATTACTGGTTGGTGAGCATTTTTTAAACAGGTGGAGAGAAACACCTCTGGACCCAAGGTCACTGACATCAACCTTGTGATGCAAATGCAGCTCACATGCAAATAGGATAAATTTGACTGCCTGAGTCCCAGAGGCAGAAGGAGATGAAGAGGTCGACGGAATGAGAAAGCTCATAATGTCCATGAGAGCCTGGCACCATCTCTCATCGATGACCTCACCGGCCCAGGCATTGCATCATTGTTTATTTGCCTATCCATTGCCATTACGCATCGGCAAATCATTCTGCTGATGTACAGAATGTTCCGGAACCCTGTTCAGTTCAGTTTGAGTTATCTCACTCCATTGTTCAACCACCTGTTGCAGAGTAGAGAAATCCACCTGCACCATATATATATATATATATATATAGATTGATTTCCGTTAGCAGTAGACCGACAGTCTATGAGAAATTCTAAGGCCTCAAATTGCCTCCAATCAAATCTGAGGAAATCTTTCCACAAAAACTTTCAGACTATTTTTCCCAGAAGCGCACCTCTGGCATTTTGTTTTGTAGTAAGATTTCTTTGATCTTTATCGGAGCCCTGGTCTTGGAGCTTCCTCCAGATTATGCAGACTGAAATTAAAATGGCACCGCTGGGTTTCTCTACTGTTGTTACGGAGAGAAAACAGGGTTGAATTGTCAGAATGTTGGAGTATCCCTTTAAGTGATATCAGAGAGCTGGAGAAGGTCCGCTACAGAAGGTGATGTCATTCTCTTTCCTTTGAGCCTTAGTCTTTAACTCAATGGGCCAACCTCTCGCTGCACTATGACCACAGTTACAAACCCGTTACTGAACACGCATTACTGTGACACACTTGTGAGTTTAACCGCTTTGCTCAGGGGCACAACGGTGGAGGTGTGGATGTCCAGCAGCGAATGAAGACAATTCACACTTTGTCACTTTCAGGTCTGCTGCACCAAGGAATTAGTTGGTACGTTAGCCCAAGACATCAAGATGGCAGTCTGCCAGCTGCTGGCCCAACTGGCACTGCAGTATCCCAGTCACTGATGCCAGCTCACACCTGAATTATCCCATACAGCCTGCCCGAGAGCACAGCCCCCTGACTAAAGGGCCCTACCCCAATAACTTCACCAAGAAAAACACTGATAATGGACAGCTGGAACAAGAGAGTTATCTTAGAAAGGACCCCTTTATTCTTGGGTTGATGTTTTTATATTGTCTTTGTGATATGTTTTTTATGCTGCCTTCTTGCCCAGGCCTCTCTCTTGTAAAAGAGATTTTAATCTCAACGAGACTTTACCTGGTTAAATAAAGGTTAAATAAAAATGAATAAAAGTATTCTGCTTTGATTGTGCTGGAGGTTTTTCAGTCCTCTTTAAGAGCTGCCATGGGGCATGTCTGCTGCCTTTTTTGATGCCTTTTTTTTATACAGCCCATCGCTGGACTGGATTTATGGTATGCTGGTGAAAGGGTCAGAACACAGGTTGGACCCCATCACGATTACCTGCCCTTATCTTAACTGCTTTGTAAACAGAGTTATGTAATTCAAAAGTGGTGCAAAGATAAGCACTGTAATTCCCCTCCTGTACTTTCAGTGTGTTAAATTACGATTAACTATGGCATGTAAAACATCTGAGGCAGGTGCGTACAAGCACAAATGTTGTATGCGTAAAATACAGGGAGCATACCTCACTCTGCATCAAGCAAATACAGATTTGAATCGACAAGAGCAAAAAAAATAATGTATTAGTATATTATGTCTCATGAGATATTTTTTCACAATATGATTAACAGAGTACAGCCACCTGAATTCCCCTGCAAAAGTGAGCCTTGAGTAAGAGTGGTGAGGGAACACCTTCTGGGGAACATGATAGGAGAGAAACTAAGGAGGAACCAGACAGAAGAGGGGAGGCCAGTTTCCTCTGGCAGGCTCGGAGTGAACATTTGTAATGATGTCAAACATGATCCGTAATTCTGTTTTTTGTTTATATTAACATTTTAGAATTTTGCAGACACTCTTATCCAGAGCAACTTACAAAAGTGGGTCCAGAGGGTTTAGACAACAAACAGGATAAGACAATGAGCAGAGGCTATAGAGTTGATTTTAGAGGGAGCTGAACTGTCAGACATAAACATGAATATCATTTCATACACACTCAGTCCCTCTCTCTGTCACACCTGACACACACACACACACACACATTCTTTTTTACAAACACACACACATTCTCTCTCTCTAACACACACATGCTCACACACATACACACACACACACACACACACATTCTATCTCTCTAACACACACATGCTCGCACACACACACACACACACACACAGGGCACTGTGTGCCAGGTGAGTACACATGGTGACCTCATCCCCACCAATCAATCAGAGTCTGAATTCTCTCCAATAACTTCCTGTCCACAGAGAAAACAAACAGGAAGTGGGCCTTTCACGGGGCCAGGTGAAGTGGTGTGTAGGAAGGGGGGAACTGACCCTGGAGATGGGTAAGATCAGGGACAGAATGAGCTTTGTGCAGGTGTACTGGCACAGAGCTTCCTTTGGGAAGACACTTCGCTGCCTGAGTTATGTTTTTTTTATTTTATTTATGTATTTATTTATTTTTCTCTGCTTTTCCTGGTGACACTGTTTGCCCCAGTGTGCCCGCAAGAAATGTGTCATCCTAGATTGACAATTCCGCCTCAACCACCACCCTTCCCACTTTCCCGACTCTGCTTCTCCCATCCATCTGTTACCTCTGCCACCCCCAACCTCCCCTCCCCCCCACTTCCTGTTTCCTCTCTCCCTCCACCCCCTTGTCACCCACTGGTCCACCAGCCGGCTTACTGTCCATCATGCTACGCTTCCTGTTACCCCCATTAGAATGTTTGTGTGCACATGTGTTTGTGTATGTGTGTGTGTGGGAGTGTGTGTGTGTGCCAGGTCCACCCTCAGGTCCACCCTCCTCCCTCTGCCCCCCCTTCCCCCATTTTCATTGATAGTTTTCCCAGCAGTCCAGATAGGTGCTGTTTTTTGGGAAGTGTAGTGGTAGGGGCGGAGTGGAGGGAACATTGTCCCTTTCCTATCGCTCTTCTTCTGTACTCATTGCTTGATGAGCAACTTACCCACTGGGAATACACTGACAATAACAGGTTACACACTGGAAATACACTCACAATGTACAAAACCAACTCTCACAGGAATCTCAATACAAATGTATCCTCTCTCAGTCGTCCCCTCCCTCTCTATCACACACACACACACACACACACACGCACACTCTCACACAAACACACATATACACACACACGCACACTCTCACACAAACACACATACACACACACACACACACACACACTCTCACACATACTCCCCCACCCCACACACACACACACAGTCACAAACACACACACACACACACACAGTCACACTCCCACACACATACAAACACACACATACAGTCACACTCCCACACACATACACACACACACACACACACACAGGCCAATAAGAGAGGAATCAAAACAAGCTTATTGCATATAGCCTTGAGTTTGTAGTTTAATAATCATTACCATGTTCAGCTGGAGGCAAACTATAAGGAAGTCTGATGTGAGTGGGCCATTCAGTCCGGTCTCCTCCAATCATTACCTGCTTATCTGAAAGATATCTTTACATGGGGCATTAACTTGTCCTTTGTGGCTTTTATTTTTCTGAAATTTTCATCATCTAATTTAATAAAACTAATGAACTATAGTGGCTGGAACATTAACCGTGGGCTAATCTAAGAGTGTCCTGGCCCTGGTGTACACAGCTAATCGGTATAAATAAAACCTGCACACCCTGCAGAATTGGAATAGCCCAGGCCTGTTTTAAAGTGTGTCTGTGTGCCTCTTTTACCCCTGCAGGCTCATAGAAAGCAGAGCAGCTCTAGATCCACAGGGCTCCCTGCACAGAGTCCTTCACAGACGCAGATAGCTACAGAGGAAATTCCTGTGATAACATTGTCTTCTGGGTGTGATAAGAAAGGCCTTCTTTTGAGGCAGTGTTTATACCACACAAACACATGCACACAGGCGCGCACAAACTCACACACATGCACACATGTGTGCATGCACTCACACACATTCACACACACACACACACACGCGCGCGCGCGCGCACACACGCGCACACGCGCACGCACATGCATGCACACACGTATACACACACACACACACACACACAGTGCAGGGTCACACTGCAATCTGTCCTCAATATCTACCTGTGAGATTCTATCAGTGCCAAATGGAGGCCTTTCTATCTATCCCCATCTCTCTCTCTCTCTCTCTCTCTCTCTGATTAGCTTAGCCATTATCAGTCTGAAGGTATCAGAATGCTTGGCATTTTCCTGGTATTGCTGGCTGGGTCTGAGCTCAAAGACCCCTCTCTGATCTGGGGCACAGATTGCAGATGCCATGCCACCATCAGTGGGCACATTCAAACACGGATGTGTTTTCACATGTTGCCATCTTAATCCCCTGTCCAAATGTAGGTTATCTTGATAAGGTTCCTTTTGTGATGCACTAAATAGAATCAGTATGTGTGTGTGTATGTGTGTGCATGTGTGCCAATGGGTATGCGCGCGTGTGTGTGTGCGTACGTGTTAACATGCACATGGGCCTGCATCTGTGTATGTTTACCAAGGCATGTATGTTCATGTGTGCATACACGTAAGCAATTACACATGTTTGGGGTTTGAATGTCAGTAAGATTATCAACGGAACATTGACTTATTACTGATTGCCAAGACACACAGATTCCTGAGTGCATGTGTCTTTATGTGTGCATCTGTTTATGCACCTATATATGTGTGTATGTGTGCATTGGAGTGTGTGTGTGCGTGTGTGTGTGAATGTGTATGTGTGTGCTATTGTGTACATTCGTGTGTGTGTGTGTGTACGTAAGATTTATGAATGAACTCAGAGGTTGGCAGCAGGCACTTCCTGCTGGACAGTGTATGTTCCTCTGCTGCTTCCTGTCAGGGGGCTGGTCGCTTCCTGTTGGCTCACAGCTGGGCTGGTAGACTTCCCATTTCCCGGACACAGCTCCAGACCCCAGACCCCAGACCCCATTGTCTCCCAGGGAGCAGTGCAGGTCACAGATTCGCTCTTTATCTCCAAACCACCCCCCCACCCCCCAACTCACCTCCCCCCATCCCCTCTGCATCTCCCTCAAAATTGGCCAGTACCAGATATGGCATGTAATGAGTCAAATACATGTTCATCTCTTCTTTTTTTTCTTTTCCTTCCCAGATGAATTTCTCCCTCTGGAAACTGGAACAGATCTTTCTCTGCAGCTGGAGGAGCAGCCTGGCCTTGAGCAGAACAGCACAGCCTGAAGGGGAGGCAGCAGTGAAGCCATCGGAAGTTGAAACCCCTTCAAACAGGACAAAATCAGCTCTAAGGCATCGGCCAAACACCAGTTATTAATTTAAACTAGCTTTGATTGTACAATTTAAAAGATTCTGAAAGGGACACAGGTGGCCAGGTCACCCTCCCCTCCCCCGGGTCATTAAAACAGTGGTTTTAATGTGTGTACGCCAGTTTATCACTGCAACCAATTAACGCTGCCTTATAGGTTCAACTAATTGACCAACATGCATGTAACACTACACTGTGTGGGTAATGAAAGCAATTGTTCTTATTAAAAGCACTACTACCTTATCTTATTTGAGTGCATGACTACTACGTGACTAATGATCTAATCAAGAGCAGATGCGGGAGAGTGAACCAGCGCGCATGGGCTAAGCACTGCTGCATTTAAAGCACACCCCCGTTCACCAGCCTCCATCTGTAGGGAATGCAAACTCCTCAGAGGGGGAAAAGAGAAGGAATTAAGCATTTACGCATCTCGCTGTACCTCCCCTCCGCTCAAATTCTGCCCTGTGTCCTCATTCTGGTCTCGTTGAGGTGCAGTTCGGGAGGGCTGGAATGTGATGACAGCGGAACGTGCTGCGCCCTGTGTGGGCCGCCCCTCTTCCACCCCCACCCCCCCACACCCCCCACCCCCCTGAGTCCTGATCTCCAGGCACTCAGATCCTCAGAGAGGAAGTGGTGATGAAATAGAGAGAGAGAAGGAGAGAAAAAGAGAGAGATGGATGACTTGCATATGACTCGTAGCAGAGAGCATTTGTTAACAAATTTACAGGTTTTTTTTTTTTTTGTGGGGCAAAATCAAGAGACTCAGAGACAGTAAGAAAATTGCTGGATAACTTTAGTGGGTTTTTGGCGTGTTAATGATGCTGTCTGCGATGTATATGAGGATAATGATGCGTTTACAGGGTGTGTTTCTGATCCAGATGATGTGAGATCAGATATGTGGGGTGGGGGGGGGGTGGAGTGGATGGTTTTAACCGTGACTGTTGCGTTTCAGTTCTGTTTTATCACTGTTTGTGCTTTCTTATTTTCCCTTTAAAGCAATAACCGCTAAAGATTCATCGGGACAGTTTTTTATACATTTTTACAACACAGACAGTATAAACAAATGGCTCATACAATTTCCCTCTCACTGTCCCTGATTCTGTGTGTGTGCGTGTGGCATGTGTGTGTGCGTGTGCTTGAGTGTGTGTGTGTGTGTGCATGGGTGTGTGTCCTTGCATGAATGAATAAGGATGTTTGTGTATGTGTGTGTGCGTATGTGTTCCAAGGACGTTGCTCTGTAACTTCCGGTCTAGATAGCATGACAAAAGATCTTTATTACTGTAGAGTCACTTGTCTGTAAATTTCTGACGAGTGTGCCAGGAAGGCCACGCCCCCTTTCATACCCCACTCTGTCTTTGGTCTCTCTCTCTCAGTTAAATCATAATCTATTGGAAGAGCAATCACAGTCACCTTTCCAAATTAAAGCATAAACAAAGCATACAAAGTGTGACTACCAACATAATGACCTGCTAACAAATAAAAAGGCCTGTCACTACTGGGCTGTGCTGGGTCCACACCAGGCCCATGCCAGCCCAAGTCCTGCCCGAGCCCGGCCCACACTGGTCACTCTCTCAATGGGCCAACCGATGACCCCACAGCTGCCTCACAAACCACTACTCCTGCACTGCGTGCCAACTTCTGCTCTCAACTACCGAGCTACCCGTCATTTACCTGTTGTGACATTTCAGATAAGAGCGTGAATGAGAGCCGCACGCTGCCCCTCTGCCCCTCTGCCCATACATACAACACAACCATTATAGCTGAGTCTGATAGGCTGGGATTACACTCTGCTGTCAATCATTTACTGACCTGAACCAATAAAAAAATGTTTTTTTCCATATAGCCAATGAAACAATGTCTTTACCCACTACAACGGCCCCCAGCCACACACACACACACACACACACATACATAAACGTTCACACACACACACCCACACCCACACACACACACACACATACATAAACATTCACACACACACACGCACACACTCCCACACACACACACACACACACACGCACGCTCACGCACCTCCGCCATCACATCTCCTACCTGAGTTGCTCATTGAGAGGCGTGTCAGCAGTAACTCCAGAGGAAGTTGTGCAGAAGGTGAGCTCTTATTGGCCCCCAGGGGCAGCCATGACTCAGCCCAGCGCCCGTCTGTCTCATTGCACTGTTTGATGTGTGCGTTAATCATTCCTGTGCCTGTTCCATGCAGAACGTCACCAGAGCGAGGCCTGAGGTGGCAGGAGTGGCGACATCAGCACGATCATAGATTTTAACCCGTGACCCTCTGAGTTTGGCATCATATTTCTAAGCTACAGCCCTAAAAACAACAAATGTTTGTTCACACCCAGGATGTGTGACTCCATTTCTGAGACACTGGAGCTGTGAGCATGATGGTTTTTGTGCTTTTCTTGTTTTTTTTTTCTTTCAACCCTGAAGCTAATTAAGGCGTCAGAAACAAGGTGTGTGGAGTCTTGAATTGAGCAGTGACTTCAAGTAATCTCTGAAGCGGGAAAACGCAGGAGCTGATATCACAGCCAGAGAGGAGTCAGGGGCCTAAACATAACACCCATCTGATGTTTTTATCTAAAGCAACTAACAGGTCACCATGGAAACAACATAGCACTGCTGTGTCTGCTGGTCACACTCTGACCTTAGAGGGGTAGATCTTGGACATAAACAAAAGCATGATACAGGGGTAAAATATGTTTATGAATTACAGAAAAAATCTAATAAACAGGTGAAAGATTCTGTTCACTTATTTGAATGGTTAATTGGGCTGTGAAAGTCTACATTATGTACATGGGTACATATAGGAAATAATGTGTTGCGCTGCGTGTGTGTGTGTGCGTGCGTGCGTTTGTGTATGTGCGCGTGTGTGTTTGTGTGTCAAGGATGTTGCTCTGTAACCTCCAGTCTAGATAACAGAAGAAAAGATATTTGTTAAAAAGATTCATGTCCCGTAAATACCTGAGGCGTTTCTCAGAAAGCCCACATGATCACGAGGACTGTCCGTTCCGCTGCCATTTTGCACGCTGATGGGTGACTTTTAAGGTTTTTTGGAGGGTTTGAGAGGAGGGAGATCTTTCTGTTCAGTGAGTGTAGGATGGGAGGATGGGACATTTTTTTGTGGAGTTGTTTTGAAGTGATGAATTGATGTTTTTGTTCCTGTCACAGTGTAACAGTTGTTATTTTTGCTGCTTCTTGTTTTTTTCCTGTTTTGGTGTAATTTGGGGTCAAAGCACTGAAGATGCAGAAACCCCGCTGTTTCTGTTATCTTTGATTCCTGCTCTTTTTTCATTCCTTTTTCATTTCTTTTTCTTCTCTCTGTTTCTCTTTCTGAATTCAGTTCAATCGGTGCTTTATTGACAGGGAAACCCCAGCAGAGCATAGACAAAATATGCAAAGTATGATATTAAATATACATACCAGCAAACAAAAAAGAAGCATGATGAAGATAATTAAAATAATCACGCTTTAGTACTAGTGACAAGTACAACAGCATTTCGCCAGTGAAGTTAAAACTATTCTTTGTCTCTCTCACACACACACACACACACTCTCACACACACACCCACACACACACACACACACACACACACACACTCACACACACACACACACACACACACTCTCACACGCACACACGCACACATGGACACACACACACCCACACACACTCTCACACACACACCCACACACACATACACACACACACACCCACACACATACACACACACACACACACACACACTCACACACACACACACACACACACACACACACTCTCACACGCACACACGCACACACGGACACACACACACACACACGCACATACACACACCCACACACACCCACACACACATACACACACACACACACACACACAGATACACACACACACACACTCACACACACACACACACACACACTCTCACACGCACACACACACACACACACACACACACACACACCCACACACACACACGCACACACACACACACACACACACACACACACACACCTAATTTCCCACTCCACCGTTCACTGAGGCATGTAACAAGCATGTCAGGCCTGCATCCGGCCCGATGAGTGGCCGCAGACAGAATGCTGCACGTGCTCCCTGAACGGGCCGTGGGCGTGTCACTTCCTGTGGCCTAGGGGGTGATGGGGGACGGAGTTTAGGACGCTGATGGGGGTGAGGGAGTGAACACGGCCCCAGGAATTCTAGGAATGGAGCCATGTGCCTTCCCATATATGGACTGGGTTCTGACACAGAGCTGATAGACCGCTGAACCGTTGCTATACTCCCCTGTGCCACAGAGAGTAAAAATTTCTCATCATCCTACAGAAAAATCCCCGTATCTCTAAAAAAAAAAAAAACACCTTTCAGAACATGAGAAAAACACGTATTAGTTATTAAATTACATGAATTCAAGTTTTACTCGCAAGGTAATACATAAATACTTTTTACGGGTAGCAGAGCTTTGAACAATTGGTAGTATACAGTATTATGTCAACTTACGATTCATGTATCAGATTCAGAAATGGGGAAATAACTCTTTTGATGAGACCGAAGATGGAAAATGGGGGGGGGGACTCTATCCTAATTACCGTCTTTTTTACTTACCATACTTTTCACATCTCTATCAGAATTTTATTTTCATTTTTACTGTGTTTTAAAGCAATCCAGTTCTTACAACCCCACCCTCAATTTTATGTACAAAACTAGTGAAGGGAGACTGAGATTTCATTACATCACAAACGAATGGAGCTCCAATAGGTTACCATTACCTGACCGAGCCAATCATTGTGTACTGATGTGGAGAGAAACCCCTTTTGATTGGCTAAAAGAGGTCATTGCCTTACAGGTCATCATTGGGTTCATGTAACCTCGTCCTACCCCTGCTGTGAGAGGCAGAGCTCTGGCTTTCAGCGCTTTATTCTGCAAGTGATCTGATAAGATCTGAATATAAATAAACTGAGTTTTTTTATTGACTTTGTGATGATTGTTTTTTTCCACATCTTGGAGTCAAGAGTTTGTATACATTAAGCCTTTCCGTCCTCTTCACCTGCCTTCCTGAGGTCTTTCATCACCGAGGCTAATGGCCCCAACCAAAAGAATGTGGCCATGAGTGGTGTGTGTGTCTGTGCAAGTGTGTGTGTGTGTGTCGGGTGCGAGTGTGTGTGTGTGTGTCTCTGTGAGTGTGTGAGTGTGTGTGTCTCTGTGAGTGTGAGTGTGTGTGTGTATGTGTGTGAGTGAGTGTGAGTGTGTGTGTGTGTGTGCGTACGTGTGTATGAGCGCAGATTATGATACAGCCTCTAATGGAACGCGCCGCCACGTTTCTTCCACAGTGTGAAGACAAGGCAAGCTCTGACATGGAGGCCGGCTCAACCTCCTCACCGCTATCAATTCTATCCCCCCCTGTTTCTCTCTCTCCGGCCACTGACTGCAGCTGATGCATGATGGGATTGTGTGATGATGTGCACCGCCAAGCATGGGCATGCTGATGCCGTTAGCGATTGCGCACGATCCGACCGTCAGGAGACATCAGGCCGCGTCTCGGAAACGCATGTCTCTCTGAGCTATACCATAAGTCGCTTTACCGTCCTGGACCATGTCTGCAGTTCTCTGCACATTGCAGGTAAATGATGGTAGCTGGGCTGAATGGCCACTATGATTTTATATGTTTTCATTGTTAGCATATGGGCAATACAGGGGAGTACTAGAGAGGCAGTGACTATGTAACACCCTGTTGGCCATACAATAGTAGAGGAACGGGGAAGTAGAAACCCACACAGTTATGTTCGAGTGAATACATTTGGCAAGAGAATGCTTTAATATCACCCTATCCCAGTGGGAGGTTAACTTTGCGTGGGACCTCTGTATGTAGCGTAAAATGTCTCATCCCACATCTAGATTGTTGTATTTACCATAAACATATATCTCTTTTAACAAGATCTTCAATCGAAAGTAAAAAGTGAGATAAGGTCGGCAATGTAAACAAGCCATAAGTAAAAGCCCTCTTTGAGTACCCAAGTACCTGGCAACCCTGTTGAATGATGGGTCACATATGAACCTGGCAGCCCTAGGTGAGTACCTAGTTGATCAAAGCATTCCTTATGTATCGCTCTTATTATACTCCTTAACAAAACAGACATTTCTCAGTAAATACAATGGGCCAGTCATCTTTGAGGAGTTTGTGCAACCAGTGGTTTCGTCATATTCTTGGAAAATTATCGTCCATAGATTCCTTTTCACATTCCTAACTGTTTTTGTTTTGGTTCATTTTTTTTTCTTTTCTTGAGGAATCCTTGGAATGCCATTCCTAGAGTGGCTTCTGCACTCACCGGAAGGTAAAAATACAGAAAAACACACGGTGCACATAACCACCAAGAACCAGGAGCCCAACCCAAACATCTGATAAACAAACACAAAAAGAAAACAAAGATACAGAAGTGAGCGAGCCCAGCTGTAGCCATGGAGGATGGGAGTGTGCGTGTGTGTGTGGTATGTGAAAATGACATGCTGTGGCCCTGTTTTCCTCAATGGGTCAGGTGAGCAGGTAAGCGATCTCTCCTGTTCAGCTACGACACAAACATGAGGACGCGACTGCGGTCAGGAATGCACCTCGCTGTCGTAATAACTCACCGGCATGTTGCACACGGATGCACGGACGGACGCACTGACAGACAGACAGACAAACAGACAGGCAGCCAGGCACAGGCAGTACTATGCCAAAAACAGGTCCAATAAACAGAGATTGCTTGGTATTTACAGTGGATTCAGAAAATATTCAGGCCCCTTGACTTTTTGTACATTTATTGTTGTTATAGATTTCATTTTAAATGGATAAAATTTCAATTTTTTTCCTATCAAAAAAAAAAGAAAAAATCCACACTCAATAACCCATAATGACAGAGTGAAAACATGTTTTTAGAAATGTTTGCAAATTTATTAAAAAAAAAAAAAATCATTTTTTATTTTTTAGCAAAAAGCACAATATCTGTCTGGGTTGAGAATATTTTTGGAAATCCAAAGCTGAATCCTCTGAAAAGGCCGAAAAATGGTTTTGTATACAGAGCTTTCGTAGGACTGAAATGGGTCCATCCAGACTCCATATGCCAAGCCTGGCCTCTCAAAACCATCACGTTGTCTTTTATGACACAGTGACACTTGGGCATTGGCCATGCTCATATAAATGTTCCAAAGGAATGAAAATATATGGCTGAAACATACATCTGGATTTCATACTTGCCACGCCATGGAGCATATTGACAAAACTGCAACACCCCGAGAAAATTCTCATATATTTTCAGCTTATAAAAAAGCACGTCAAATTAAGATACTCCAGGATAAGTGTTGTGTTTTCATCCATTGTACGCAGACAGATTTACAGGCAGCCAGAGAGACACAGGCAGGCAGACAGCTGTTATCTGTGAGTGACATAGTTGGGATTCTTTCCGGCAGGCTAGCATTTTCAAACAACTGATAAAAACGTTATCTTTAGATCTGTGCTCTCTCTCTCTCTCTCTCTCTCTCTCTCACACACACACACACACATGCCTGTAATTCAGAAAAGATTGCTCATCTAGATGGCTCATTACAAACTGATGAAAAATGTACACACGTGTTTCTTGGGGATTTGAGGAGTTTGGGAGTTTGTGTTACTCATTTGACTGGGGGCGAGCCGCTCGATTTTTTTGAAGAATTGAAAGGCTGCTTTAGTGCCCATAATTTTTGTAATTAAATTATTTTTTTGTGGGTCTTTGGTTTGTTTCATGCTTTTGGTGTAACATAATTAATCTATTTTTTTATTTCAGTGTATAATTTCTGCTCTTGTTTTTGTTGGTCCTTGGTTCTTTTCGTACTGTTACTGCAATTTATTTATTTTATTATTATTATTTACATGTTTTTGACAGCAACATATTTCATGTATGGTTGTGTCATAACTTGGATATGCAAGTATCTTATTGTTGATCTGTGCAATAAAGCTATTAATATAATAATAAAAGAGAAAGCTCACCTAAATGACGTAGTTCTGTAATATATCACATATCACTTGCAAGTGATCTATAGACCAGTTGTGAGAGTAATGGCGGTGAGATAGCTCCTTGTAGGCTGCACTTTTCTCTCGCTAACAATGCTAACAATGCAATGGAATCATGTGTAGACAAAGCTAACGGTTCGCTCATAAAAGTCGTAATTTGGGTGAATTGCCCCTTTAAAGTCAAATCACTTTTCTCTCCACCTCTCTCTGACAAGTTGCGCGATTTGCAGTCAGTCAATGTGTCAAGTGAAAATCTATTTCTTTCCCGTCATCAGCTGGGAACTTCATCTCCAGTTATCAATCAAGGAGGAGATGGACAAGCGGTGCCGCGAAAATGAAGACGATAATTTATCGTGCCTCCGAAAGGAACGAGCGTGTCTATAACTCAATGAGCGCCCAGGCAGCCGAACAGTATTAGAGCAGTCATATGTGACTATGTAAGTGATGAGAAAATGATGGATTGAATATGTCGCATTTTTCCAGCTGATTTGCAGGGTGACGTGGTCTGACACTGTTTACTCAGGTAATACAAGTGTGTGGATGGACCTGTGGTTCAGGTGTGTTTATTGTGAAAGTTCAAAAAAAGATGTAGATCTGCAAATTGCTCCATTCAAATTGGGTATACATAGGTACATAAATGTGGCATCCGTACAAACTTTAAATAACATGACAAAAGTAAATTCAGGGGCTCATTTCCACTATGGTTGTCTTTAATGACTCGCCTGATGGGTTTGATACACTGTCTGTCTGTCTGTCTGTCTGTCAGTCGTTTTATTTGTCAAGGAACATAGAGATATCTCTCAGAGAAGATGAACTCTTTCATTCAGACTGGTCACTTGCTGGTGTTAACTGGGCTTTTTTACTGGTTGTCTGTGTGTGTGTGTGTGTGTGTGTATGGGGGGGTAATAATAATACAGTAATACTGTATTTCCTTTAATAAACTTTAGTAATACATTTCATTTATGAAGCACCTTTCATACAAGAGACGGAGCCCAAAGTGTTCGTTCATAGAGGCCTTCGCATGGATTCACACCCCTTCGTCAGGGGGGCTAGACTCTTCGCATCCCTCCTCTTCCTCCTAACCTTCCTCGCGTCTAAAAAAAGCTCGTCAGTGGAATCTCTGAATCTTAACGAGCTCATTAAAGTCTCGCGCCGCCACGCTAATGAGAGGGGGTGCTAATGGCGCTAGCGGAGAATACCCCAGTCTGGCTGCATCGCCGGAGGGCTCCGGGGATTGGAGACGCTCACACGTGTGTAACATGACCTCAGTGGCACTTTTCTGTGTCGGTGTAACTCCCACAATGCTAATTGAGAGCTAGCTGGGTGAAAACAGCCGCTGTCAGGGGAATCTCGATTTGACATGTCTTATTTCTACATGCTGAAAAATGTGGATCAATTCTGAAGCATATTTTTCAGTTTTTTTTTCATATTGAGTGTGATGTAATTTCCTGCGTAGGTCTTCATAGCCCTCCACTGGTCATAAAACACAAGTTGTTCAGATCATGTTCTCTCCAGAAACCTCCTAATCCTCTCCCAATCCAGAAATATACAGACCAGATTTTTAGCCCTGGTGGAACTGCTCCAAGCCGAGATGAGACCACAGGGGTGTGACGCAGCAGAGGGTCTGTGCTAAGACGATGTGGGGGGGTGGGGGGCGGGGGGGGCGGGTGAAGGTGCAGTATCTTGTGGGAGAGGAAAAAGTGACTGAATGTGGAGGAATGCAGCAGGAATTTGTGATGGGGGTGGAGGTGGGGGGGTGGGGCGGAGTGGGGCTGGGGTTGGGGCATGGGTGGGAGGGTGGAGGGTGGGGGGGGGGGGCATGGCTCCAGCCAGGGCAGATGTTCAGGGCGGGTGGAGGGGGGCGGGGAGTGGATGGGTCATTCAGTCACAGGGTCACTGCCTCACTGTCTCTCAGTTTACTCAGCCCCCGGCCCTCCCTGGACCTGACGCTGCCAGCATCCTGTCCCGTTCTGTCCCTTCTCTCTCTCTCTCTCTTTCTTTTTCCTTCTCTGTTTCCTTTTCCATCAGTGTTTCTATCTTCCCCTGTCTCTGATCCTTTCCTGCCGTTGCTCTCTCACCTCTCTTGTCCTCGTATCTTTCTCCCTCTTACTCATCACTGATCTTTAAAATTCCTGGTAATTTGGTCATGGTTTACAGGTAATTTTAGGTATGTTTCATTATGTCATTATTATATATTAGAAAAGGCCAGTGGAAAAAGACAAGATACAATACGCTGACTGAAAGTTACATTTATAATAGAATTGATTGGAAAACCAAAAAATTACATTTTTAATCCTGGAAAACTATATATATATACATATATATCACTCTTTCTCATGTTTGCTTCCCAATTTCTTCCTCCTCTCCTCTTCAGTCTTCAGCTTTGTCTTTCTTGTCCTCCCTTTTTCCTGTCATCCCGCACGTCCCTCCTCTCTCTGTCATGCACTTTCTCACATATGCAGGAGGGCTTATCAAATGCACACAGACACACTTACATACACACGGCCGTATCGCTCTCGCATGTGTACACACTCAAAACACTCCACACGTCACAACCCTTTCCCGACCGCGTCAACAGAGATGCTGATGGGGGGCGGGGGGGGAGTGGAGAGGAAGGGAGAGAGGGGAGGGGTGAGAGAGAGGGAGGGAGAGCAAGAGAGAGAGAGGGGGGGCAGGATGACAGGAGAATCATTGGAAAGGGGAAGGGGTGTTTTAAATCCACATTTTATTCTGTCCTCCCTTTCCCTCCATTTCCTCTCAAATGTAATAACAACATAAAAAAAAAAAAAAAAAAAAAACGGATCATTTTCCTTCATCTATGGCCTGTGCATGCAAACCCTGAGTTTTGCTTCATTTCTGGTTGTGGCAAGCCTGGTGTTGCTCTTGGAAACACGATCACTGTTACATTACATTTCTGCAGAATGCTCTTATCCAGACCTACTTACTGACTGCACATTTTTACACATTTTTACACACTCTCCAGTTACACAGCTACAGGTGAAGCACCGGTCAGGGGGACCTGGGAAATGGACCTGCAACTTTTGCATTACAAGTTCAGCTCCTTAACCATGATACTGCATAGCGGTCTGAACAGCAGCATAAATATTTTGGGTAAAGGTCTGCGAGCTGACTGGATCAGGGGGGTGTCAGGCTGGCTCCCTAGGATTTGGGGTGAACCCTCTTCCCTGGGTTCATGCGGGACATGATACAGGTTCAGATACTTACAGAGAATAACTGCTGTAAGCCTCAATATTTACATCAAATATCTACAGCAAATATTTACAGCAAATAGTATCTACAGTAGATACCAAGCTAAACATATATTATTGATAGGTCTATCAATCAAAGTAATCTATTATTATTATTATTATTATATTGAATTGATTGTTATCAGAGATGGAGGGAAACTCCATGCAGTAGTACTGTACACTAGGCTTCTCATTGGCGTTAAATGATTGACACCTCAGAATAAAGGTGAAACACATTCCTGTTCAACGGGGAGAGACGGCGTTTCAAAGCGACCCAGCGACAGCGAAGCAGACACGCGTTGGAAATATCTCTGAGGAATGGTTCTCGAGTAACGTTTACAGAACGCCTCTGTGCGCTCCGGGGGGGGAGGGACGTGTCGGTCAGTAGAGTACACAGCAGTGGTCTCACACATTCTGTGCCTTTAACACACACAGGATGTACATATGTGATGGATTGAGCTGTGTGCTATGGAGGGTTCACAGAACGGGATGTACTGTTTGAGAATTCGTGTCGAAAAGCTGTCCGACGCACCAAGATAAGATATTTTTCGCTTTTCTTTTTTTTTTTTACGTGTGTGAACATGTGTGACTATGTGCACGTATGTGGGGTATGTACACTGTGTGTGTCTGGGTGTGTGTATGTGTATTTTGTTCCTGTAGCTGGGTTTGGGCACTGACAAATTGACTGGACTGGCTTGGAGTGAAAAACAGGGACAGAACAAAGACATGGCCTGTTGCGTTGTGGGTAAGAGGAGGCCTGACGGGTGCAGTCAAGGGCTATAGAGTGGAGCTCCATTCCCAGTTGGCTCATTCTCTCCCGCTCTCTGTAGTTTCAGAGGCAGACTGAAGCACAGAAGCACCTGTCGAAGCACAGCTCTCTTGGGCGAGGAAAACATAAAGCGCACACCGGTATGAAACAAAGAAAAAATATCCAATCAAAAGAAAAGAGTTATTTCTTGAAATTTTCAGAGAGTATTGCCCCCCCTTCCCACCCCCCCTCTAGAGACAGACAGTAGCAGGGGATTGTTGAGTTGGGCTGGTTAGGCACATCGCATTCCTCTTGAAATGCTGGAAAGGGGTGGGTTTTTTTTTTTTGGGGGGGGGGGTTCAAACCATTTCCTGTCGTCAGTGAGAACTCTGGCCGTAAAGGCAAAGAGAAAGCAGATGGCAGCGACCCGCAGGACGAAGCACTCCGAAACATTTGACAGCCCTCCACTTCCTCTTCCTCTCCCTCCACCATCTCCTCCTCCTCCTCCTCCTCTTCGGCTCCCTTTTCTTCATCTTTTTCGTACTCACTTGCCATTATTTTGTCTTTTTTTCTGCATCTTCATCTTTCCCTCTGAGCTCCATCTCAAACAGACCCCTCATCTTCCTCCTACTCCTCCTCCTCCTCTCACCCCCTCCCCCAACCCCTGCCCTGAGTGGTTAAATGTCCACCCCTCTTGTTGCTCCCTAGATGAGGGGAATGTGGGGCTTTGCCTCGTGGGTATTTTCCATGGCTTGGCCAGCTTGTAAAGCTCAGCAGGCCTGGTGTGAGCATGACCATCAAACAGGGACACTTCCACTTCCGCTCGTTTCAGTGAAATGTGGAAAGACAGTGAATGTGTTCCTTAAAATCTTTCCTGGTAGGACGGTCCCTGCTCGTTCCTATGACAACACATTAACGTAACTACACAGCCGCACACATTTCAGTTTTGCAGTCTCTTTAATTTCTTTAAACACTGTGGAAAAAAACATCAAAATGTTCTGGTGAAAAAAAGCGGACAAGAGAAGTGGAGGACCAATGAAAAACAGGCTTGGTGACAGAGCCCTCAGAACCTGGTCATTCCCTGGTGAAAATGTTGAACTGTCTTGGTGAACTCAAACACTGACTCGGCTTGTGGATTTTGCCCCGAAACAGGAAGCTTAGTTAGCTGAGTAGAGAACTTACAAACAATCAGTCAAATAATATGCCAGTACATATTATGACAATTGCCCAATATACAACTATTGCGATGCCTTAACCCTGTCTCCCTCCCCAAAGACAAGCCAGCTTGAAGGAGCAAAAAAACATGTGAGGGGCAAACGTTTTAGGCAAACATTTTGGGCCCGGTTGAATCTCCTCTGTACACAGAGAGCTGGCAAAGCTTGGAGCAGCCTGTAGGCAGAGGGTGTTCAAGGATTGACATGGTGCTCAATACTCCGTTCACAAACACACACACACACATACACACACACACACACACACACACACACACACACAGGCCACAACGGTCTGTTCTGCTGTTGCTGACATTAGTGTCAATATATTTCACTTCCTTGAGAGTTGGTATCTGGGTGCATGTCTCGGGTAAGCTGGGTGACCGATGTTCACCGTTACTCCACTCAGTGACACATCTGGTTTCTTGGGCGTATGGATCGCAGACCCCCCCCCCCCCCCCTCCCGCAGAGAGGGCCGGGGGAGGGGGGGGGGGCGTGAGACAGCAGCTGACTGCTGGGTGGTAAAATGATGCGCTGCAAATGGAATTATCCCTCCACCTGCTGCCCATTAGGAACTGGAAACAGCACCCAGGGATCTATTGTGTTCCGCTGCCAAGGAAATAGATCCGCTAAACCAGAGCAAGGACAGGAAGCCTTCACTCAAAGTCTCTCACTGCTGTGCAGAGCATCCTTGTGTGCATCTGTGTGTTTCTGTTGGAGAGTGTGTGTGTGTGTGCGTGTGTGTGTGTGTGTGTGTTCCTGTGTGTGCTTCTGTGTGTGTGTGTTTATGAGTCTGTTTGTGCATGTGTGTGTATTTGTTATTTGAGTATGTAGATACCTCTGTGTGTTTATATATCTGAGTGTGTGTATGATGTATGAGCATGTATATGTCTGCGTGTATGTGTGCATGTTTGTATGTGTGTGTGTGTGTGTATGTGTGTGCGTATGTGTGCATGGGTTTATGCGTCACACAGCACACAAAAACATGAGTAATGTAGCAGTGTCCCTTTTGTGATAGCATGCAAAGTAAACATGGCTGTGGACATGACCTTTGACCTCTGTGCAATGTGACATGGCAGCCAGGCTTCCTGCTTGATGGCTGAGACACTTCCTGCAGCACAGACTCTCAGAATCCCTGCAGAGTGGGAGAGCAGTAATGAAGTCGGAACGCTGAGTTCGTGTGGACCAGCCAATCAGAGTGCTGAGGTCACACAAACTAGACAATCAGCGTGCCTAGGTCACACAAACCAGCCAATCAGAGCACTGATGTCACACGGTCCAGCCAATGAGAGTGTATCAGCTACACAAACCCTATTACAATTACTGACCAACATGTCAGCCACCAAACAAGAAACACAATTACTGACTGCCACCCAAATCCTAAAACTACTACTGACCTAACCAGCCTTCCAGCACCACCACTAATTCTCCCATAAGTCTCAGTAACTCCAGGGTTTGTGCATGTGCATGTGCATGTGTGTATGGGTATGGGTGTATATGGATTCATGTGTGTGTCCTTACATAATGAATGTGGGTGTGTGTATGTGTGTGTGTGTGAGAGAGAGAGAGAGAGAGAGAGAGATCCCTTTCCTAAAATCACATGAAAAAGGAAGGATCAGAGAGAGGAGAATAAAGATAGAGGAGAAGAGAGGAAGTGGGGCAGCGGAAAGGAAATTGTGGATGCTGGGCTTTTAAAAACTTTAAAAGGTATTTATGGGCCAGTGGCTCGAGACCACTAATGAAGGTACGGACCGGCCAAACGAAGAGCCGGGCAGTCACGTGTGCAATGCCACACTGACAGCACACACAATGTCTGTCTTTAAATGCCCACAACCGTCAACTTTCAGGGCAGAGAAAACAGCAGGAAGGTTAATTACACCCACTGGGTTTGCACGGTACACGGGCACACTGATGGCATGCTGTAAGCCCTCGTTAGCTTTCTGCCACAAGTTTTCTGCTGTGAACTATCAGCCTCAGAGTGAGGGTGAGCAGGCGCTCAGGGGAACAAGGGGGTGGCAGGAAGGAAAAACAAAAGCACAGCAGGGTGAGCGTGTGTGTGTGTGCGTGTGTGTGTGTGTGTGTGTGTGTGCGTGTGCATGCATTTCTGTTCCTGCATGTGTCTGCCTGTCAGTTTGTGCGCACACATGCGTTTGTTTGTGGAGGTGCATTTGTGTGTATGTGTTTGTGTGCACATATCTATGTGAATTTGTGTGTGTGTGTGTGTGTGTGTATGTGTGCATCTGTTGGCATCTATGTATGAGTATGTGTGTGGGAATGTACGCGTGTGTGTGTGTGTGTGTGTGTGGGAGGGGGGAGTGGGAGGGGCGGGGTAAAATATCACCTTCCTGCCCTCGCGTCCTCCTGCAACGGCTCGCTACATCCCTATTAATTACTGTGAAACGACCCAGCCTCTCTTAGCACAGAGAGACATGCGCTGGGCCACAGGTGGGTGTGAAGTCCCAGCTCATACTTTCTGCTGCTCAGCGCACCTCCCCACGAGCGCTGCCACGGTTAGAGTAAATGTGCAGCCATTTGTCAGGTTTCTTAACGGGCCCCTTGAACATTATCTTGAAAAAGTATAGTGCAGAAGATGGCCTTGGAATCTTATTTGTTTCTTTGT
>JAFBMS010000731.1:0-64195 GCA_019788955.1 Albula glossodonta | reverse complement strand
AGATCACTGTCCCTTTGTAGAGGTTTAAAACTTTCTGTTGTAACCAATCTCCTCATTTGGAAGAGAAATATGTGCATTATGGGTAAATGCCATCTTGAATGTAGCCGATTTGGATCATATTTGTTCATCTGTTTCTTCTCTGAGCTCTTGCTCTCTTGCTTAAGCCCATGCGTTATACAAATGAAATGGTGGCGTCTCCCGATGGTGTCTTCCAATAGCCCATACCCAAATTAAGGATCATTTGACTGTTTGGTGGCATTTTAACATTCAGTTAAAACTTCTAAATTAATACATCTTTTAAACAATCATACCTACTGCCATTTTTTTACCTAAACATTTAAATTTATTTGATGAAAAACTTGATACAAATGTTCACACATTCATCAGGCAATGACTTAATCTGTAATGGCATAATCAGTTCACCAAGAGCTCAGTCATGGAGAGCGTACATTATTTCATCCATTACCTTCTCTGTAACGGCATAATCAGCTCACTTAGGGCTCAGTCATGGAGAGCTTACTTATTTCATCCATACCTTCTCTGTAACGGCATAATCAGCTCACTTAGGGCTCAGTCATGGAGAGCTTACATTATTTCATCCATTACCTTCTCTGTAATGGGTTCATCAGCTCACCCAGGGCTCAGTCATGGAGAGCTTACATTATTTCATCCATTACCTTCTCTGTAACGGCATAATCAGCTCACTTAGGGCTCAGTCATGGAGAGCTTACATTATTTCATCCATTACCTTCTCTGTAACGGCATAACCAGCTCACTTAGGGCTCAGTCATGGAGAGCTTACATTATTTCATCCATTACCTTCTCTGTAATGGGTTTATCAGCTCACTTAGGGCTCAGTCATGGAGAGCTTACATTATTTCATCCATTACCTTCTCTGTAATGACTCAATAAGCTCACCTAGGGCTCAGTCATAGAGAGCTTACATTATTTCATCCATTACCTTCTCTGTAATGATTTAATCAGCTCACCCAGGGCTCAGTCATGGAGAGCTTACATTATTTCATCCATTACCTTCTCTGTAATGGGTTCATCAGCTCACCCAGGGCTCAGTCATGGAGAGCGTACATTATTTCATCCATTACCTTCTCTGTAATGGGTTCATCAGCTCACCTAGGGCTCAGTCATGGAGAGCGTACATTATTTAATCTATTATGCAAAGGTACGTGACATCCAAGGGAGCCACTGTGGGATGGCTATCATTTTAAATTGAATGTGAAAACTTTCAAATGCTAATACTTCTACATATTTCAACCAAATTACATAAGTATTAGCGTACAAAATCTTCATATCAGTATATGCCTTGAAGGTCACAAAGACTGACAGCACCTGGGCTGTAGAGCTGTAGAGCTCTAAAAATATCATCGAAAGTAGCCCAATAGCTAGCAAACACTCTGACTCTACAATGGTCACCTGCTGCTATGTGTACAATACTAATAAATATAATAATAGTAATTGTAGTCAATATACAGGGGTGGTGTGAATACTTTTACCATATTTCATGTTTATTTAAATTTTTTTTGTCACCTCAGAACTTTGTTTTGAAATGTTACTTAACAGCTGAAACTTAACTACAGCACAGTTTTGCCTATTTTAACAAGCACTGCATGTACTATAAATCATAATAATGGGGGTCCTCGGGTTACGACGGTCTCGAGTTACAACGTTTCGTGGTTACGACGCACTCCCATAAATTAATTAAAAACCTATTTTCGACGTGCGCGGTTTGGTTCCTACATACGACCACAGAAATAAAGATAAGAAATTGTTTTCTCTTTTTTTTTATTACTGTTTCATTTAATTACTGTATTTTATATGTCCTTCATGTGTTGCGTGTACAGAGTGAGTGACTTAAGGTGTTAACTTAGGTATAATTTACGTATAAATTCCGATTTATGTCGAAAATCGGCTTACGACAAGTCGTGGGAACGGAACTCGTTCGTAAGTCGAGGACCCCCTGTATACATAGTAAATAAAACTTCAGATTTTTTAGCACCCTTAACACTGTGGTCCATACTAGATTAAGCCTTGTAGTTCTGTTTAATTGAGCCTTTGGATATCATGATTACATGATACATGAGCAGTATTATCAGCATTTCTGGAATTTGAAACACCTCTGAAGTGGGTCTGTAACGCTGTTCTTTCCTCCGTCTGTCTCATGTGGTAGACGGTGATTGTAAGAGCGGATGGGATGCAAACGTAAATGGAAAAGAGCTGAAGATCAGCAGTAACTCCTTTCCAGACACATTGGCCTTTGCGAAATACACTGTTACTGCAAATGCGATAAGTAGTGAAAGCTCAGAAGACGGATCGATCGGGGATTCCAGATGTTTAATCATACTTCCAAAGAAAGACTTGACTGTAAATATAAGGTAAGGACTGTACTTTAGGAGTATGTATATGTGTGTGTGTGGGGTGGCAGTGTAGCTGAACGTGTGTCACCACATGGAACTTTGTCAAACTGTGATTCAAGGGGAGGGGTGGGGCAGTATGTTACATCACTAAAGACTACTGGTTTAGTAGGCGACACCACCTTAGAAAAACCTCACTTTTAACTACTTGTGCGAAGCGAAATGTCTCTGTCTCTTCAGTTTTTAAAAGATATGAGCTCACATTTTAGTCTCTAAATGAAGGCAAACATCTATATCTCTGCAGGTGTTCTTCTTGCGACCCAGTGAATGTCAATCAAGACCTTAACTTACAACTAGACTGTCCAGGCTGCCAGACTATAAAATGGTACACAGACGACACCGGCAGTGATGACGTAGGTTAACATTTCTTTTGGCTGTTCCATGCATTGTGGCTATGTACCTGCTGAAGTGGAAGTCAGATAAAATATAATGCTAGGCATTTCGTCTTTCAGGATGCATTGAAGAAGTGTTATAACGCTAAAATCCCAAGGAAACTGACATTAGCACAAACCGGTACCAGCAGTCTGCAAATATCAAGAACCAAGCTCCAAAACGCCAAGCGGAATATCAGAGTTGTGGCCCTAGGTGGGGTTATTTCTCAGTTCTGGTGATGTACTTTTTTCCCCTAAAGTGAGTTAATGAGCACAAATTATTGAAAATAAGCAATAATTTGATAATATAGAATAAGCTGATAATGGCTCTAAGGCCATTTATCTGGGACACAGTATACAAAACCAGTGAGAAAACAATAGCTTGTGTGTGAGTCTAATAAAATTTTCCCTTTATATGTTGTCAGGTAGCAAGGCTAATTACTGAAAGTAAAAAAGAAAAAGAACAATACTACTAGGCCAAGAAAAAAAAACAATAGAACTAGGCCAAAGAAAGGTCATGAATTTCGCAAAGTTCAGTTCACAGTTTTGACACTCATACCAGTCACCAGTCAGACAGTCACACAGAAAATTAGTCTTACCCAAATCTTCAAGCACAAAGCACAGTTTATACTACCCAAACAGTACGTAGTTAATCTGTGCAGGTATGCTCCTGCTTAACTTAAACTTGATGATGGAAGATTCACTGTCTTGGGCAAACCACACTGATATACCACTGTTGTATGTTCTCCTTCTGTTAGGTATAAATGGAGCTAAATCAGGATATGACAGCTACATCATCGACTTGACCAACTCCAACCCCGACCCCAACCCCGACCCCAACCCCCACCCCAACCCCAACCCTGACCCAAACCCCAGCCCGACCCCAACCCTGACCCCAACCCCGACCCCAACCCCACCCCAACCCCGAACCCCGACCCCGACCCCAACCCTGACCCCAACCCCAACCCCGACCCCAACCCCAGCCCCGACCCCAACCCTGACCCCAACCCCGACCCCAACCCCAACCCCACACCCAACCCAACAACCCAACGCCACCCCAGCTCTACCCCCGGCCCTGACCCCAGCATCACCCAAACCCCAGGCTTGACCCCATCACCAGCCCTACGGCTCTCCCAACCCTCCTGGTCCTCCCGTCTGTAGCATCAGCCCAGAGGAAGGAACGATTTTAACACCCTTTGCTATCAGCTGTGCTTCACCCACACCTTCCTGTTCCATTGAACCTTGCACTTATTGCCTCGCAGATGAACTGGTGAGAGCTTCAGAATTCATGGATCCTGTACATCCAATTACATTCATTCAGCATCTACTCTACTCCTACATCTGAAAGTGACACACAAACTAAGTGAGCAAGTGTGATTGGAATAGGTAAATAATAGGGGGACTCATGAAAAGAAATGAATAAATAACTCTCTAAGGGTCAGTAACAGTCATAGCCTTGCAGTACTAAAATTCATCTATTGAAACAACGGGGGACACTGATTAACCTGCACTTTTAAGGCAATAACAATCTCCTAACTTGATGTGTTACAGGATATGGTTTTAATGATGGTGTATTTATTCTTTTTTTCCCAGACGGCCAAGTATTTTCTGGCTTTAATTGTTATTCTGTACTTGAATAGTTGAGGCTGCTTTTTTAGCTAATCTTATTTCTTTCCAAAGTCTACACTGGTCACTTATTTGAAGGTGAAAAATAAACAAACACAAATATATTATGAAAATTATTATTAATTTCAGCTCTCAAAGACAGGAGCTGAGACCTCTAGTTTTAATGATTTCTGCAATTCTTCTGCCTCTTATTTTAGGTAACTATCTGCACTGTGCAAATGATCCGGCCATGAAGTCACTCTTCCTCCCTCTAGGGGACAAGGATAGTAACTACAAGCTGACTCTGTATATGAGTGTGAAGACTGTAGCAGGCCTGAGCCAAAGCTCTACTTTGACCCCCCGGGTAAAGTTTACCATCATGACGAGTACTATGGTCTCTGTGTATTCCATTTCAGCCTCTTTTTCTGTTTGCAGTCTCAAACAGATCATACACTTCAGGTTTCCCTGAATTAATACACATCCCATTAACATATGACGCATACTTCTTTGATGCTTTGTGCGGATCTAGACTGGTGGACTATAAAGTGAAATGTTGGCACCAGTAACATGCAATAGCCTCCATATGCAATGAACAGCACCTGCAAGACCCTGCACATGCAATGGTCTGCACCTGCAATGTTCTGCACATGCAATATTCTGCACCTGCAATGGTCCGCACATGCAATAGTCTGCACCTGCAATGGTCTGTGCTTGCAGAAGTCTGCACCTGCAATGGTCTGTGCATGCAATAGTCTGTATCTACAATGGTCTGTACTTGCAGAAGTCTGCACCTGCAATGGTCTGTGCTTGCAGGAGTCTGCACCTGCAATGGTCTGTGCATGCAATAGTCTGTATCTACAATGGTCTGTACTTGCAGAAGTCTGCACCTGCAATGGTCTGTGCTTGCAGGAGTCTGCACCTGCAATGGTCTGTGCATGCAATAGTCTGTGCCTACAATGGTCCGCACAGGCAAGAGTCTGTAATTACCTTAAACGACAGAGGATGCTGCAGCAGGAAATGACACAGAGTTCAAACATACACAAGCCAGGGAAAATTCAAAAGTCTCCATAAACCTTGTTGCTGTGAGTGTAAATATTGTGATGTAGCTGCACAGCCTCCAGTTGTCATGTGTTTAACAGTTTGTTTGTGGAGTTAGTGTTTATGAGGAAGCATTTACATGTTTATGAACTGGCAGCTGGTTGTTGTGTGTCCATAGGTTTTGTTTGGACACCTGTGCTAACTCCACAGTGCAGAGACCTCCACGCTCAGGTGTCCCAGCAGGTGGCACTGCTGCAGCAGCAGGGCGATCTCTCTGGGGCAGCCCTTGCACAGATGTACCAGTCTGCTTCTGCAAAACTTAATGATGACACTTGGAGAGTTCAGGAGAAGGAATCCAGGATAGAGGTAGGGGTGGGGATTTGTGTGTGTTAACATGTGTGGCAGGTTAGAGGTTAAAGCTGTGTGTACAAGCGTTCATGTATGTGTGCTAATGTATGTATAAGTAGGGCTGCCATTTTGAAACCACTTGTATCCAGGCCCAATATGCAAAACCACATAACCTGGTGCAATAAAAATAAGACTCGGACTTCTGAGCAGTGGAAGAGAGTATCATGGTCTGATTAGTTGTCTTTTACTGTTTTGCATATGTCCAGATAGGTTTTTGTAAGGAGAGGTCCAGAAGAGGCCTTCAACCAGCATTGCTTGACTCCGAATGTTAAACATGCTGGTGGATCTGGTAGGATCATGACTCCCATGTACAATTATGACCAGGGAGTACAAGGACCAGGTGTACCCGATGGTAGAAATACTGTTTAATCAATATTCACATATTCCAAGATCATAACACTCTCTTACACAGAGCTAAAATTCAAGAGTGGTTTTATGGCAACCTGAATAAAGAATAAACACCTTCCATGGCCTTCCCTATCATGAGATCTAAACATCATTGAACCTTTATGGGAAATTCTTCAAATGCAGAATTGTACCTCTTTCATCTTTCAAATAACTGGTTGTGCTTGAATAATGGGTCATACACAGTTACATATGGAGCAGAATAAAACATTTGAATGTCAGGACTTTGTCCAAGTATTATATGTTACTAGAAAAGTAATATATATATATATATATTCATAATATATGTAGGTAGCCTGTCTTTACAAAAGTTTTTTTTTTTTCAGTGAAACGTAATGATTGGTATTTCTCCCTCTAAAGCTAAGGGGAGAAATGCTGGCCAACATGTCTGCTTTGCTACATGGAAGCCCCAGCATTAACAGGCTGGACGTGGTGCCGACTGCTCTTGCCTTGGAAGGACTCACCCACGAGAGTGACGAACTCACAGTTTCAGCTCAGGTACAAAGCACAAGGAAGTACAGTGATAGATGGGTAAACTGCTGTTGGCAAGACAGGGTAGGATGTAGCATTTAAGCTATAGCTACTGGTGCAAATGTGAATTAAATGATTCATTTGGACAAATCACGATTCAGACATTGGACAGCAATGCAGACTAACACACTGCAGACATCTTCAAAGGTTGTCTGAGATTATTATCTTTTAAAAATCAAATATTACCATCTCTAAATGATAATGTTAATTAGCAAAGGTATCAGCCTGGCAAATATATCCACTAAAAAATGGTAGTGCTAAATCCTGACTGTGCTATCGCTAGTGTAGCAGGGAATATAATATGGGCTGTTGTCTACAGCACTAGTGTAGCAGAGGATGAATAAAGGTGAATAAAGGGTAAATAAATAAATGAATATCGTTGATTAAATTGTGCAGCCCTTCTGTACAGTGAGCAAAGCTGAACTGGTAAACCTCCGAGAAAAAATAATCTGTAAAAGTGAAACGGCGGTAAATCCGAATCACGATAAAGAGGAAAACATGGGGATAAAAGATGACGAGAAAGTCATTATTACTGAAACTGTGTTCATTAGGTCCTTACCATGGTTCTTCCTCAGGTACAGGCAAGTACCATGCTGTCCAACCTCAGCCTCGTTCTGATCTCAATGAAAGATGCTGGAGATGAAGGAGCTTCCCTGGTCAATCAGGCCGTTGGGCCCATTGTCATGACAGCCAGCAACATCTTCTCATCCTCCAGCAATTTAACCAATAAGGTATGTAAGATACCCTAAGGCACTGTAGCGCCCCCTGGAGCCTGGTTAGGGTACTGTATATTTTAGCGGTGTATTTTTAGCTCTTTAAACACAGGTGTCCAGTGCACACACAGTCTCTTCCACTCTCTCTCTATCAGCGTCAGATCTCCAGTGTCCTGCTTAGCACCATGGATAATGTGCTATCAGCGCTACTGTCTGGGAGGAGTCCTGATCAAGAGCCTATTGTTTTCAACACCCCAAAGATCACTGTTTATGGCAATAGGTGAGATAAACCCTCATTGTCACAAATTGTAGTAAATAATTATATAATTATATGTAAACAACTTCCTGTGTTCTGATGTTCTAATGTGTTCTTATGATTTTACTGCAAGACAGAGGGTTACAGCTCACTGGAGGCAGATTATTTTGTTAGATAACAAGAACAGTACACCCAAATGGTAAAGGATACACATCACTCATCCTTTCTATGTGTTCCGTGTGTGTAGACAAGCAGAACATCCATAAATAGAGACACATCTTGATGTGAAAGCAAGCTTTCTTGCTTTTTCCCCTGAAATTGAACGAACAGCCAGTTCCAGGTTAAACATCAGAGATGTGCTCTGTGCTCCAGATTAAATGTTAGAGATGTGCTCTGTGTTCCAGATTAAAGATTAGAGATGTGCTCTGTGCTCCAGATTAAACATTAGAGATGTGCTCTGTGCTCCAGATTAAACATTAGAGGTGTGCTTTGTGCTCCAGGTTAAACATTAGAGATGTGCTCTGTGCTCCAGATTAAACATTAGAGATGTGCTCTGTGCTCCAGATTAAACATTAGAGATGTGCTCTGTGCTCCAGATTGAACATTAGAGATGTGCTCTGTGCTCCCCATTAAACATTAGAGATGTGCTCTGTTCTCCAGATTAAAGATTAGAGATGTGCTCTGTGCTCCAGATTAAACATTAGATATGTGCTCTGTGCTCCAGATTAAACATTAGAGATGGGCTCTGTGCTCCAGGTTGAACACTAGAGTTACTATTTGTGATGCTTTCTCACAGGATGTCCCCAGATCAGCTGCAGAGTCAGGCCATTAGCGTTTCGGACAACCAGACCGCCAGTTTCACCTTCCCACCCTTGGAGGAAGAGCTTGTGCCCTCAGATGAGCCCGTGGATGTTCGGGTGGGTGCAGACTCCGATGTGTGTGTGTGTGTGTGTGTTTGACTGTGCCTGTGTATGTGTTTTTGTGTCTGTGCTCATGTATGTGTGTGTGTGCCTGCATGGGTGTGTGCGTGTGTGTGTGAGCACAGGCATATATGTGTATGTGTGTATGTGTTTGTGTGTATGTGTGTTCCTGTGTGTGTGTATGTGTGTATGTTTATGCGTGTGTGTGTGTATGTGTGTTTGTGTATGTGATTGTGTGTATGTGTGTGCGTGCACTGGCATTTCCGTGTGTGTGTGTGTGCATGTGAGTGTGTGGGTGTGCACATTTGTGTCTGTGTGTGAGTGTGTGGGTGTGCACATTTGTGTGTGTGTGTGTGTGTGTGTGTGTGAGTCTGGGCCCCTCAGGCCTGTGTTGTGAGCACCAGTCAGCCAGTCGGCACTGCTGTTGTCCTCCCAATGTCCTTCACAAGATCAGTGTTACCCTCCATAGAGCATTAACCTCCAAACAGAGACAGACTCACACACACACACACACACACACACACACAAATAATCCAACACATAATTGAGCTTGTAGTCCAATACTTCAGCTAATATTGCATATTTTGAGTAAGGCAGTCAGTCTTACTCCTCAATTGCTGCCGCTGCTTTCGTCCCCAGTAATTGCCAAAACTCTCGTTGTATGAAATAAGGGTCCTTGAACCTGATCCTCTGGTGGCCTCAATTTGCTACTTGATTGCCTTCCATCCGCTCCACAACAGGCCAGTTTAGAAGATCCACCTCACGCAAACACAGTTCTGCTGTACATCAGACCAGCTACGCCACCCCTTTAAGGGTAGCCCAAAGGATTGGGAAGGAAGGAAATACAAATTTGTCTCATTTCTTCCATCACGTCTCTGTCTCTCTCTCACATTCAAATTCACACCCAGGATGCTTTGTTGGCAGGAAATATGCATGTAAGCATTGCAGAAGTGTACACCAATACATTAAAACATGAATACAAACCTTAAAACATGAGCACAATAAATACAACATAATACAATTATGCATGAAGGAAACTGTGACAACAAAAGCAACAGTAAATACTAATACTACTACAACACTACTTTTTCTGATACCACCACTAATAGTACTTCTAGTAAAGATTGTGTGTGTGCGTGTGCATGTGCATGTGTGTGTGTATGTGGATGTATGTGTGCTTGTGTGTGTGTGTGTGTGTATGTGTGTATGTGCATGTATGTGTGCTTGTGTGTGTGTGTATGTGCATGTATGTGTGCTTGTGTGTGTGTGTTTGTGTGTGTGTGAATGTGTGTGTTCGTGCATGTGTATTTGTATGTGTGCACTTACGTGTGTGTGTGTTTGTGTGTGTGTGAATGTGTGTGTTCGTGCATGTGTATTTGTATGTGTGCACTTATGTGTGTGTGTGTGTGTGTATATGTGAGTGTATGAGTTTGCGTGTGCATTTGTGTTGTATGTTTCACTGTATATGATGTGTGTGTATCTCTTTGCGTGTGTTACTATCTGGCTTTTTTTCATGATTTCACTTTAATAACTTGTGTCTTAGATGATGAGTCTTGGGACAAACCCCTTTACCTGGTCTACAGACGCCCCCATCAGCGGGACTGTGGGGTCCCTCTCCCTCACCAGAAAAAATGGCTCCACCATTCCTGTGGGGAACCTGACCAATGAAATCGAGGTTAGACCTCATTAACCCCTAGCACTAATTCACTGTGTTTCAGTTGCCAGGCTAAACCATGAGTATATGTGTATGATTTATTTTTAAAAGTGCAGTGCCTGCTATGCCACATCTTAATGACATTGCATAAGAAAGCAAGCTTTACTGTTCTATGCTTGTCCCCCAGATTCTACTACCGAGGCTGGAGGCAGCAGAAGCGAATAGTACTTTGCTGGACCTGGGAAACTACAGCACGCTGATCATCAATGTGACTGCGCCCAATGTCTCCTTGGTGCTCAGGCTCCAGCCCTCAGAGGATGCCCAGCTGCACCTGCTCATGGGGTACCAGGAGTACCCCAACAGCACCCACCATGTGGCACAGACGCTGCTGCCCCTCCCAGACTCCCCCCCAGGTGATTTTCTGCCCCCCTTCTTCAGCCGTGGGGACAGGTTCACAAGAAAGAGCTTCTGATAGGGTCACTTTTTACCCTGTTTAGTGTAATTGTGCTATATCAATAGCAATGGCGGTGTACAAATTAGTGTTGATGATGATAATGATGATTATGACAGTATTTTTATTATTATAACGCTATTAAAATAATTATTGATATTAGTATTTTTGTTGTCGTTGTTTTTGATATGCTTATTGTTTGTCATCATCAACAGAATGATATAATAATAATGATATTATAATGATCATACCATTCCTATTGTAATTAAGACATATGTTATGTAGTGTATGAGTGAATGACAAGGTGTCTTGTTTGCTTAGGGGAGGAGTACACATGGGTACTTGGTCCAGAGTCCTTGGCGGCAGGGAGTGGGGAGTACTATCTCCTGGTGAGGCCTGTTGTGGAGGCAGGGGTCAACTCTACTAATGTCTCAGTGTCCATCAGCACCATCGCGGCCCAGTGCCTGTACTGGGATGAGATTGAGGCAGCCTGGAATGGCCAGGGGTGCAGGGTAAGTGCTCTAGATCAGGACAGGGTAGAATGGCTATGGGTGCAGGGTAAATACTCTAGATCAGGGGAGGGTAGAATGGCTATGGGTGCAGGGTAAGTGCTCTAGATCAGGACAGGGTAGAATGGCTATGGGTGCAGGGTAAGTACTCTAGATCAGGGGAGGGTAGAATGGCTATGGGTGAAGGGTAAGTACTCTAGATCAGGACAGGGTAGAATGGCTATGGGTGCAGGGTAAGTACTCTAGATCAGGACAGGGTAGAGTGGCTACGGGTACTGGGTAAGTACTCTTGGTCAGGGCAGGGTAGAATGGCTATGGGTGCAGGGTAAGTACTCTAGATCAGGGGAGGGTAGAATGGCTATGGGTGCAGGGTAAGTACTCTAGATCAGGACAGGGTAGAGTGGCTACGGGTACTGGGTAAGTACTCTAGATCAGGACAGGGTAGAATGGCTATGGGTGCAGGGTACGTACTCTAGATCACGGCAGGGTAGAATGGCTATGGATGCAGGGTAAGTACTCTAGATCAGGGCAGGGTAGAATGGCTGTGGGTGCAGGGTAGGTACTCTAGATCAGGAGACGGTACCCCAAATGTAACCACAGGCCAGCTTGGCAGCCGATTTAAATTTGAGTCAGTTCAACCTTTAACAATCCATTTATCCTCCATTTTCTCCATGCGCCCATATTTATAGTCTCTGATAATGTATTCATAGATTACTGTTTTTGGAGGATAGTGAAGTATTAACTATCTCCTAATATTTTTACAGAAATACTCATAGTTGGATATGTAATGCCTCTGAATCAATATAACTCATCTTAATGTGCAGGGTCAGAGTTATACTCAGAAGAGCTACTATTTAACACACCGGGGGTGTGTTCTGTGAAATACAGGTGTTCCTTTAGATTCTTTTCTCCCCTCAGGTCGGGCCACGCACCACCCCCACGCTCACTCAGTGCCTGTGTACCCATCTGACCTTCTTCGGGAGCTCATTCTTTGTCATGCCCAACACCGTGGATGTGTCGCGCACCGCCGAGCTCTTCGCCACCTTCGCCGATAACCCTGTTGTAGTGTGTTTTGTGGGCTCCATTTTCCTGCTCTACCTGGTGGTGGTGATATGGGCACGCAGGAAGGACATCCTTGACTCCGCCAAGGTCTCTGATTGGTCATCTCCATATGCCACCCCAAACAGCTCAGATGCGCGCTTATTTATTGACCTGTGATATCTGGCATTGGTACATGTTGGGCACAGAGCTGAAGTAAAATGTCTCTCACAGAATAAACCAAAACTGTATATTGTAAGATTCAAAAGAAATGAAAGATTGAAAAAGCTACAAACAGCTGCTTTAGTTCACCAGTCTCACAGCAAAAATGAACTATTTTTTGGATGGTATCGAAAACCATACCACTAGTGTTTCAAAATACTGTGATATACCGCAACACTGTAATACCACCCAAGCCTAATTAAGAATCAAAGAAAATAGAATATGCATATAAAACAACACAGACAACAATTGTGTTAAACATATGTCCAAAGGTAATTCACTGGAAATTCCTGGAAAATCCATATTTTTTAAATGAATATTTACTTTAACCTTGTGAAATGTTTTCATGTGGATGCAGTAAACACACACCAAATAAGTTACCCACACCAGAGAAATGTATGACTTCATCATAGGTCAAATAAACCAGTGCTTATTTTTTTCACCAAGAACAAATGAATTTAAGAGAGCAGATTTTGGTTTAGCTGAGGTAAACTCTGAGGTGTCTCTGTCCCTGTCCAGGTGAAGATCACTGTGCTGCAGGACAATGACCCCTTGGCTCAGTACCGCTACATGCTGTCCATTAGTACGGGGCACAGGCGTGGGGCATCCACCACGGCGCAGGTCAGCTGACCCTCCATCACAGATATCACTAAACCACAAGGTTATTACAGTATCTTATGTCACTAAAACATGGGATTATTACAGTAGCTTATGTCACTGGAGCATAGGGTTATTTCAGTATCTAACGTCACTAAAGCACAGGGTTATTACACTATCTAACATCACTAAAGCACAGGGTTATTACAGTTGCTGATTATTATAGTAGCTGATATCACTAAAGCACAGGGTTATGACAGTATCTAACGTCACTAAAGCACAGGGTTATTACAGTCGCTGATTATTATAGTAGCTGATATCACTAAAGCACGGGGTTATGACAGTATCTAACGTCACTAAAGCACAGGGTTATTACAGTCGCTGATTATTATAGTAGCTGATATCACTAAAGCACGGGGTTATGACAGTATCTAACGTCACTAAAGCACAGGGTTATTACAGTCGCTGATTATTATAGTAGCTGATATCACTAAAGCACAGGGTTATGACAGTATCTAACGTCACTAAAGCACAGGGTTATTACAGTCGCTGATTATTATAGTAGCTGATATCACTAAAGCACAGGGTTATGACAGTATCTAACGTCACTAAAGCACAGGGTTATTACAGTCGCTGATTATTATAGTAGCTGATATCACTAAAGCACGGGGTTATGACAGTATCTAATGTCACTAAAGCACAGGGTTATTACAGTCGCTGATTATTATAGTAGCTGATATCACTAAAGCACGGGGTTATGACAGTATCTAACGTCACTAAAGCACAGGGTTATTACAGTCGCTGATTATTATAGTAGCTGATATCACTAAAGCACAGGGTTATGACAGTATCTAACGTCACTAAAGCACAGGGTTATTACAGTCGCTGATTATTATAGTAGCTGATATCACTAAAGCACAGGGTTATGTCAGTATCTAACGTCACTAAAGCACAGGGTTATTACAGTCGCTGATTATTATAGTAGCTGATATCACTAAAGCACAGGGTTATGACAGTATCTAACGTCACTAAAGCACAGGGTTATTACAGTCGCTGATTATTATAGTAGCTGATATCACTAAAGCACAGGGTTATGACAGTATCTAACGTCACTAAAGCACAGGGTTATTACAGTCGCTGATTATTATAGTAGCTGATATCACTAAAGCACGGGGTTATGACAGTATCTAACGTCACTAAAGCACAGGGTTATTACAGTCGCTGATTATTATAGTAGCTGATATCACTAAAGCACGGGGTTATGACAGTATCTAACGTCACTAAAGCACAGGGTTATTACAGTCGCTGATTATTATAGTAGCTGATATCACTAAAGCACAGGGTTATGACAGTATCTAACGTCACTAAAGCACAGGGTTATTACAGTCGCTGATTATTATAGTAGCTGATATCACTAAAGCACAGGGTTATGACAGTATCTAACGTCACTAAAGCACAGGGTTATTACATTAGCTGATATCACTAAAGCACAGGGTTATTACAGTAGCTGATATCACTTAAGCACAAGGTTATTACAGTATCTTACATCACTAAATACAGGGTTGCTACAGTAGCTTAAGTCACTGGAGCATAGGGTTATTACAATATCTTATGTCACTAAAACACAGGGTCATTACACTAGCTGACGTCACTAAGGAACAATTTTATTATGGTGAGTGCCCACATGTGTGACAGGCCTGCTGCAGTTAGGACTGTATTGAATAGGATTGCCCTGGCCTCATTTTGCAGACTCTCTCCTGCAGGTTACGGCGACTCTCCTGGGCTCAGAGGGGGAGAGCGAGCCTCATCACCTCGCTGACCCAGAGAAGCCAGTCTTTGAGAGGGGAGGGATGGACATGTTTCTGCTGACCACACCCTTCTCACTGGGAGAGCTGCAGAGCATCAGGCTGTGGCATGACAACTCAGGGAGCCAACCTTCCTGGTAAGGGGGCGCTGAGGTGGGGATAATCACTTACCTGCCCGGTAAGGACAGGTAAATCACTCTCCTGCCTTGTGAGGTGGGGTTAATCGCTAGCCTGCCTGCTGGGGGGGTGGGGGGTGGGTTTAATCAATAACCTGCCTGGTAAGGTGGGGGGGGTAGGTTCATCACAAACCAGCCTGGTGAGGGGGCTAATCACCAACTTGCCTGGTGAGGGTGGGTTAATCACTAATCTGCCTTGTGGGGGGGGGGGGGGGGGTTACTCACTAACCTGCCTGGTGAGGGGGGTGGATTAATTACTAACCTGTCTAAGAATTGGGGGGGAGGGTTAATCACAAATGTGCCTGGTGTTGAGGAGGGGGTTCTCATTAAGTGCCGTGTGAGGGGGGGGTTAATCGCTAACCTGCCTTAGAGATATGAAAAACACAAGTTAACCGGGACACAGCATACTCTACATATGCCACATCAGTTTTCATAATCATAGACCCATCAGGAAGCATTAAACCAAAAATCATATTGTAAATATATTGCATAAATTCCACATAAGCCTCTAGTACCAAAACGTATATGATTATTTCTCCTGTTGCATGATTTAATAATTAGAATATCCAATGTAAAATCAGGGCAACAAGAGGCAGAAATTATCAAGAGTGACTAATAAATTCAATCAATAAAGGATTTATAGTCTTTCAGCTGTAATCCTGAGGAGGTGTTTGTTTCTCTCAGAAGGTGTTTATTTCTCTGAGGAGCTGTTTGTATGATTGAGGCTCTGCTTAATTTGGTAAAATGGTCTTGCATAGAGTAGATCTGGGCGGAGGCAGGCAGGATGTATGCAGACTACATCAGCACGACTCCCCCAAAGCAGGCCTTTACTGGCCTCTGCGGAAATCTGATATTGCTTGCATCCATCCAGATTGTCAGTAATGCTGCCGGATTTTGTGTTTTTTTTCTGTTATTTTGGTTTGTGTGTTTGTTCTTTTTCTGCTTCCTTGTTCCTTTAGTCATTCTGTCCGCCTGCCTGTCTGTCTGTCTGTCTGCTGTGACTTTTTCCTTTTTCCCGCTTTTGATTCTTGGATTCTGTTTTTCCCTGATTGCTGTGCCTTCCTGGTTATTTGACTTTGGCTTCCCATTTTTGACTTTGCTATCTGGACTTTGTTTTTGCGCTTTTGCCATGTCTACCTGGTTTTGACCTTCGCCTGGCTTGTGATTCTGATTTTTGGCTCCTTAATGAACTTTGGGTTGTTATTCATTCCTGTCTGCATCGAGTCCTTCTCCTGAGTTCTGACGCAGATGGGTGTTACTGATGATATTGGATTGTGTGACTTACGGTACAGGTTGCAATAATTACAGTGTCTTTTCACCAACGGTTCTTTTTTTTGACTGAAAACTTAATTTTTCAATGCAGTAGATAGAAGTTGGACTCACAAAACGTCTGTTGCCAACAGGTATGTGAACAAAGTAATGGTGCAGGACCTTGAGACTGGACAGAAATGGCAGTTCCTGTGTAACTCTTGGTTGGCCGTGGATATGGGGGATTTCGTACTGGACAAATCCTTCCCCGTTGCCTCGGAGATGGACCTGAAGAGATTCAGGTGGGTGGTCACCTTGGTTTTTTTCAGCACTCACACATTTTCTTCCTTCTGTGAAGGGTGTTTTTAAATGATTGTGGTTTTTAATCAAGGCACCCAAAAAATCTTTGTGGGAAGCACACCCTCTCTGTTTGCAGTGTTAAATCTTCAGACGACAGCAGCATATCTTGGTTGACGGTTCATTACACTTGTCTCCGTTCTCGCAGTAATCTGTTCTTCATGAAGACGGCCAAGGATTTCCGTGACGGCCACATCTGGTTCTCGGTGGTCAGCCGGCCGCCGAACAGCACCTTCACCCGTGTGCAGCGCGTGTCCTGCTGCTTCTCCCTGCTGCTCTGCACCATGCTCACCAGCATCATGTTCTGGGGTGTCCCCAATGACCCGTCTGAGCAGAAGATGGACCTAGGTATGCTTTTGCTTCAAAATTTAAAGCTCTCAACATTTAAAATATCTGCTTAATACAAGTACAGAAACCATGACGTGCAGTGTGTAAATACTCACCTGTATATAACTGGATGGTGGAAAATATGTGGGCGTGTTATCCCTACAGGTCAGATTGAGTTCACCTGGCAACAGGTGATGATTGGCATCCAGAGCTCCATCATAATGTTTCCCATCAACCTCCTCATCGTGACCATCTTCCGGAACACCCGTCCAAGGGACAGGAAGCCCACAAAGTGCCTGAAGTTCAAGTCCAGAAAACAGGGGAAGACGGGGCGTGTGTCCCCCTCTGCGCCTGCCTCCCCACAGAGCATGCGCAGGGAGGTCACACCAGATGCCATTGTCAAGGTAAACCCCGTGTGAGTAGCTCACACTGTTTAAGCTTTGAGCTCCAGTAAAGGTTCACACTACTAAAGCTGTGGCCTCCAGTGAAGGTTCACACTGCTAAAGATTTGGCCTCCAGTGAATGGTCACACTGCTAAGGCTTTGGGCTCCAGTGAGGGGTCACACTGCTAAAGCTTTGGGCTCCAGTGAATGGTCACACGACTAAAGCTTTGGGCTCCAGTGAATGGTCACACGACTAAAGCTTTGGGCTCCAGTGAATGGTCACACGACTAAAGCTTTGGCCTCCAGTGAATGGTCACACTGCTAAAGCTTGGGGCTCCAGTGAATAGTCACACTGCTAAAGCTTTGGCCTCCAGTGAATGGTCACACTGCTAAAGCTTTGGGCTCCAGTGAATGGTCACACGACTAAAGCTTTGGCCTCCAGTGAATGGTCAAACGACTAAAGCTTTGGCCTCCAGTGAAGGGTCACACTGCTAAAGCTTTGGGCTCCAGTGAATGGTCACACTGCTATCATGGTAAGTGCCCCATTGGTTGACTGAAATAATGGTGAGCACCGCATTGACTGCCTGAAAGTATTGTGAACATCTCATTGGCTGAATGACAGTCCTGAAATGCATGTGCAATTCCCTTAGGACATTAAGAGGATTGCGCAGTCTCTCTCCAAGGCCATAAAGAGCCCCATTCCACAGCTGAATGAGGCGGACTTCAGCAAGACAGCCGACATCAACACCCTGCTGTCCCTGGTGGAGGAGATCATCCAACAGCAGAACCAAACCAGCAGCGAATTCTACAGCAACAGCTGCAAGAAGGAAGGACATCTGCTTCTCACTCTGGGATCAGTCAACCTACAAGGTACAGCTCCTTCATCCTGTCTCAGTCTGACGATAACACTTTTTATAGCACTAATTGTCACAATGAGGTGAGAGGTTTAGTGTTATGTGTCATGTGACTGGTTAAGGCAGTGCCATGTGTCTGGGTAAAAGCTGGTATGGGCTTGGTGAGCCATGTCGCTGATGTGAGAGTAAGGTAGCGTCGCTGTGGTGTTTTGGCAGAGAGCAGCCCTTGCGGGAGCCCCGTGGCCGCAGAGGAACCACAGCGGCGGAGTGACTACAGTCAGTACCTGCACCGCCAGCTTCAACACGTGGAGCGAGAGCTGGAGCTGCTGGGACCGGAGCACTTTCCAGAACATGGCCACGCCCAGGCTCTCCAGCAGGTCCAGGGTATGAAGGGCCTGCTGGAATCCCAGCTCTCCTCCTCCAGTTCCGTATCTGGGGACGCTCTCGAGGCCAGCGACGGCGGCCGGAGCAGCTGTTGCAAGGGCGGCCTGCCCTGGTGGTTCGTGTTCGTGGGCTGGCTGCTGGTGGCGGCGACCAGCGGCGTGTCGGCCTACTTCACCATGATGTACGGCCTGACCTACGGGCTGGACCGATCTGTCAGCTGGCTCATCTCCATGGTCGTGTCCTTCTTTGAGAGCCTCTTCATCACCCAGCCAATCAAGGTACCGGTGAACATCCCCACTTAACCACCTCTGTTGTCCTGAGTTACAGTGGTAACCAATCAGTTATGATTTACTGAAGAGCATAAATGATGGGCAGGGTTTAGATGGGTACAGACAGGCAGAAGGACCAGAAATTGGTAAATTGTTACTATGTGTCTTTTTACTATGCAGGTCCATCCACAATGTTCACATACCATCTGTAGTCTAACATAGCGAGAGTCCTCTTTTCTTGTTTTAATCCTCTTTTAAAGACAGTAATCACCAATATTCTGAAGAATGGATTATTACAGGAATTTAAATATCCTGCAAAATTTTGATGACATTTACGGTAACCTTAAAAACCATGCATCCAATAATCCTTACAGTAAGGAGACTCAATGAAAATATGTTCTGCTGAATCCGATCATAAGAGGTTTCTTGTGAACAAGGTGGGGACCACAGTGCCCCTACTGCATACGGAGTGATCTTCAGCCTGCTGTCTGTTTGAGCTCAGTGCAGGTGGGTTCCGCTGTGCTTGACCCATCAGGTCCTGAGCTCAGTGTTGGTGTGTTTCACTGTGTTTGACCCATCAGGTCCTGAGCGTAGTGTTGGTGTGTTTCACAGTGTAACCCATCAGGTTCTGGGCTTCATGGTGGTGTGTTTTACTGTTTGACCCATCAGGTCCTGAGGTCAGTGTTGGTGTGTTTTACTGTTTGACCCATCAGGTCCTGGGCTCAGTGTTGGTGTGTTTTACTGTTTGACCCATCAGGTCCTGAGCTCAGTGTTGGTGTGTTTCACTGTATGACCCATCAGGTCCTGAGCTCAGTGTTGGTGTGTTTCACTGTGCTTGACCCATCAGGTCCTGAGCTCAGTGTGGGTGTGTTTTACTGTTTGACCCATTAGGTCCTGAGCTCAGTGTTGGTGTGTTTTACTGTGTGACCCATCAGGTCCTGAGCTCAGTGTTGGTGTGTTTTACTGTGTGACCCATCAGGTCCTGGGCTCAGTGTTGGTGTGTTTTACTGTTTGACCCATCAGGTCCTGGGCTCAGTGTTGGTGTGTTTTACTGTTTGACCCATCAGGTCCTGAGCCCAGTGTTGGTGTGTTTCACTGTGCTTGACCCATCAGGTCCTGAGCTCAGTGTTGGTGTGTTTTACTGTTTGACCCATCAGGTCCTGAGCTCAGTGTTGGTGTGTTTTACTGTGTGACCCATCAGGTCCTGAGCTCAGTGTTGGTGTGTTTTACTGTGTGACCCATCAGGTCCTGGGCTCAGTGTTGGTGTGTTTTACTGTTTGACCCATCAGGTCCTGGGCTCAGTGTTGGTGTGTTTTACTGTTTGACCCATCAGGTCCTGAGCCCAGTGTTGGTGTGTTTCACTGTGCTTGACCCATCAGGTCCTGAGCTCAGTGTTGGTGTGTTTTACTGTTTGACCCATCAGGTCCTGAGCTCAGTGTTGGTGTGTTTCACTGTTTGACCCATCAGGTCCTGAGCTCAGTGTTGGTGTGTTTTACTGTTTGACCCATCAGGTCTTGAGCTCAGTGTTGGTGTCTTTTACTGTTTGACCTATCAGGTCCTGAGCTCAGTGTTGGTGTGTTTTACTGTTTGACCCATCAGGTCCTGAGCTCAGTGTTGGTGTGGTGTGTTTTACTGTTTGACCCATCAGGTCCTGGGCTCAGTGTTGGTGTGTTTTACTGTTTGACCCATCAGGTCCTGAGCTCAGTGTTGGTGTGTTTTACTGTTTGACCCATCAGGTCCTGGGCTCAGTGTTGGTGTGTTTTACTGTTTGACCCATCAGGTCCTGAGCTCAGTGTTGGTGTGTTTTACTGTTTGACCCATCAGGTCCTGAGCTCAGTGTTGGTGTGTTTCACTGTATGACCCATCAGGTCCTGAGCTCAGTGTTGGTGTGTTTCACTGTGCTTGACCCATCAGGTCCTGAGCTCAGTGTTGGTGTGTTTTACTGTTTGACCCATTAGGTCCTGAGCTCAGTGTTGGTGTGTTTTACTGTGTGACCCATCAGGTCCTGAGCTCAGTGTTGGTGTGTTTTACTGTTTGACCCATCAGGTCCTGGGCTCAGTGTTGGTGTGTTTTACTGTTTGACCCATCAGGTCCTGGGCTCAGTGTTGGTGTGTTTTACTGTTTGACCCATCAGGTCCTGAGCCCAGTGTTGGTGTGTTTCACTGTGCTTGACCCATCAGGTCCTGAGCTCAGTGTTGGTGTGTTTTACTGTTTGACCCATCAGGTCCTGAGCTCAGTGTTGGTGTGTTTCACTGTGTTTGACCCATCAGGTCCTGAGCTCAGTGTTGGTGTGTTTTACTGTTTGACCCATCATGTCTTGAGCTCAGTGTTGGTGTGTTTTACTGTTTGACCTATCAGGTCCTGAGCTTAGTGTTGGTGTGTTTTATTGTTTGACCCATCAGGTCCTGAGCTCAGTGTTGGTGTGGTGTGTTTTACTGTTTGACCCATCAGGTCCTGGGCTCAGTGTTGGTGTGTTTTACTGTTTAACCCATCAGGTCCTGGGCTCAGTGTTGGTGTGTTTTACTTTTTGACCCATCAGGTCCTGAGCTCAGTGTTGGTGTGTTTTACTGTTTGACCCATCAGGTCCTGAGCTCAGTGTTGGTGTGTTTTACTGTTTGACCCATCAGGTCCTGGTCTCAGAGTTGGTGTGTTTTACTGTTTGACCCATCAGGTCCTGAGCTCAGTGTTGGTGTGTTTTACTGTTTGACCCATCAGGTCCTGAGCTCAGTGTTGGTGTGGTGTGTTTTACTGTTTGACCCATCAGGTCCTGGGCTCAGTGTTGGTGTGTTTTACTGTGCTTGACCCATCAGGTCCTGAGCTCAATGTTGGTGTGTTTCACTGTATGACCCATCAGGTCCTGAGCTCAGTGTTGGTGTGTTTTACTGTTTGACCCATCAGGTCTTGAGCTCAGTGTTGGTGTGTTTCACTGTTTGACCCATCAGGTCCTGAGCTCAGTGTTGGTGTGTTTCACTGTGTTTGACCCATCAGGTCCTGGTCTCAGAGTTGGTGTGCTTTACTGTTTGACCCATCAGGTCCTGAGCTCAGTGTTGGTGTGTTTTACTGTTTGACCCATCAGGTCCTGAGCTCAGTGTTGGTGTGGTGTGTTTTACTGTTTGACCCATCAGGTCCTGGGCTCAGTGTTGGTGTGTTTTACTGTGCTTGACCCATCAGGTCCTGAGCTCAATGTTGGTGTGTTTCACTGTATGACCCATCAGGTCCTGAGCTCAGTGTTGGTGTGTTTTACTGTTTGACCCATCAGGTCTTGAGCTCAGTGTTGGTGTGTTTCACTGTTTGACCCATCAGGTCCTGAGCTCAGTGTTGGTGTGTTTCACTGTGTTTGACCTATCAGGTCCTGAGCTCAGTGTTGGTGTGTTTCACTGTTTGACCCATCAGGTCCTTAGCTCAGTATTGGTGTGTTTCACTGTTTGACCCATCAGGTCCTGGGCTTTGCTGCTTTCTTTGCCCTGGTGCTGAAAAAGGTTGATCAGGAGGAGTATGGGGACGTTCCCATTGAAGGAGGTCTTTCAGGTAACCCACTGTCAAATACTTTCAAAACAGATAGATGGATGAAGCCAGTGATGAAACAAAGAATGAATTAGAATATTGTGGGGCTCAAGCAGCCTCTATTCTTTTACAGGAACATAAGAACATAAGAAGAAGGAAGGGCCTCAAAATAGCGTAATAAGGATTAGAGATTCAGATTATGTAGCCTGATTTAAAAAAATTACAACTCTCTTGTCCGCCTCCACCACAGAAGGCTCGGATGTGGTCCTTAGTGCTCGCCGGGACAGCACCTGCAGCTTCTATCAGCCCCCTCCCCCCACCGACATCGAGAGGATGAGGAGCAATATGATCAAGGAGCAGAAAGTGTTTGCGCTGATCAGGGAGATCCTCGGTACGACGCTCTGCTCACATTTAAACCGCTATCACCTGGCTCTGGTTCTGCTTACAGCACATTTAAACAGTTCTGTCACATCTTAATAGCTCTCTTACATTTAAACAGCTCTCTCATATTTAGACAACTCTCTCACATTTAAACAGCTTTCCTAAGTAGCTTTTTTCCGGCTGTGTTTATGATTGGGGCTGTGAATTGAGAGAATTATATCAGTGCTGGTACAAATGTCGATATTACTTATTGATATAATTACCGATCTATAACCTAATTGAAACTTCATAAGCTTGTGAGGAAAAAGTATTTATGGAAACAATGTACTTTATTTTTATTGCTCTTTCTGGCCCTCATTTTAGAAGAAATATTTATACACACTTAGGATCATAGAAAATCTAGGGAAATTACTCAAAACATAAGGAAATTACATTTACAGGCTGAATTTATTGAGGATTAGTCAGCTTAAACTGCTGAGTCTTTGAGACTGTAACTAAACTGAAGTTATGCTGGCCTTAGACAGTGTAACCAAACTAAAGCTGTGCTGGCCTTAGACACTGTAACCAAAATGAAGTTATGCTGGCCTTAGACACTGTAACCAAACTAAAGCTGTGCTGGTCTTAGACACTGTAACCAAACCAAAGCTGTGCTGGTCTTAGAGGCTGTAGAAAAGATTTACTCAATTTTTTTTCAAACCTGTTAAAGAGTTTCACACAAAAAATGTTTATTATCATAATAATTATTATTATATCATTATTATTGTTGTTGTTATTATTATAATAATGATGATGATGATGATGATGCGTGGTCAGTGAAAATAGCCCTGCAGTGCTTATATGTTTATTTTGCAGCTGTTTCAGTGAGCAACTTTATGAAACAAGATTCTTAAAAGGCTGTATTAAGTGTTTCAGACTGATGCATATGAACTTAAAAACATCAAGCTCACGACATAGACATATCCTGTATGTTTTACTTTATTTTTCAATTCCATTCATCTGTAACTGCAAACACAGTATACACGGCTGCAGATTATACAGACTTCCTATGTTGCAATAAAAATGCTGAAATAAATATTCAAGTTTTATTTATATGAACTCTCAAACTCATATAGAACATATTTGTTAAGCCTATGAGCTAACATAAATGGTTTTAGAGGGTTTTGAAGTATCCTTCTATCAAACTTTGTATGTTTATTTGACAGCTTTAGCTTGACAACTTTACACAGGAAGTTCAATGTTGCTTACCTACAACATGTTCTGTGAATAATGGGGATAGGTGAAAGCAAAATATAAAATAAAGGTAAAGAAACCTGGAAAGTGTGATTTGTGATGGTTCGTGTCAGTAGAACATCTGCAGAGATGGATTCAAATAGACCTATGTTCACCTGTCTCCTTAAAGAAAGTTTTTTGAGAGCAAGTTTATGACTTCCAAGTCAACTGGCCATGCAACCACTGCATTGAAAGATTCACAAACTAAGTTAGCTAACTAGCTAACATTGAACAAACTTCCTTTGAATCAAAACAATCCTTGATTTTTTGTTGAAACAGTTGGACACAGGTGAAAACTACAATATAATATTTTGAAATGTTAATGGCTTTACTGTGGTGGAAACTAGCCTATTGAATACTTTTACCTCTATCCTGGTCTTTGCCTCGATAAGCAGACGATGATACTTAATTGGCATGAGTTGTGTGAAGTCTGTTTGTATGGAATGACCCTGGTGTGCAGTGCACACGGGTTCAATGGTCAAAAGTGTGCATGGTCAGAATTAATAAAATTTTAAATTTTAGATTACTGATTAAAGGGGTTCAATAGAATTGCAGTAATTGTGGCTGCCAAAGGGTGGTGTTTACAAATTAATTTACTAATCAAATATTCAATGAATAAATATATACCAAATATAGGCCTATACAGAGCAAAAATAACTGAGAACATGACCTCTGTGTCCTCAATGGTGGACAATGGTAGTCCTCAGCAGCTATATTTGAATAGTTTGATAACAGGCACTATTAATTAAGAAGTATCAATATCAATTAACAGTATCGATACCAATAAAGAGCCAGGTCTGGATACAGAGCTCTGCTTATGAAAGTGCTTTACCCAGAGAGCCAGGTTCTCCCTACAGTGAAGGTCAGTACAATGTGAATCATCTGCCCTTATGAGTGCTAAAATGTGGCAAAATGTTAACACGGTTGCCTCGTTTTTTACGTCCCTATTTGTGTTGCAGCTTACATGGGGTTCCTGTGGATGCTTCTGCTCGTGGCTTACGGCCAGCGTGACCCCAACGCTTATTTCCTCACCCGCCACATACAGCAGAGTTTCAGCAACGGTGTCCCAAGCACCCTTAGCCATAAAGACGTGTTCTCCTGGGCCAACACCACCCTGCTGGACAGCCTGTTTGGAGAGTACCCAGGTAACACCATTGCCCAATGACACTGGTAATACATCCATTAACACAAATACGTAATTTGTTATTAGTACATCGCATGACACTGAAATATAACCCACTCATGTCCCTCATTTGCAAAATAGATTTCAGTTTCAATGGGCCTTAAAACTAAATTATAAAGATGTGAATACTAAAAATGTAGAACTTACTGTGTAGTATGAATCCAGTGAATACATTAGGGCTGAAGTGATCAAACTAAAGTCTAGTAGAATTAAGATGTTACATTACTGTAGTGTACTGTGAATTTCGCCAGTCTAATCTGTATTGGCATAACCCTCATTGACAGGGTTCATTACGGACGGGAACTCCAAGTTGCTGGGTGGTGCCCGCATTCGGCAGGTGAGGGTGCGGAAAGGGTCCTGCTCAATCGCTCAAGCCATGCGCCAGTCCGTGCCAGACTGCCATGCCCCGTACTCCTGGGAGGTGGAGGACATGGACTCATACGGGCCGGGATGGAACCACACAAACATCCCGCCCGACCCTAGCCCAAACGCCTCATTGGCGTCGCTCACCCCCAGCCCATGGCAGTACCAGAGCCAGGGCAAACTGCGGGCCCACCTGGTCTGGGGCAGCCTGGTCTTATACAGAGGAGGGGGCTTTGTGGCAGACCTGGGACCTGACCGTGAGAGCGCCAGAAGGTGAGCGCGTCTAAACATGGCTGATCATTTTCAAAATAAAGACAGAAAATGGAACCGCAGTATCAGCTAATACACAGACCAAGCTTTTTGTATCAGACTCACTGGGAATCACTGGGGAGTACAATAATACTCAGATATAGTTGTGAGAACAGGATCATTTTAAAGAATTTTCACAGGCAAAAGAGTTGATGTATTGTTACCTTTGGTATTGCTCAGTCCTTTCCCCGACTGGATCTGGAGGGAAATTGTGAGACAGAATTCATTTCTGTAATTGGATCTGAAAGTAAATCGCGAGGCAGTAATATTTTTCCTGATTTGAACCTTTACCTATGTACAAAACAAACACAGACGAAACAAAAAAAAATTAAAACACTTCTGGACAACCTGAAACATCAAAAAGATACAAGTATAGTAATTGTTTGATGAATTTGCTACATGGCCTACATAAATGTTCAAAATATGAAACAGGAAGTGAACAGTTGTGTTAAGTAATGTTACTCCCCTGTTGGCAGCACGCTTCAGCATCTGTTTGACAGCACCTGGCTGGACATGTTCACACGGGCAGTGTTTGTGGAGTTCACAGTCTACAATGCCAATGTCAACCTCTTCTGCATTGTCACAATAATCCTGGAGACCACGGCTGTGGGTGAGGACTCTATCCCAAGGCTGGGAACTTTCTTAAAATGCATGAGTCATCCTGACTTATAGTATGACTGCCCATTATTACTGTAGGTCCCACAGGACCACACACTGGCAGTTCCATGTGCAGATGGGTAGTGTTTCGGGCTATGGGGTATCCACCTGCTTCAGAGCCCAGTGTCAGTACTCACCTGCTTTAGAGCCCAGAGTCAGTATCCACCTGCTTCAGAGCCCAGTGTCAGTATCCACCCATCTCAGTACAGAATCAGTATTCACCTGCTTCAGAGCCTGGTGTCAGTATTAACCTGCCTCAGAGCCCAGTGTCAGTATCATCTACTTCAGAGCTCAGTGTCAGTATCCACCCACCTCAGTACAGTGTCAGTATTCACCCATCTCAGTACAGTGTCAGTATTCACCCACCTCAGAGCCCAGTCTCAGGAACCTCCTGCCCCAGTGCCCAGTGTCAGTATCCACCTGCTTCAGAGCCCAGTGTCAGTATTAACCTGCCTCAGAGCCAAATGTCAGTATCCACCTGCCTCAGAACCCAGGGTCAATATCAACCCATCTCAATACAGTGTCAGTATTAACTTGCCTCAGAGCCCAGTGTCAGTATCCACCTGCCTCAGAGCCAAATGTCAGTATCCACCTGCCTCAGAACCCAGTGTCAGTATCCATCCACCTCAGTACAGTGTCAGTATCCACTTGCCACAGAGCCCAGAGTCAGTATCTACCTGCTTGACAGCCCAGTGTCAGTACCCACCCACCTCAGTACAGTTTCAGTATCCACCCACCTCAGTAAAGTGTCGGTATCCACCCACCTCAGTACAGTGTCAGTATCCACCCACCTCAGTATAGTGTCAGTATCCACCCACCCCAGTACAGTGTCAGTATCCACCCACCTCAGTACAGTGTCACTATCCACCTGCCTAAAGGCTCCAGTGTAAATTTCTGTGTCTGTTATCCCCAGGAGCATTCCAGTACCGCTCCGAGCTGCAGAGTGTGCGTCTCTACCAGTCCACAGGCGGCATGCATATCTTTGTTATGGCCTCTGAAGTCATATACTTCCTGTTCATTCTCTACTACATGTTTGAGCAGGTCAGTTTTAGTCTCTCACACAGATTTCCCAAAAATGTTTAGCAGTTACAGATAACCAAAACCAGTGAGACGCAGTGCCCGTCAACTATTGTTTTGTTTGCAGTCGTTCAGAAGTTATTTTAATTGTGAGAATTATGAAGGTTTATTTAATGCCACCTGATGAAACTGAAAAAATTGGGAAAGAGGGAACAATAGTATGAGTGTTTCATAGGACTCCAGGAATGTTTAATCTTGATACCTTTGGTTGTTGTTGTGGAGAGGTCAATGTTGAAGCCAGGGGTCAAAGATTCTGGAGTTTTTGGCAAAGGGATTTAGGTGGGCACTCAACAGATTGCCAAATTTCCTCTACAGCTTACTCCTGGGTTCTCAGACAGCCTGTGAGTGGGGCAATCAAACATTTCCAAAAAATTCTCATTGCACATATTCAACTAAAAGTACCCTCAATAGCTAATGCAATCAAATGTAATCCTTGCTGTTTTCATTCATCTTAATAATAAATTCCCTGACTGTCACAGGCGAAGTTGATGAAGCAGCAAAAGTGGGCGTACTTCAGGAGCAAGTGGAATCTTCTGGAGTTGGCAATTATAATACTGAGCTGGAGTGCGCTGTCTGTCTTCATCAAGAGGACGCTGCTGGGGAACCGTGACATGGAGTACTATCAAAACCACCAGGACCAGTGAGCAAAGCTTGAGAACAGGAACTCACTATTACTGGACAGTGTGTTGGTTTGAAGGAACTCCCGGGAGGCCTGTCCAGTGCAGTATCACATGATCACTCATGGCAGGGGTCCAATCAGGCAGGGCATCCTATCCTCAAAGCTCAATGCCATGGCAGCTGTGTGGTATACCAGCCAGCGCTAATCTCTTACATTAGGCCAAACACAGTCCAATGCTCTAGTTCCAAAGATACGTCAGTAACACAAACAGTGGTTTGATCAACATGAAATGGAAATATCCCTTTAGTTTAAAGTGTATTGAGATCTGGAGAAGAAGGGTAGTGTATAAAAATTCAGCCCAACTCATTATGCTCAGCTTCTGTTTGTACCTTGCCTTTCTGTCCCATGTTACTGGCTGGGCCAAGCAGTTCTGGGTGTGCCTTACCCAACATTCCCATATGATCCGGTGTTTCCAGGTTTGCCAGCTTCCACGAGACCGCGGAGGCCGATGCCGTTCTGGGCTACCTGATCGCCTTCCTGGTGCTGCTGGCCACTGTGAAGCTTTGGCACTTGCTGAGACTCAACCCTAAACTGCACATGATCACCGCCACCCTCCAGAGGGCCTGGACCGACATCTCTGGCTTCCTCACCGTCATGACCATCATGTTCCTGGCTTATTCCATCGCTGTGAGTCCCCAGTCATTCTCTTATCTCTGTTTCCCAGTGTCCACTGTTACCTCAGATATTTCTTGTTGTGAGGAACAACGTTGAGCACAAAATATTCGCAAAAACAGTTGATGATTTTGGGAAAAGCATCTTTGTATGAAGTCAAATGTGACACAAACCTAAAACCTGGCAATTTACAAGGAATTGCTGGACAATTTATGTCTATTAAACATGTTTTTATTAAATGGACCATTTGTCTGCACACACTGTTGATTTACATTTTATAAGTAGTGCCCATTTTCTTTCAGCAAGTAAAACTACTTTGTAATTTTACTTTCTAAGGTTGAACAAACTCACATAAATGACCTTTTTTTGATTCCAGACTGACAGTTCACATTCGTTTCCTCAATATAGGTTTCCCTATTCCCCTTTTTCTATGTGGTCATCAAATTGTTCCCTTTCTGAATGCAACAGGATTTAAACCATTCAAACTATTGTCAGATCTTGAATAAACCAGGAGGCAGGTCTGAGACTGATACATTCTGTTTTTTCCCCTCCCTATACAGTCGAATCTGATGTTTGGCTGGAAGCTCTACTCATACAGGACCCTGATGGAGGCTGCTCAGACAATGGTCAGCCTACAGTTGGGCATCTTCAACTACGAGGAGGTGAGTGGGGCTGGACACCTATACTTAATTTGCATTTGGCATGACAGATTAGCCAGAGGTTTGTGATTGGTCATTTCCTTCTCTTAAAGGTTTTGGACTATAATCCAGTGCTGGGCGCCTTCCTTATTGGAACCTGCATTGTCTTCATGACCTTTGTAGTCGTCAACCTCTTCATCTCTGTCATCCTGGTCGCATTCAGCGAAGAACAAGTGCACCACAAGGTAATGTGCCGACCCCACCTGTAATGGCATTCTTAAGAACAAAATTGTGAACCTGTACATCAGTTTGAGTATCCTGGAATCTCTTAGTCTGAGGAGTTAAGATATAGTGCAGTTTAAATATCACCTACAAAAACAATGCCAGGCCAACTGAACTAACATGTAACCTGTAATACACAGGCCCTGAATATGGGTAAGAAAGGACTGTATTTCCCAGCATGCTGTTCTTCTCCCCGCAGCCATCTGAAGAGGAGGAGATTGTGGACCTCATGCTTCTAAAGCTCTGCAGCCTCCTTGGAATCAAATGTAAAAAAGACGAGAAAGATGGAGGCAAAGAAAGCGACCACATAGCCACTGCAAGCAAAGAAGCCTTTGCCAATTAGCGTCTCACTCACAACTTTAAATGCAGATTTACAAAAGCCTTACAAATGGGTGTTTTCAATAGCGGGGAAATTTCTGGCGTTCTGACCAAAGGGTTTCTTTTCTTAATCTTCATTAAAGATGTGAATGCATGCATAGTAAATTGTGAAATGTGTTTTGATTGTTTCGTGTTACATAAAATCTGGAGAAAACGTTGTGTAAAGTTTTGGCCAAAACATTTGAACACTGGTGAAGGCCCATGTAGCCAAAACGTTGAATTATGAGCATGCAGAGTTAGCAGTCATTCTTTCTCTCTTTACACATTTGGCCAGCAAGAACAATTCCAAAATATTTTCAAAAATAAATTATTTGAAACTGATCTGTCCAGGCACATTAAGAGAAATGCAACATGAGCATCAAATGTAAGGTTTAAATTTGCTAAATTTCCTTCCATTAAGAAGCTGTTGCTTTTAATTCCTGTTGAACACCTTCTTCAGATGGAAAATTTCATGGTGAAGTGTAATGCATGCATGTTAGCCAAAAGGTTTCAGAAAAACTGTAAATGTGCAAATTATCTTGTAATTTTCCTTTTTACTGTTCAGATTGACTCCCTTTCACAAATCAAAATCCTTAAAGAGTTTGTTACATGTTTAAAAGACGCTAAAGGGTCCATCACGCATTTATTAAGCTCAAACAAGCAGTATTGGAATAGATGAGCACCAACTATACACCCAATCCTTCATGCTCAATTATGCACCGCAAAATTTCTTTGCTATTATCACAATTTGAAAGTGCACCGTTATTGTTGTATTAATGATTATGTCTATATGTATTTGAATGATTATTTTACATACTTAAAGATTTCGAGCCCAACTTTAAAGGGCATATTTATCATTGAGCAATCGCTGCTCTATTAATGTAAATAAAAAAATATTTAGGCCAGGTCAGCTGAGAATTAAGTTCTCTTTTGCAGTGATGACCTGAGGAATCAGTGTAGGAGGGGTTTGCAAGGGATTATATAGCCAATCAGATATAGGGATTATTTAGGTGGCCAGGTATAGACCACCAACTATAACACAATTTTTTCCAGGATGCTAGGGTCTCTACTTCCTTAAACGTTTCACATTCAAAAAGAACACTTTACAGCCAAAAAGCTGAAATCTCTGTTTTGTTTCAATGTATTTCAAATGAATAAAGCCATGTCATTATTTTATCTTGCTAAGCTTGGTTCTTTCTCTTTTCTTAGCCTAAACGTCCAATATATGCACCAAACTCTTGTTAAGTCTGGAAGTGTCTTGGCAATGCTTTTGCTTGACTTGTGGTGTCTGTTTTACACACATGAGATTTGACAGTTACACCCAAACACAGATGTCACAGAAATCTGGGTTTATAAACAAATAAACTATTATTCGATAAAACATTTTCAAAGCCTTTTCAATCGCTGCACCATGAGTCTGGAAAGTTACAGTACAGCTCAATGTTGTAATGTCATCTAAAAGAGGGACAAAGGACATCAGGAAAGAAATTATTTGTTCCCTTCTGCTTTTTTAATGAACACAGAAAACAATGAGTCCTTTATCAAAAATGATAAATACAGGTCCCGTCCAACTATGGACACAGTAACATCTGACGAGACATTACAAATTCCTCTTATAAAATGAAACAAACACAAAAAAAAAAAAAACAAGAGACAACCCTTCCCCTAACACTGTCATTGCTATGTCAGGCCCAGTGTATGAGTTCATTTTTTCTCTTTCTTGTCATCTTTCTTGCTTACGGCATCCCCCTTCTCCTTTTCTTTCTCCTTGTCGTCTTTCTTCTCCTTCTTGCCGTCGTCTTTCTCCTGGCCCTCCTTCTTCTCGGCGTCCCGGTTGGTGATCTTGTTGTTGATAAGGTTGTGGAGGGCCACCACAGAGCGGATGAGGGAGGCCAGGTAGACCACCAGCATCTGGTCGTTGGTCTTGAGGTAGAAGGCCTTGATGAACTCCTGGAGGTTGACGTCGGGCAGCAGGTTGAAGACGTCCTGCAGCTGGTAGATGATCTGGTGGTTGATGGGCAGCTTGCCCGTGGCCACCTTCTCCAGGTAGCTCTTTATGTCCAGCAGTTTGGAGTTGAGCCCCTTCAGGCCATGGACCTGGTTGGTGATACGCTGGGACAGGGTTCCCACCGTTGTGTCCTTGATATCTCTTTTGGAAGGGACACAACAGAATGGTTAGATAGCTTGGATGCATCTTAGAGGTGATAGTAGGGCTAGACCATATAGCACAACAGTGTGTCAAATAGGGTTTGAGCGCAATAACAACAATAGCATTCGGCGCTATGTTTCCAGCCGTCTTTTTTTCCCTTTAGAACCTGATACCATAGCATACCTCCAATCCTCAGACATAGTGTTAAATGCTTCCAGGGGAGAAAAAACATCAACAATATAAATTCAGTAATGATATGACAGCCAATCAGTAAGAGGACCATGCTGCTTCCATGCAATAGATAAAAACACATCACTGCAAGTACAAACTTAAGCAATGTGTTTTTAAAAATTGGTATGTTAACCTACAATACAACTTTTGCCTGTACATGCTCTTACTTTAATTATCTTAATAAATTCATCCCTCTCCACCGCAGTGGATGTATGGGGAGCACTGGGAGGTATAATGGCTGCCATGAATCACCCATATATGTGCTACACAGAGGAGATAGCTGAGAAGATCTTCCTCTAAACTCTCACAGCTTGTGACGAGAGGACAGGAGCTGTGCAGGTCAATATATTTAATCATTGCCGTTACTATAACACACAGCGAGCACGCACATGAACAACACACAGAGAGTATTCACCTGAGTAAATGCTCAACACCAACTTCCTCTGCCTCCTCGGCACCAATCTCACTGGTCACATGTTCGAACGTCTTCGATGTGGGAGTGCCATCCTAGAACAAAGACATCACAGTCATACCATCGACTCGAGCAATACTTCAATACATTCACTTATTACTGATTCATTAATTGGCCATACTTAACAGTTTTTACAAGTAAATAAAACTGTTTATTTGCACTTTTTGTACCATTCTTATGCACTTTGCCTTGTAAGTCGCTCTGGATAAGAGCGTCTAACAAATGTCCTTTAATGTAATGTAATGTAATGTAATGCATTGAATGGCATTTGGCTATCTATGGTCCCTTTGATGCTCGCTATAAAATAATCTCGGTAGATAATACAAAAGGATATCATTTTCCCCTCACAGTGCAAGACATTTTTACATTACATTCATTTAGCAGACATTTTTAACTATAGTGGCTTACAGTGTGTGAGAACAAAGAGCATCCACCTGACCAATCAGAGCAACAGTGCCAGACTTTGTCTAACCACAGACCGGTAATTTAGTAATCCATAGAGCCTGTCCTGAGGCAAACAGAACTCAGCTCTTATAAGCTAACTATTAATTCAGTTTTGGGTAATGTTTGCTGTAGCAGACCAATATACAGCAAATTATTAAGCATTTCAGTGATTACCAAATACTTATACATCTAATTCAGTGGTTATCCTTTTTAAACTCATTTTCAGCTGTACTGAAACTTAAAATACAGCATAGGCTATTTTTGCATTTCCTGTTATTGCATTTTTAGGTCATATTTGTTGCACTAGGAGTTCTTTGGAACTTGGAATTGAAATGTCATATTATATAAAATCCAAGATTGAACAAAATGTTTGTTGTTCTGTGTCCGCTAAAAGAAGAGGGGTTAAATGAATGACATTGGACTCGTTTCTTGTCCTATTGTCAAATCCGAGAAGTTGTCTAAAATTCAATTCTCAAAATGTCAGATCCCTGCAAATGCTTATCTTGAAGAGGGGGCTTTGCTGTTTTAAAACTGTTTTGAAAACTGCTATTTTTCCCCTCATATATATGAAAATATAAAGAACTTATTCAACGTTTGTCAAACAATTTAGTCTCACTTGTACACAATTTTAATTGTGTTTTATTTTCTTGTGATGGTGGTTGGGCATAACATCATTTTCAGCACCCCCCACAAAAATTCCTTTCATCATCCATGGAGGTGAGTATCTTACTCATTGTAAAAATTCTCATTAATGCAAATCGTTTAGAAAAAATGAATGTGTATTTATAGGTAGCTAAAGGTATCAATTTCAAAATCATCCGATCATGATGATGATCACTTGGTAATCGGAATAATCCAGAAAAATCAAAATATTCCAGAAAGGTGCATCTCTAGCTAACACTGCAGTAACACACCAAATTCACCAAACCAAACTACCCCATTCACCAAACTGGGACTACTTACATCGTGCACTTCCTCTACAGAGATATAGGCCTCGGTGGGTAGACCAAGGTCCTTTGGCTTTACGTCAATAATAACTAAAACCTGAAACAGACACACGTAAAGAATACTTTACCTTCCCATTTCAGCACAATCAGCCTTAGGTCTAATTAGAAAATATTAATAAAGCTATGTCCAAAAGAGCCACTGAAATTAACATGCCTTTGAATACACACCCAGCCAATAAAACAGCGACAGACTATTTTCATACAGAACACGGCTGGAAGGACAGATTTTTTTAAAATAAATGATCAGTATATAGATTTTTCTATCATGCATTTCTTGCGCAAGCAGCTGTATGAACGTTACAGAACTTACTGAGCTGGTGCAGTACTGCCTCATTAGCTCATTAATGGCGATGTCATTCTTGTGTAGTTTTGGGCCGGTGTGGTACCAACCAACTATCCTTTCTCTGGCTGGTCAAAAACAAACCAACAAACAAACATACTTCAATAAGTTAAGACATGTCAATACTGATTCAACTTCCATGATCCTACAGACGATGGCACAGAGTAGTGATTCTCTAACTCCTAAGGTTTTAATTGGTTCTAATTACAGACTTTTAGGGGTCGATTTATTACTTTGGAAGGAACCTTGACTGTCCTTTACCACTAACTGTTATGCTAGATGTCTGCTCATAGTTTGTCTAAATGTCACACAAATCTAAAAGTCTATCATAACAGACTGCTTGTTTGAATTAAACATTTCTTACCATTTTTTCTGTACAATTTATTTTATGATTTAAATGAATTTATTCTTACTGCTCATGATGTATGTATTCATGAAGTCTGTTTTTTTTTTTTTTTGTACGTGTTTTGGAGGTTACTAGAATGCACCAGCTAATTAACTCTAATTGTTACTTAACTGCCCATGTTTCTGTATTTGTCTATTAAGTTTATAATTCTCACAATTCATCTACTGGGGGGCTAAGCAAAGGGACCAGGCAGGCCAGGCTATGAGCTTTCTGCAAGTTGCCTGATAGCACAGGACACTTCTGTGGGGGCTGAATGCCATCTTGCTCTCCTCCCCAGGTTATGTTGCTGATACAAATATCTGTAACCCTACAAAAGGGTTACTCTGTTCTTATCTCTATATGTTTACTAATTTCCAATCAGAGGTCACACGTATGTAGGATCTTGGGGGTAAATGTCTATGCTCGAAAGCGTCACGGTTCAGTTAATAATTTTTCTGTACATACTTTGTTTGCTGTGGCATGGCTCCCTCACGGTAGTTAGAATAAAGCTTTTTAATTGTCAAAGATATACATCTCTGACTTAATGAGTGTTTTTCCAAGACAGCCATCAGCTTATTGATTGCATGTCTGTTAATACATGCTTTCTGGCTTATTAAATAAGAGTTCATGTATTAAAGTAATCTATCTGCCTGACCTCCTCCCACTGTTTAACAAACTAATATAGGGAACCCCAATTTTGCATATTCATTCAAGCTAACTATCAAGAGTTAAAAATCCACATAACTTTCACTTTAACACATGTTTGAACAATCTTTGAACCTCGTTAGCTGATCATTGCACATGGTTTTTTGCACGTGGTAACAATTTTAAATGTGTTTTTGTTTTACCTTTGATAAATTTAAGCTACATTACGTCAACAAAAACTTATATAAGCGATTAACAAAAATATCATATTTACATCAGTTTATCCATCAGATCAATTACTACTTACATTTCCGTATTAATTTACATAGCAAATTAACTTATTTCACCTGATTAAATTATAGACCAAGTGTGGACATCTGACCACTGAAAGTAAACCATTTGTTAGCTTACAAAAAACTTATACACAACGCGTTTACAAATGAGCCTGCATCATGTTAAACAGGTTTAACAGAAATGTCATAAAACAACATTAACTACGATGGGCGCATCGTCCCGAATGAATAAAAATGTTGGTTGTGACAAAACATTGCATACACAGGGGTCATCAGGATGGAACTTGAAAATCACCACGGCAGATGAGAACAAGAACTATATGGTGTGTGTAAGTCCATTAATGCTCTTACCATTGACTTTTTTAAACATGCCATACATATTCTCCAAGTAGTCATGATCAAGGAACCACACTGAATCGTCTTTGTCATCCTCATCAAACGGCACTGCAAACACAGACACCATTACTGAAATTCATGAAGTTAAAAACAGGCAGATAAAACAGACTGAAATATAGACTGATTCCTATCAATGTATGTCAGCTCGCAGCATTTACTTCTATTTGGAATTATTAAAAAAAAAACTTCAGTATCTATTATATATATCTATGTCATTACACAGCAACTTCATAGATATGCTAACATACTATGAATTTACATGGGGGATATTTGTACTATAGAGATTCAGATTAGGTAATATACAATGGCAGTGCCTCATCTCCAACAGTTTCAAACCGTTACACTACACTGGCATAATAATTCTTAGATTGTAGACCTCCTTCCATACGCCGTATTGAATGAGAAAGCAACAATCCAGTATAATAAATATATACGGTGTCGTTCGGTAAATATGAGCAGTGTGATATGCATGTGCACAGTGTGACTCTCCAAACATATCACTGTTACTCTCTCGTACCATCGAGAATGGCACTGGCAGTCAATGGAGGAGCTCACCTGCAAAACTGTTCGAAACATCGAGGACTTTCTTTTGCCACGAACCGAGGAGAACACCCACAACTCGCTTCTGGTTACCAACTTTTCCTATTCTGCAGAAACACTAACCGTTATCATTCTGTTCAAAACAAGCAACAAAACCTGAAAGATGCTGAGGACTTTCGCATCGTCCGCATTGATGATGATGATGACTTTTCTGACAATACACAGTCCTCCCACATAGCGATGGATGGTTATGAGGGAACAAGCTAGCAAATAGCCAAAAAATACTTTCGCTAGCTACGGAGCCAGAGCAACGATTTAAGCAATTCCGTCAAACTGACATTTATTAACAACAGAAAACGAAAAACAGCCACAACGTGCACAATCTGAGTAGAATTAATTCATGTAGCAGCGAAAAATGTTCGCGAAAAAAAAAAACTGAACAAGCGATAGCATCAAAACTGACTGGGCCTTCAATACAATGAGTCTACAGTTTCATTTCAATTGACAACCATCACAAAACACTCCGATTACCTGTTAAAGTGATCCACTACGCTTAGTAACACCAGTGGATGGACAACAACCTTCTCCACAGCTAATTCCGGCATTTTTGTCTATTAAGGTAATTGTAACTAAATGTAAAAAAAAGCGCTGAAAACCCTCACTGCGGACTGTTTGGACTCCTCAATCCCATAATTCATCGAGTTACCGGTACAAAAGTCACGTGCACAAAGGCTGCATTACGTCACTTGGTTTGAGGCTTTGTTAGTATTAAGCAATTACAAAACAATCTTATAATTTACAAGCAATGGTCGATTTGTAAAATAAAAAATTCAAGGGGGATGGTCAAACTCGGAGTGTAAGGATGGTGGTATATACCTACATTTTTTTATATTCACGAATCGTAAGAAAAAAATGTACTTATTTTTAATACTAAAACTATCCAATTATTCATTATATTATTTTATTTATATAATAACAACATTGATACTACTAGCGCGGGATTTCAAACACAGACCTCAACACTATCACAACTGCACACAATTTACTGCTTAGTATACCTTTTACATTAAACCCTTACATACTGGTCGGGTCAAATTTGACCCGTTTTGACATTTGACAGCAGTAAAAATACCCTAAACATCATTCTTTCATCTTGAAATTTCCTAAAGTGAGCCAAAATACACAAAAATGAAAACATTTTAAAATTTTATATTTTTGTACAAGTGCTACAAATTTTTGCACATTGAGGCTGTTCCGGGTCAGATTTGACCCGTATCTAGTGAGATGGATTTTAGATCCACCAGTGTGGGTAAAATCAAGGAAAATGGTGATTTTAGGGAATCTTGAAAATGTGAAACTGTATATGCAATGTCTGTGTGTATTTTTTATGGGACACAGTTGATGGGGGACCTTGACACTGTCACGAAAACTGTCTGTGTGCTCACCACATTTGCTGAGGTTCCCGCAAAGACAGTCATGGGGGAATCTCAAATCAGTGAAATAGTATAACAGTAGAGTAGTGGTCATATATGGCGCACATATGGAACAGAAGTCATACAGAGGTCAGAGGGTGCCTTGACACAGACACAAGATCTGCGCCTGCAAGCACAAGCACCTGCAATGTAACAACACTGTAACAATCTAAAAAAAGCTCTGATTATAGCCCCTCTGATGAAGATGACTCTGAGGGAGAGGAGCAAGCAGCAGGGGAGACAAGGGGGCGGTGAACAACAATAGAGCATACCCTAACTTACTTACCCTACTTATAAGAATAAGTCCATTTTCTTTCAGAGGTGGTTTAATTATGGCCTTTTTTGTGACGCAATTCTTCGAAAACAATGGTCAAATTAAATACTTTTGCTGAATTTTAAAATAAATTCAAATTTCCAGTAACAGCGAAAGAATATGCTATGTAGTTGATACTGTACCTGCAGGAGTTATACGTCTGTTATAGGGTTCTGATTTCTCTGCGAACAACGGAACTTTCAACTCTGAATTGGGTATACTGTAGAGATAAAAAAAATCAGTTATCCCTGTATTAGACTGTTACGTAATGAACTGGATACTTTCTCTGCAAAAGTATACTGGAAAGCAGTTTTAAATAGGGAGTATGGTGTCACAAACAAAGTCTGTGAAGTGTCCTTTAAAATCATTCATTAAATTTACCAAGTTAAACGGGTTTTATCAACATACAAAGCAAACATTGATAGCAGATGGTCTCCCCCTTCCTTGGCTCTGCCGGCTGCCTGTCAAAGGCTGGGCGGAGGAAGGATCTGCCAGGTTCAATAAGCTGCTAAAACCCAGCAATCTTGTCCGCATGGTGTCTGTCAGAGTAGCGTCAATTGAGGAACTGGGGGTTACACAGGCAGATCCAAAAATTTGCTTGTGTCGGACATGGACCTCACAAACCAGTACCTCCATCTTCTCTGGTGTGAAATGCACCTTTCTCTGCCTTAGCTCATCCATGTTCTCTTTATGAGCATTGGGTGCATGTGATTTTATTGTATGTAACACTCATTATGATTGGTTGAAACATGCAACATCATGCCAACGCCCTCCAATTGATATTAACACATTACTCAACCCATTGCGGATTGCACCATGCGAAGGACCTCCTATTGCAAGTAGTGCCATAGAATGGACATGCCCAGTTTGATTTTCCTTCCACGAAAATAGCTTTGCGCGTTTGCCCCTCCCATCCAGTGTTGTGCGAATCCGGCAATGACTGATTTACGACTTAAGACCTATGACTCTCAAAATAGGGCCCTATTGGTCATTTATTTTATGACATTATTTGCACTAAAATATTTTGGTTACCGGTAGATATACAAAATGTTTTGTTTACAACTATTGGAACAAGGGTTGTGCTTACTTTTTTTAACCCCAGAAAGCCTGATTATTGGACATTTTTACGAAAATAAACTACTGACAGTAAGTGCGTAAGAACAATTTTCTAAAGGATGTAATGTAATAATAATTCCAGCATGTTTTTAGTTTGGTCTTTTCCTTATGTGAAATGGGGTGTAGTTTGGTCTATATATAATAAATACTTATTGACGAATAAAATTTATATCCTATAAAATAATAGACAGATGTTACCCAGTGAAGAGAACTGAAGAAAAATACTGAAATTATATCGAACCAGTTGTAGCTCCTGAAAGCCAAAACCTGAAACAATAACTCATCTGTTCTGTGATTGTATTTTGTCCAAGCTGCTCTAGTCTAATATTTCTGATTGTAATAAGAAGAAAATTTTTTAAAAAACTGCCATTGCAAGTGCAGAAATTGTTTTTGGAGTTGAGGACAATCATACACACTTAAAAAAAAAATAATCTTCTAATAATTTGATCAAAGTTTTACATTCACTCTTGTGAATTCTACCTCCATGCATTTAACAAATCAGTAGAAAAATATGCCAATTATTTCACACTTTCCTTTAAAAGAAAACCTATTAAAACGGCAGCTATGGTCTTCATATAATTTGTAATGGTTTATTTCTGCTTCATCTTTGATTTGTTTGTGTAATGGTCGACACGATTTGCATTGGTTTCCTAATCTGATTTCAAAAGCTAAGCTATTACAAAAGTAACTAAGTAACATACAAACACAGCAGCACATACATCTTACTCATTACAATACAACTTTAGGATGTGACTCTTCAGTCCCCTCTCAAAGTTTACAAACACTGTAGCTGCATGTGCAACATCAATAACAGAGACATTGGTTTCCAGTGCTGGATAGCAAAATCAAATTAATACTGATGGCTCATCAGGGCAGTTGCTGCAACTACTATAAAAATATATCAGCACTAGACCAATACAACTGCAATTGAAATAAAGACATACTCTTAGCAACAGTTTAACTTGTCACACCTGTACTTGTTGCCCTCTAGTGGCCGGACAGCTATATAGACTTGTTCCTCTAAATGGTTCTTCTAACTATCTTATAACTATAGTTGATAGTTTCTCATAATTACATTCATTGACATGCAAATGCATGTCGTGGAAAAGGCCAGTCATATTTTGCTGACATCAGCAAAGCCACCTCCTTTACCTGCAGAGAGGTATGAGTGCCCCCCTTCCTCGTTCCTCTATGACAGGCTGTTTCTCAGGTCCACTGCTTAGTTTGAGCACAGCAATCTCATTTGTGTAAAGAGTGAGTTATCCTCCAGCGCCAGTTTCCTTCTGTAAAACAAGCAGTGTGGGTACCATATTTCATCATCCTAGCTACCTCCCCACCAGTAAATTAGAGGAGGGGAATCCTTTGTGTTGTCCCGTGTTGACTGCCTCCTCAGGTTTGTGACATCTCATATATGGTCCTCGGAGATCAGGATTTCACTCAAGGGGCTCTGCTAATAGCTGGTTTTAAAGTTAAAATTCGTAAGTATAATTTGAACAGTTCATTCCACGAATACATTGATAGATATTATGAAAATAACGCTGTCTATATAACTTAATTGAAAAATGATTGTTTTGACCGGCGGGGGCCTTCAAAAACCTGAACTCTGGTTCAAGGGTGACACCTTGTGGTGTAATTAGGTAAGTGCACTTGCCTCAGAAATCTTGAACCATTGATGTATAGAGTAACTGACACTTGAGATTTTATCTGTGATTGGAGAGGTAAAATAAATTGTGATCTCTGTATCCAATGAAATGCCATACCATTATTTTACATCAAATGTAAAACCAAAGTGTCTTTCTAACTTTTTAATGGCAAAGCACTTTGAGGAGACACCTCTGCCTGTCTCTGTATCTGATCTGCGGGCTGCATGGAAAACAGCAGTACAAAGAGAAACAAGCAAATTCAGGTTTAAGACTTTTATGAGTGGAAATATAAGCACCTGTGAAAATAAAGGAGCTGAAGACATATGTGAGGAAGCTCTAACAGCATTCTGATTGGTTCATTACAAAATCATTGATCCAATTTAATTTCTTTAAATGACGTAACATTGGTGCTTTTCAAAATGATTTAACACTACAAAATGAGTCACTGAAAACCACCACAGAAATAGAGACATACACTTCTCACACACCACACAATTTCTTCTCCCCATAAGATATTGCTCCTTCATCTCTGTTCCAACTTCCCTGCCCTCTCCTCCATGTCCTTGCCCCCAGTTGTTCCACTGTAATCTACACGGCAAAGCGTGTTCACATAGATGCTTATGAACGGACACATGGCTAAGGATGTCTTCATCTTCCAAATTCAGCAAGCAAACTGCTGGACCATCCCATAATAATTTGGACCACTCATCCCTCCTGCCACCTCTTACTTCCTCCTAAGATTTTGGCCTGTCAGAAAACAATTAAAAGAAAAGTAGGGCACACAGCAACTCTGACTTCTGTGGGATTGCACCACGGCTATGGTAACCAAAATAAATAAGGATACACTTCCGTTTTAGAGACCCTGGAATTCGAGATCAGCCTATAACAGCAGTATAGCAGTTGCTCTCATGAGCAAACCCCTTTAACCCGGGTTGCTCACAGGGGGGCTGGCCCCTGCTTACTCTGAGCAGCTGTAACTGGTAATGACTTTTTTGCTAGAGTTGTTTTTACTGAAAATCTGTAATGTAGTCTTGTATTTACTGTCCCATTACAGATACCCCAGTACAAACCTGTGAGAGAATACCTTCATCCTGATGTTTTCCTCTGTCATTGTGAAGCTGTCATTCCTTTCAGAGACATGCACGTATGTAAATTTTACAGCAGAAAGTTTGGTATGCCCTTTTCTCAATCAGGTCAACATTGAAGACTAACCTCAATATCTTATCTCCAAGTATTATATAAAGTAAACTACACAGAGGCATACTGTGGGGAGAGCTGAATAGACCACACACCAGCACAACGCAATGGCACACGGACACCAGGAGTACAGGTCCACTCGCTTTACAGGAGGAATGGTTGACAGGACTCACAGCCATGAAATCATCGCTCATACAATTGCACCTCCCGAACCCATGAATAATGCAATGATTTAGCGTACAGTACTCCATGAAATAAAGTAAAAGAAAAGCAAGGTACAATTCCGTGACATACCTGTAGCAAAAAACGTCACACAGTGGTGAAATGGGCATGTATATATGTATGTATGTATGTATGCATGCATGTAACAAATGCCAATACAGCTTCCATAGTGGTATGCTGCATTACATTTCCAAAAAATGTAATACATTATACTTATATTTAGTGGTCTGACTCATACAGATTGTCTTATGTAAAAGGTTTTCTCAAGGTGTACGTCTCCTCAACCCTCTCAAAAATGACAAAGACTGTACGCAATGTCTGAATCTCATCTATTAAGAGGCACAGATGCAGAGGGCAGAGACCTGGTGGCCAAAGGGAGTTTGTTGTTACTGATGAGAGCCACTTTAGGCATGAAAGTAAGGCGAGTTCCATGAGACTTTGAGCTCCAGAGAGTTAATACTGCATAAATACAATAAATTGAAATTGTCTACATGTAATTAAAATACTGTATTCCAAAACAATACACAAAATGTTTTTCTCATTAATATGGAAGAGGAAGAATGACAGGAGGCTGGAAAAAGGAATAGCTGGGTCTTTGGGATGTGTGGTATCAGATCACAAAAGACAAGGCCAATCCCACGCCTGGTGAACCTACGTTTCCAAAGACATCTTATTCCAGCCATTGTCCGTTACGTAAAATTCAGATCTTCCATCATTGGTGACGAGTGGTGGGCCTACAGAAAGTTGCCAGACCTGGGATACAAACATTTTACTGTTCACAGCAGATGGTATGTGGATCCTTTAACAGGTTCCCATATCCAACGCATTGAGAGGGCATGGTGTTCCTACAAGGAGCAGATTTGGAGGCTAAGGAGCAATAAATCAGAGGTACTATTGACTGAGCAGCTGTAGGCAATTGAATGGTATGAATGGTTGGCCAAAAAACATCGCCATGGAATTCGTCATAGGCTCATGAAAGATATTGCAATGAAGTCCTCATAAAGCTTAGAGAAAAACTATGTATAAAAATGACATGATGATGCCTGTTATGTCCTGTCCACTGATATATTAACTAAACGGGATTGCAATTGGAAACAATGCATTACTTATTGAGAGTTTGTATTATGGTTATGCTTTAAAAATGATCCAATGTTTATAAATCAAACTGAAATTCTTGCACAAGCAACATTTGTTGTTTGAATAAACATATTCCTTCATGACACTGTTGTGGTTAATATTTTTAGGTCACACAAAACCATTGTGGGCTTTAAAGTTTAGTACTTTGTGTCCGCCAAGCAACTTCAAAGATCAAATGAAAGTTTATGAAAAAAAAAAATGTATACATTTTTTTCCTGTGTACAACAAATCAGTGAAGCCACAATTTTCTGTTACAAATAAGAGTTTAATAGAAGTTTTTTTCAAATTTTGAAAATCTACAAAAAATACAAACATAAAAAGGCCAAGGTTAAAACTATTTAACAGTCATATTTTGTTAAACAGAAAATCATCCAGTAGATGTCTAAATGATTAAGGGAATTTTTCATTCTAAAACCTCACCTCCATTTCAGCACAACTTTTATTCTGTAAAGGTACATTTCAAAGTCTCAAGATTAATATATACCTTTTCTCGTAAAATATAAAGAAACACGACCCCACTCTGAAATGGCATATTTATAATCTCACAGTAACTGAGAATGTGTAATCCAGAAGTCTATTCTCTATATAAAAGATACCTCAAATCCCTGCACTTAATATGAAGGCCATATACCAAAAACAAAGGCACCTTATTGTCAAAATGGAAAAACCTACTGAACAGTCATTAGCTCTAAACATGGTAACGTTCCATACAGAGTGATGAGGTTACTGTTATCTTTACATAATTAACTCAGACTACTGAGTTTTCTGAATTCCAGTAGTTATACTATAATCATATACAAGAGACGCTATACAAAATATAGAACTGCATCAGCTAAACTTTAATGGCTTCATGACACGTAGTGCACAGGGCGAAAAGGGGCTTCTTCTCTAGGCTTTGGCACAAATATGCAGAGCAAAGGGAGATGAATTGTACTTGATATTAAATAGGCCTTCGTGTTGATGGGGGGGAGCTATATTACAGAACAGCACTGGACCACAAACATCTTTAACATAACTAGGACATGCAACAGGAACTTAGCTGTTATTGTGTTTGTTTTCTTTGACTACTGATACGTCAAATGAGGCGGTCAAATTAAGCTAAGAAAACAGACAGTTATCGTTATGATGGGAGATACAAGGAGTGAGTTACAGTAACAGCAGCTGATGAAACGACATCAGATCTCCCTCTGATATTAACACAAATCACCAGAGGGGAACTGAATAAAATTCACAGCAGTGAGAAACTAAGTCACTGGGCTGCAACCATGGAAAGTGGAAGATACCTTCACTTACTCTGTTTCTACTTTGCTCTGCGCTGCTGCCAATTCCCAAACTGGCTGCAGGTATCCCATACAGTGGATTATGTAAACAAATTTAGGATTTATTTCCAATTGTATATTTATGTCTAGGAGGAAATGCTACAGTAAGGGGGTCAGCATTACTGAAAACAATCCTATGCTGCCCCTTCGGCTCAAATGAAAAAGTCACCACCAGTACAATGAAAGGTTTTCCAATTTTCCTGGCGTACTAAGACCAATCAGGATGTAAACAAAAAGCTTTTTTTAAATATAATTCCCACTAAACAACAAAAAGGAAAAAACAAACTACTTGGGATTACCTTTTCAGGCCCAGTGTTCAGAATTTCATTGAAAAAAATGTACATTGGAATTTACATATTTGGTTTTGGTAGTAGTACAAGCTCAGTGACCACATTGTAGCGATTAAAAAAGGTAGACCCATGTGTGGTCATTGCGAGAAAGGAGAGGTAGAGAAACAGAGATGCACTTTCTCCAACACATTGAAAAATATTCAGGCATTCATCAAACATGTTTTAATGCATTAAAAATCCTGAAACAAATTTCCCGCCTGAACGAATGAACAGAAGATCAGATAAGCTCATTTTAATTTGAAAGCCCCCAGTGCGTACTGAGGGAGGTGGGGTTTTCGCTGTGTATGGAGTTAAAGGAATGACTGGCCATTGCTCTCCGCCGAATGGAGGAGCCAAAGCTGCTAACACAACACATGGAGTGGCCTCTAAATTAGCCTGAAAAACATGACAGCTAGAAACAAACAAAACGGGAAATGGTAAAGTTAATTAAACAAAAAAAAAAAAAAAAAAAAAAAAAAAGAAGCGCTACAAAATACTAGTTTGAAAATCTGAACGTAAAAAAGTCATGCTTTTGTGCTTGTGCGTCAGTTTTAACTTTGTGCAATCTTCCCCGTGGCGACTTTTGTTTTTCTCATGCTTCTGCTGTCCTTTCTGACATAGAATGCACTGTACATCACAGCAAAGGCACAAACATGTCCCAACCCCGCTATGTGTTCTCATATTTAGCTACCGCGGGGGGGTCGTCCTTCCGCTTAGGGGGGGGGACTACAGGAGCACACGAAGGAGGAAATGTTAAACAACACTCCTCTCATAGAGTATCTTTTGTTAGTGTGTTAAGAGCTATCCAGCTGGATCTGTGAAGCGAACTCTATCGGGCCCAGAGCCTGCTTATTTTGAGGGTTCCTCTGGGTCTCTGTATTTCTTCAGAAACTGCAGATGGAAGGCTTGGACTTTCTCCAGCAGTAATTTGAGCTTCTCAATTGATGGAAGAATGGTCATTCTGAGGAAAGAGGCACACAGACAGTGCGTTTTACAATCCAATTGTGCGAACATATCGGAGTGCTGTAGAACTGTGGTTCTCAAACTCGGCCATGGGGGACCCCTGTGAACTCTGGATTTTGTTTCTGTCAATCACTTAATAAATTAAGTGAGTTTAGTAGGTTGAGTGAATTTTTGAACACTAATTTATTTCCCTTAAATTTATTTTAGCCCAATGACGATTTGGCTCACTGGCATTAGTTTTTCCTAACAAATGGGTTGGTTTCAGTGAACAGGTGTCACCATTTCCACCAATCAACATTCTACTGGTCCTCCAGTCTCTGTGTAATTTACTCAATTAAAATGTGCCCGATTTCTTAAACAGACCATTTGCCTTACAGCATAATAAGAGAATGTAAGCATTTATTTGACAGTTTACAAGTGCTGGGATGTGATAATATTTGCCCTGTTAAGCCATTTTCTGTCGGAAATAGGCCCTTGTTTCAAACATTACATGGTTTAACAGGGTCAACTATCCCTCACCACATTAAAATGGTCTAATTAAGAGCAATGAACAGCTTGATACAATTCAAGGGCTAAAACCGCAGTTCAAAAAAAAACCAGCGTACAGAGTAGGTCAAATCATCAGGCAGTAATAGTCTGTCAAATTGCAAGCGTTTGTATTTCTACTCAGTGACAAACAGGTCATCTGAAGGTGAATAAAATGAAATTGTGAGGTGCTTAAGAAATATCTTGTCACAAACTTGCGGGAAGAAAACCGTTTGCTATTCGAATGGCCTTTGACGCCTCAGTATATACTGGCCCTAATGTTTTACAGGGCCTTTTTTAGCATTTAGAGCACCTTACCGAGAGAAGGCCTATAAATGGGGCTGAGGGAGGAGCAGGGTTTGGCACCTGAGGTACCTGCAACTTCTGTCAGGAGTTAAATGTGGAAAAACCTACCAAGCCTCAAGTGCAGTGCAGGTTGCTGCCATCTACAAAAAGTTCCAGGCATCCAAAAACTGCTTGTTTTAATATACATGTAAAACACAAGCAGACCTTACTTTCTGCAAAAATGCTGGATTTAAATCGAGTTAATTGTTTTTATTTGTAAAGGTGTCAATATAACCTCATTGCGAGTACCTTGTTGCAAATCACTCAGGATAAAGGCATCTATTATACAACAGCATGAACACATGACAGGGTAATGGAGGTGTACCGGAAATGGTAGGTTCCTTCCTTCTGTCCGAAACCACTGCCAGGGACCACGCAGATCCCGGTTTCCTCCAGGAGCCGTAGGCAGTAGAACATGTCTGGGGCCATTCCCAACTTCTGTGAGTGAGATGACATCATCAGTCTGCGCCACAGCACTGTCAGGAATAACAAAGGGGGTGCGCTCCAATACTTTTTCTCGTCTCCTCATTTACTCCACTCGTTTCCTACCCCAGAAAAATGTGGAGGAAAGGAGGGGAGGAAACAAACGGAGGACACAAGGAAACGAGTGGAGGAGATAAGGAAATGAGGAGATGAAATGAAATTTGGAACAGCTAATCCGATTAGCCTATCATGAAAGTCGATCTCGGCTATTGATGGTGGACGTATAACTTCTGCTGATTCCGAGGATACCCAAGTCAGCTAAAATTTTCATGGGATGGTCTTTTAATCTGGCTGGTTGTGAGCACAATGTCACCCAAAAATGTGAAAAGACCTCCGCAGCAGGATACATCAATCTTTCATTTGAAGGGGAGGAGGCAGTGAGTGAGGGATACAAAATCTCGTCTCCTACCTTTTTGGAACAGTGGAGAAAGGAAGGACACAGATACGTTTCTGGGGCACGGAATAAACAAAGGGATGATTGGAGGAGATGAGGAGACAAATTTGAGTATTGGAACGCACCCAGGGCCTACAGCTCTGGTCACTTTGAGAGTTTGCATATAATTTCACTGTGACTTGCAGTTCAGAAACACAAAGTAATGTATTGACCATTCTGAAAAAGGTCACCACGCCCAAAACAATCCAATACAGATTAAATAAAAACAACAGCAATAATATGTTTACGTTACAAAAATCTTTAGGTTCCATGAAAGACCAATACAAAACCATAGGAGGGTCTGACACTTTGTTTTGAGTCAAACTGCTACTTATATAGAGTTAGCAAACACTATGGTGATTCATTCGAATGAAGGAACACTCCCTGGGCAATTTTACAGCCTGGTGGGTCCAAACTAATCAGCACAGACCACACCGTTATATGGAGAACCGGCCTTGTGGAACAGAGAGTCCTGCTGAGCCAAGTCTACCGCCAAAGTACCGTGGTGGGATATTCTGTCGGCTGAGCAAAATTTTTCTACAGGCTCATCGGAGATCATGCAGAGTAAACAGGCATAATGCCACATCTGCTGCCTAGTCAGGACAAGTTGTGTCACCTATCAAACTATGAAGGAAGCCACAGTATTAAAAAGCTAATCAGTAAGAGCAGAGAATTTTTTAAATTATCCGTTTGTTTTTCCCCGGGCACGATGGCAAACCCTGCAATTTATTAACTCGTTCAGACATGTAACGTAATGTGCACAGAGTGAGAGGAAGTTTTCTGGGAAAGAGCTGACAGGATGGCGATGGAAGGTGGGAGCAATGCAGTGTGTTTATATGCATGCATTTGCGCGTCTGTAAGTGTGTATGTGTACGTATACCGGTGGGTGGGTGCATCTGTGTTTGCGCACATGTGCATGTGCAAATGTATAGAAGTGTCTGAGCATATATGAGTGAGTGTGTATGAGTATGTGGATGTGTATTAGTGAGTGTGTGTGTGTGTGTATGTATGTGTGTGCATGTGTGTATGTGAATGTGTATTATTGTGTGTGTGTATCCGTGTGCGAGTGTGTGTGCAGTGTGAGTGTGAGTATGTGAATGTGTATCGTGTGTGTATCCGTGTATGAGTGCGTGTGCACTGTTAGTGTGTGTGCAGTGTGAGTGTGTGTGTATCCGTGTATGAGTGTGTGCGCAGTGAGTGCGTTTGTGTGTATCCGTGTATGAGTGTGTGTGCACTGTTCGTGTGTGTGTATCCGTGTATGAGTGTGTGTTTGTGTGTATCTGTGTATGAGCGTATGTGCAGTGTGTGTGTGTGTATCTGTGTATGAGCGTATGTGCAGACGTACGGACCTTGGCCTGCTCCACTGCCTTGGCCGGGATGAAGAGCTGGGGGAAGGCGTACATGGCCCCCTGTACTGGGTTACACTTTATCCCTGGAACAGTGTTCAGGGTCTGCTCCGTCAGCTTGGCCTTCTCTGCCAGAGCACCGAGGACTGCCTTCTTCTCCTGAGAGAGAGAGCGGGAGAGGGGTGAGGGAGAGTGATTTTACTATTTCGTTAAACTTACGATATTGTACCACAGGAAGTGAGGGAGCAGAGATAATGACATATGTTAGAGATCACAGCACTTCCCCCAGCCAGGGCCTGACCTTTATGAACTGTGCATGCGAGGCCTCGCTTGACGATGGGGGGTTGACGATGACGTCCATGGCAGCCTGCCCCAGCACTGGAGGGCACAGGCGCACCGAGAGCAGCTTGATCAGCTGGGCCTGCACGTCCGGGTCTAGGTTAAGCACCTCCATGTAGCCCCCTCTGAAACCACACCTGGAAGAAAGACGGGGGGGGGGAGCGGTCAGGAAGGGGGGCTCTAGCAGCCAAGGGGCAGGGGGTGCAGGGCGAGGTGGGGCTGAGCTGGGAGATATGGGAAGGGGGTTAGGGGATAGGGGATAGGGGCTGGCTCACAGGAAATAGGACAGACATTAAGGACTGCCTGGTTACATCTCATCTAAATATTCATGGCTAAGGTTTTAGCGTGAGCTACGGTTCCACTTTCGGGACTGCCCCTGTCATTCCTATGCTGAATAAGCATACAGGGTGACCAATGTTTGCAGCGCAGCCAAACCTGAAGCCGCACCCTTTACAATGAGGTGCGGGGTGGAGCATTACTCTACCAGACTTGAAGCAAGTCTCAACAATGTATGAACAACAGCAGTATGAAGCAAAATAGCTCAGGCTCAAGGTGAACCTCCGTCCCTGTAACAAGTCTCCAGTAGACTGGAGACTTTTTTTTTTTCCCCCCCAAGAATTGCCCTGTGTTTGGCTCCATCCATCTTGCCCTGAGTCCAGACCAGTTTCTCTGTACCTGCTGATCAAAAGCATCCCCACTGGATAATGCTGCCGCCACTGTGTTTTGCTGTGCGGATGGTTCGCTCAGAGTAATGTGCGGTTATGGATTTCCACCACACATAGCATTTTGCGCCAGGGCCAGAAAAGCTCAATTTTGATCTCAATCTGACCAGAGTAACTTCTTATACACGTTTGCTGTGTCTCATGATGCCGTTTGTTTAGTAATGTTCTCTAACAAACTCTGAGGCCTTCTGGAAATAGGTGTATTTATATTGAGATTATATAATGCTTAAATTGCATTATATTGAGATTATGTAATGCTTAAATTGCATTATATTGTGATTATGTAATGCTTAAATTGCAGGTGGACTTTAATTATGTGACTTCTCAAAACAATTGGTTGCACCTAATCTTAGTTTCGCAGCAAAGGGGGTGAGCACATATGTACTCAAAAGTGTTACATTTTTTATTTGTAAATAATTTTGAAAACCATGCAATATTTCCCCCACTTTAAAATTATGGACGATTTTGTGTAGGTCCATTATATGAAACTCCAATAAAATCCATTTTAATTCAAGGATTTAACATAAAAAAAAAGTCCAACGGGGGTGAATACTGATGCAAGACACTGTAGCAAGGTAGTTCACCTAAAATGATTCAGTAAATATCCAGCTATAGAACTGGATAGAGTGTAGCCCATAAACTGTAAAGCCCCACCTTTCACACAAGGACTGCAACCCTGAACTTTTCCGGACATTACCCAGAGGAGCTGTATGTAACGCAAATGACCGTATTAGTCAGACCGGGTGATGTCCGGTTGAGCCCATGTGTGAACACAGCAGGTAATTTGCCGGAGAATCCACAGTGAGCGAGTGGCCGTGTTGAGAACATTTCTATCATGAGACTGGCGCGAAACCGGAAGAATACAAGCATCTTAGGGTAGCTGCTTCGTACTCTTTTCTGCTTGCCTGTATATTGCTTTCCACTCTTTTGTTCCTATCGCGAATACGTCCAAATACACGTAGTATTGATATCAACGCAAAAACAGTCATCATTATGGATGAGTCGGTAGCCTCATTCGCTATCAACGATGTGCTGTAAACAAAACACAGCGATATCCGCAGCGTACATTTCACGTCATGTCCCTCCTCCTGCATGCTCTACCCAGGTGCCACCTCTCACCTAAACCAAACGTAATCATTTCCAGTAGGTGTGAATGCATCTGACAGTTCTGTGCTACATGTGTGAAAGGGCAACTCAGGAAAATGTCTGGACCCGATTCCCCGGACGTTTTCCGGAGTTCATATGCGAACACGGCACAAGTCGTCCTCAGGCATTTGCTAAATGTCTGAATGTAAATACTCTGTACACTCTGTCAAAGTGAAAAGAAATGTGACCAGACCTGCTCGTTGATTACAATGACAGTGAGCTCACTGTCATACACAGACATTCCTTGATAAGCCTTTTTAACAGTGTGCAAACATGGTGCTCTAAGAACATAATACTCACTCTCCAGTATACCCTTTGGATGTAGAGTGGAAGGAGGCCAGCTCAACATTGTTGAAGTACTCTGGTCCCATCTCGTACAGAACCTTCTTGAAGGAATGGAACTGGCATTCTGGAGAGTAGATGTTGTCCTGATAGACCTGAAGACACAGAGAGAAACTGATAAAGGAGTTTTAAGCACTAAACTTCGGGTAAGAGTTTATAGTGTCACTATAAGGGTACTTAAAGCACCAAAAGTCTGCAACCAGGGCTTTGTGGCAACAGGGTGTACAGAAGAGATTTTCCTGTAACAGTAAGGCTTGTTTTATTGCTACATGGATATTTACGTAACAGACGGCATGCATACTGAATTAATCGGCAATTGTTAATAACCAATTATTAGGACGGAAGCACAAAATAGGTGAATGCACACCAAAACTGAAGACGTTTTGGTAATGGAATCATTTCAAATTTAACAAAATTGTAACTGCACACTTGGTTCTGTGAAGTTAATCAGAAGAGCACGGTTTATTCAATATTTCAGCCTTTGTCAAAGGGGTTTTTAAACAAAAATAAATACTCAGCCACTGAAATATTTAACTAATTGACATGATTAATCTTGAGCAAATGTGAATTCATGTAAAGTAAATAAACGTGCTGGATCCAAAAGCTTCAAGGAGTGGACATTCTATGCTGTGAAACGCCCCTGTAAGATGTCAGTTTAAAAAAAATAATAAACAAACATTACCTCATCGGACAAAACGAACAGCTTCTCCTCGTAAGCGAAGTGCAAAACGTCCTCGATGCACTTCCTGCTTTGAACCTGGCCTGGGGAGTTCAGGGTTAAAAATGGAAAGAGGAGAGGAGAGAGGTCAAACCCCGCGCTGTCAACGCGGACGACATGTAACTCCATACAGGAACTCAATCTGCGGAGGAAAGCATGACTGGACAGAAAGTGAGAAGCAGGACCATCTAGCTCAGGACAACTGACAAATTGGCCCTGTTTCAACATTAGCATACACTGGCTCACTTGAGAAGCCCTTGAGCTCCAAGTGGTTGGGGGGGATGGGTATGGGGTTCGACACTGATATGAGGAGTCTGAGCCAATTGCTATTGGATTAAAATGCTCATCTACTCTCTGTACATACTAAATAGGTGCGTGTTATCAAATACAAATGCAAAGCTTTCAACAGATGCAAAGCTTAAATTTGAATGCCTTCATTTTGAGGATTATGTGACCAAAAAACCAAGGTCATTGTTCTCCAGTGCACTCCCTGAAAAACAAAACAAAATGGACAAAGGAGCCTGTGGAGGGCGAGCTTTTAAAGGGGACTGATTCTTTGTCTGGTTAATGCGCACATACGAGCACGTGAACACACTCACACAAGAACGCTAACACTTTCGCATAGATGTGCGTACACATGCAACTAGGTAAACACACAGTCTCGTAAACACACAGTCTCACACACACACACACACACACACCTGTTGGATTGCCAGGGTTGATGATGCAAAGCACTCTGGGATTGCAGTACTTCTTGGCGGCCTGCAAGGCCCTGTGAAGCTCATTGATGTCCAGCGCCCAACAGTTGTCTTCGTCCAGGTAGTAGTTGACCTGCACGGCGTCCAGCTCGGCGATGGCGGCGGAGTAAAGGGGGTACTGCGGAATGGGAATCATCACACCCGTGCGGGATGGGCCCTCCCCCGAAACCAGCAGCTTCAAAATGCTCTGCCGTACCAGGGAAACAAAACGCAAGTCACAATACAGCACTTTCAGTCAAGTCTGGTAATTACCCACTTTTCGTGTTCAATTTAAAATGGAACGCATGGTAAGCCAGCAGATCTGTGAGAAATTTAAACTCAGAAATGTTGGAAAACTACACAAAGCGCGACTGTCAAAATTACAACGGTATAATGGTAAAATAAACACACAGTACTTTTCAGATACATTTTTAAGTTGTTAAGTTGACCATTTCTGTCATATCCTATCAATATTTTGGCAAAGTCAGCTATTCAAGTCATACATACCAATTTTAGAAAAATGGTTTTCTAAATCTAATCTCCTCTACAGAGATTGTTCTTTTGGAGGACCAAGATACGTCTATGTGACTGTAGTGGAGTGTTGGGTGGATTAAATATTTGTAAAATCCCAAATTTCTTGAGTGAAAAACTGGGACTTCTATAAAGCCAATGTTTACATAGCTTTAACTTGTGTTTAAATATTTAATTTCAATGAAAAAAAAAAAAAAACATTGTTATTGACCAGAGATCAAGTTTAAGGGGAGACTATTTTTATAAGAGGGGGGTCTTCAGAGTGCATGGAAAATCTCCCCATAAAGCTAAAGACACCCACCAAACATGGAGCATGGGGCAGCAGTGCGCAGACTAGGGGTGGGAGGAAAAAAAACTGATTCATTTACAAATCACAATTCTTGTGACAAACAATTCTGCAATCATCGCCCTGATGAAAAAAAAAAAAATCAATCAATTTTTCCGGTTTTAAATCAAAACCGTGATTAAATGCAGGGTCTTGGTTCACGGTTCATACAACCGTTTTTTCTATTTATTGATTTATTGTGTGTGTGCTGTACTTGGACATAACTGTCTGTATTCTTTCAGATGCTGCCATCCTCTGCTGGTTAGTACTTCTGTACAGAGCTGCTGTCATTGTCTAAAACATTAAATGCAGACTTTACGTAGGGACGTACCATGATGCCGTCACTGGCCCCAGTGGTGAGGAATATATTCTCCCAGCTGGAGGGCACGCCCCGGTCCCTCTGCTCTACGTACGCTGCCACGTCCTTCCGGATGCACTCCACCCCTTGGCTGGCACTGTACGATCCTGGGGTGATCCAAATGAGTCAAATCTAAACACTCAAGTCAACAGCACCCACCAGCTCTTCCTGTAAAGCCACAGCTACCATTTAAGACCAGATCTCAGACAAAAGGAACATGCAGTTAGCGAATTATTATCAGGGATACCAGTTTTCCTCTTCTGATGCTAATTCTAATACTGATACCTGAACTCAGAAACCAAGTACTGATCTGATCTTTTTTCTACTTTAATTTTTTCTACTTTAAATGTGTAAGGGGACATGAAGTTGTGACTACTATCCCTTATTGACAAGTCAGAAAAAACACATACACAAGGAATAAATATTCCAAAGGGTTTGTAATTTTGCTTTGTTACAGTTTTGATAACTTTAATTTCTATTACAACCATGACCAAGAAACTGCATCAAACTCCATCACTCATGACTGGCCAATACCCAATCCATCAAATAACATCAGTATCAGTCCTGATACTGAACCGAAATATCAGACTGGTGCATGTCTAATTATTATTTCCAAGAATCCCTGTGCACATACAATCTCATGGCCAAAAATGGCGTTGTGGTGATAAACAAAAGCAACAGAGGTCTGATAAGTTTGGCTTTGGCTTCACTTAGCCCTGCAGGGAAAAAGACACTTATCCAAAACAGTTAAACATGTACGACTGACGAGTGGAAAAACAGCTCAAGTGGGCATACCTATGCTTTGGCCGCCACAGCCTTGCAGGATACGCCGGGCTCGCAGTTTGGCATCCTCCGGGAACAGGGGGCTGTCCAACAACTCTGGGCATGAGCAGAGAGCCACCACCTGCAAACAGGGAGGAGGGAGGGGGGTGCACAGATGGGTCCTGAGCTCTGGTGCTGGAAGGCTATGTTGTAATCTTTTTTTTCATTGGCTGAATACAACTGAAAATGATTGGCTAAATAAAGCAGTTCTGTCATGGAACACTCAGGACCCACCCCCCCCCACTATAACATACAAAATAAATTAACAATTGAAATGCAGCCAGATTCCCCACTACACTTTCCTGCACCACTCACATGTGCCACACAGAACAAAAAAATCTGTTTGTTGCTGCAAACAGCAGAAACACCCCAGGAAACTCAACAGAGATTGGGTATGTGTTTAAAAAGGCTCCCCCTCCTCTCTCCCTTTTCTTCCAAACAGCCACTTTTAATTGCCTGAAGCCAATTTAATATCAACTGCACCTGGGTACCCATTAACCAATCACAGCTGTTGAGGAACATTGCATAGATTGTTACCAACATAAAATAAACAGACTTTTGTAAATTAACACCATGCTTTATTCTCTGGAAAGGGCCACTCCTCCACAGTTTGTATAACTCAGAAGGCAAAAGCCCAAGAGACTAGGCGTTAAACTGCCCTTGAACGAGGGTGTCAACTTGAATTTATAATGTGAATATTATACTGCTTAAACTGAGACGAAGGTGTAAAAAAACTAGACAGAGTAAGTCTGGGAGAAACGCTTTGACACTGACCATTGCTAACCCTGACGGAGTCGGTGGCTGTGCTGCTGTTGGGCGTGGAAGGGGGAGGGGTTATGACGCTCATGACCGTCTCAGTGTTCACACTGTTCCAGCCACCAGTTGGTGATGGAGGCGAAATTCCAGAGAGCATTCCGGCACACGGATTCCAGTTTCAGAGCCCGTGACAGAACAAATCACGCCAACCGCCCTTTTGTCCTGCCAATAATGACTAAGCATGCTGCCTTGGTTGCGGTCTCCATGGAAACAAGGGTGATCAATAGCGATGGGACCCTGCCCCGCCCCCCCCTCCCCCCACACCCCATTCACAAGGCCCAATAACCTCACCGGGGGTCATCGGCCTCTGTTCTTAAAATCAAACCTAAAAGCAAGGTTTTTGTTGTTGGGATAAGCAGGTCCAAAAACAAATAGCCACAAAGTTAAGCTTCTGGACACTTTAAGCTTTATGAAGCACTTCATCTCACCCCAAATGGTAGCAAAAACAGTGACTCCATTTTCTAACTTTACTTTAGACTCTTCTGTTGCCTGGCAACTAGTTATGACTGGCACGTTGATTTGAAACAGTGAGCCTCGTTATCTGCCAGGGAAAACCACATTTAATCCAGGCATGACAGAGCGACTCAGGCAGCCATCATTTGGGTGGCGGGATACTATATATAGCTGGCCTGTCCAGCATGCCTAGGAGAGGGCCTGCTACCCAAGGTTACCCTGTGCTTTACGAAGTGCAGATGTTTGTATCTACAGCAATGAAACCAGACCCTGTTCTGTACATATATGAATAAATTAACAGCCAAGTCTCTCCCCAAAGCTTGCTGATTGGCTGTCAGTTCTCACCCCGCCTTTTTGTAGAGACGCACCTCTTACCTGTCGGAGGAACGTGATCGGCTGCTGGCCCATGGCGTGCGCGTCCCCAATGTTGGCCTTGATGACCTCGGTGAATGGCTTCTTCTTACTCTGAGCACCGGAAAAAGCGTTCTGCGTTAGCGTTGGGCGGTTGGTTAGGGGCATGTATCATTACCTAAGGGTTGTCATTCTGAATCCATAGTGTGGAGTGTTGCTGTGGCCCTTTTAAGCATAATGTCCATGGAAATGTACCTAAACATTTTATGATCATAATCGCTCAGCCTATATGGGTGTACAGAAACGTCGTCCTAGACCAACGCATATACAAAACACGGTGCAGATACAAAACAAATAATTAAACTCAGAACATTGCGGAAATGGGGGGGGAGAGAAGCTTGATGGGCGTATCAAAGTTGCTCCTGGCATGTTCATAAACCAGACGTCCAAAGGAACAGAACAGGTTCATACTAGCAAAACTAGCGCATTGGGAGGGGCATCTCTGAAACTTCTTGGCAAAGTTGCACAACAAGCAAACCCCTAATGATGCAAACAACTATTCCTCAGTCCAAATCTCTACAAAATATACAATTTGGAAACACGTTTAATTTGAGGCATTTCTGGAATCTGTAATTTTCAAAGTGGCTCCTGAAAAGTTTGTTTTAAAATTAGTTTCATTATAAGGAATATCAAGACTCCATTTTTATGGGTACAGGGGTGTGTACTATACCATGATACAAAAAAATGTATGTTCTGAGCCATACATTTTGGGCTAGATTAATCACATATTTTAGGAAATCTGCACATAGGATCTCAGTGAAACGATTTCAACCAGTTACCTGCTCTCTTGGTCTTTTTGCACTAGCAAAACAAGTTGCATGTGCTAAACGCTTTAGAAGAAATCACAGGTTAAGTAATTTAACAGTCTAAAAAAGCATAAAATTTGACCACATTTCAACCTTATCATGTTCCTTTTAAACAAAAAAAAAAATCAATTAAGGTGAGTGATCCATATAGGACACTGGTAACATTAGAGACTGCAGACGAGGTAGTGCCCGTCTGTAAACAATAGCTTAGTCTGTTCGCAGGGGTATTGCTTACTTTCATGACAAGCCCTTGTCTGTTTATTATGGGGTGTGACAATGCATGTGAGCTAGGGTGTGTTAATATAGGTGTTGAGAGTAATATTGCCTCATGGAAAAAGCTGAACCACAGACCTGTTTTTTTTCTCATGGAGGAATTCAGTGTTTCAGCAGTGTGTTTCACGCATGTCTTTCATTAATGTTGATACATTTCTAGCATTTCTGCATAAATCCTGCCCACACCAGGCTGCCGCATTACTTTGAGCTACACTGTGCACAAGCCAGAACAAAGAGGCTGTCTCATTTGATATAGGAGTGAGTGCAATGACCCCAATTTTTTGGGAACACAAACTTGCCATCTCTTCCCATCACAATAAAAAGTGTACTTAATAAATCTCCACATTACATAAACGAGAAGCTCTGTGAGCATGTGCAAAGCGGACACCGGACCCTGGGCAACGTGAGACTGTCTGCGGGTGTCACTCCTGGAATTCCTGCCTATTAGTTGGATGGAAGGGTCAAGCTCTGCTTGTCAAGATCATGCGAACGGGAAGCACCTGTTTTAGGGGCTATTTTTAGAGGACCTGTTACAACCAGACGACGCAAATCTTTCATTGGGTATTCCGTTACAACACAAGTACTTTTGAGCCTGAAGAAATAAAGTACAATATATTCATGATATGATGTCATATATGTTTAGGACAGTAAACATCAGTTTTTGCATGTATTTACTGAAACGGTCCAGAACTGGACAAGGTGAACTGTTGCCATGACAGATTTTGGGATATGACATCACATTTGAGATGCACTGCTGACTACAGTTCAGTGGAGCGAGACAAATTGACAAATCTTCAATAGTTGATCTGGCCAACGTCCTGGACTGTGGTGCCACCAAGTCTCCCGCTAAATACACAGCTGGCGGCTCTATCTCTATTCCACTGCACAAGACAACTTCAGATTTTCTATATAATTTTATGCAAAAACAGAAATGGAAAGAAATATGGAACGCTTACATTTTAGTGTTTCATCTTTGCACCAGAAGGGGTTTGTTTTGATTTGCACATGTACATAAAAACCCTTAACATTAAAGCTATTTCTTTGGATGCATATCCAATGCAAATGAGCGGTATTCATTCAAAATCTAGTTACTGACAAAGGTTAAGTTCATAAACTCAAACGGTCTCTCGTCTAGATTGAACCTCGAGTCTGAAAAATACCACAAACACACTGCACAGAGAAATTAAATTAATTGCAAAAAATTTAGGGACCCAGACCTCACGAACTGGCTTAAAGTGAATTCTGTCATACAAATCCGATTGGCTAATCAAATCACAAACCAAAAACTCCACCTAATTTATATTTCAGAACTACTTCGATTTCTCAGTGCTGGACACTTACAGACTACTGAAGATCATCACGTGAAACATGACACCATTAATAAATTAGGTTGTTTGTAGTTCCTTTCCTTTAAGATTTTATCACTTTTAAGTATGACGATACCTCACCCATCTTGCTTCAAGTACCAGAGTAATAACCCGTCCGTGTGAGCGACATATATACTTGTTTAAATAAAGGTATGTAAAATGACAAATTAAGTAATAAATATCCGCTCACCTGCTGTAACTCTCGTTCGATTTCTCCAGCTTTGATGACGATGGGTCCTCTTACGGCATACTCCACTGCCTTCACTTGCGGATTCAGCGTCTCCATCGTAAGGGTTTTTTCTCGTACCTTTCCATTTTCTGTAGCCGCTACAGTTGCCTCAGCCGTACTAAACCTCTTTGATCCGGGCTGTTCAACGAATCCTTGGGTTCGGGGTGTTACAGCCTGTACACAGCACGAAACTGACAAAGCTTTTCTGGACAATTGAGATGATGGGTGTTTTAAAACACCAGCAGCCAAATACTGATTTGTAAGAAATGTAAGCCGATGCATTTCAGATAGTGTGATGCAGTCCCCTGCAATAGTCTACATGAAATACACGCGACGGTATGCTCGCTTGCCTCTATTCTAGAATTTATTCTGTAGACTCTTCTTGTAAATGTAGAAGCTAATCAAAAACGATCACCTCGATACCTCTCCACTTAAATACACTAAATGTACACTGTGAATACAGAAAGTTAAATACTTCAAACTTTTAAGATAATTGATTAAATAAGCATGAGAGCAGTCACAATTGCCGCGACCAACACAGACAGCACTTCCTCGCCATGGGATGAGCTAACTAGTACCCTATTTAATCTACCGCACCAGCTTCGATACCTCATTTCATTGTAGCCAAAGAACCGCCTTATTGGCGGAGAAGTGTGCCCTCTGGGCGTTGTAGTTTATTTATTCCCGTATCCGTTTTTTCGGGAAGAACTACAGTGACTGAAGACTACAATACCCAAGTTGATTGCTCTGCGAGGGCGAGAGTTCCCCAAAGCGGATTTTTCAGTGGTTGCTGACATTTTTTTTGATGCTGTGCGCCAGATGCGCTCTCTTCTCTGATTGGAGTGGATACCACTAGTAACACTCAACTCGGGACTTCATACAGACTTGCGAGGCTTGATAAGAAAAGTCACTGTTTGGTTGCTATTGCATCAGTCCGTTTTCAAGGTTTGCCAGGGGTCCTGTCGCGCCGAACCAATTTCGGGTTATTCGGCCAAGTGTGCTGAATTGTTGAATTGAAAATACACATCTTCAGTTGCGGTAAATTTTATGAACAACCAATTTAAAATAGAAAATAATAATACATACATTACATAATTCCATACAGGTTTCCTGGGTGACGAGTTTTACTTTAAGTTAGTTGCATTCTACGTTTTTATTGTTTACGTTTCGGGCAAAATTTTCGAAAGCAAACATTGTCCAAGACATTCTGAATGTATGTATTTATTTAATTCGCTGTTGTTACATAATGGTCATTTTTGGGGTATTTTAAGCCTGCTAACCATACAGGACATCTATGAAAGGACACTGTTTTCAGTATTATTGATTTAAAGCAATATAGTGACTTCAGCGCTCCTTTGTTTAAACAAGAGAGGGAAGGGTACAGTCGGGAAACTTGAGCCACATTAAAACATTAACCAGTTAGACAGGATCACAAGAGACCAACGCAGATTGCAGCACTAATTTAAATGACATTGAGAAATCACACAACATCACATACTTGGAAGAATATAAAACAGGCGCAATTAACGGCTGCTATTAAAATAACAGATATACCTGCATTTGTCCTGATGTTCCTATCTCGGACGTGATGCCGAGGAGGCAACTGGAAACGGTCCCTGCTGCACATGATGCAGCAGGGACCGTTGAAGCCCATGTTCAAATGGCCCACTTTGACAGGCTATCGAGTACTCAAAGGTCATATATACCTGGATATAAAGTTAAAATCCTAACCGCAAGTAAACCAGCCAAATTGTCTAAAAAAGAAGCATAATTCCACAGTGTGGTTGTACTATGGAATGTAAGGATGGTACATCGAATTTTAAAATACCAACTGGAAGGTTTTTTTCTACTTTCAGGGTGGCAGGATTTTACATTGTGGTGTTTCAATGTTTTGATCACATAGGTGAAACTTCGCGTCGTCACTTCTTGGGCTGCCCTGCTTTCCAGCTCTGTTATTATAGTTCTGCAGACCACACCCACAGAGTTCAACTGAGACCACAGCTTTCATTGTGGAATTAACATTGTGCGCCATCTACTGGTAAAATATGCGGTATTACATACATTACATGTCTCGTGGAACTTCAACTGTTCGTATCAGCTTTACATTCTCCTTCTTCAGATTCTATACGGAAATTATTGAATGAAACATCGTTTGAAATAATTGAAACATTGTTGATCAGAGATAGTTCGTTAGTATGAAGAGAGTTATCTTAGGAAATGCTGTTATAAGACATTTATACGGAATTAATTTTGAAGTTTGACTTTTGTAGAAGAAAACTGTTTTATTGTGAAATTCTGGTGGATATGTGTAGTTCTGTTGATCTATATTATACCCAGGGCTCGAGTTGAGGGGTATGCGGGGGGATGCCATCCTCCTTGGAAAAAATCTTGCCCACAACCATCTCCCTTGTAAAATTGTCTTCCCATCCCCTTTTCTTTAGTGGAATTAGCTATGCTATTTATCGCCTTATCGCTTGAAGGCGAAACCTCAGCGACATTTAAATGTCAATCTTTCGTTATGTGCGCTCCAGTTTGTGTTGTTTTGTATCATCTATGCCATTGTGGCTTTTGATCGCTAATTGCTTATTTGATTGAAGCCTGCAAATGCATGCTTCTCATTGGCTAATTCAGCTGCACCGTGAAGCTTTGGACGAGGATTTCAGATGCTACAGGTTAAAATGGCTAAAGTGACCAGGTCAGCAGGACCTTAGAAGTTTTTTTTAGTAAAGAAGAAGAAAACAGCAGGTGAGATGATAACCAATCTCATGTATTATTAATACATAATATGTCTCTTATGTAACAAGACTTTGACAAAAGCTCAGCCAGTGTTAAATCTTGAATGAGACAGTCGCAGATAATAACAATGCTATACATATAGCTTGGCAGCTAACCTGTTCACTTGTGAGCAAACGAACATGTGAGCTATCTAACGCCTTTATTTGCTTGAAATAACCTGACCGATTTTAGATTCTAATGAGAGGGTGACGTATTGACTGTAAAAGGTATATTAAGCAGTAACTTGTATGCAGTTGTGATAGAGGTCTGTTTTTGAAATCCCGCACCAGTAATATCATTGTTGTTATTATATAAATACAATAATTTTGTAAATAATTGGATAGTTTTTGATAGTTTTGTATTAATAATACGAGTTACAAGTACATCGTCTTTTTTATGATTATACATGAATATAAAACAATTTAGGCATATACCACCATCCTTCCACTCCAAGGTTGACCATCCTCCTTGAATTTTTTTTTATTATTTATTTATTTTTTTTTTTACAAATCGATCACTGGTTATAACATCAAAAATATTACATCCAGACTTACCTTTCAGACATGTGTCACAGGATCATCTTAATAATAAACGTGTTTTGTGGAGACTAGTTTCGAATTAAGACTTTGAACGCCCTTAGGCTTGTATGAAATTAACAGATGACGCTCTTCTGTTGCCATACAAAATATAGAAAATCCAGGGGAAACACACATACTAAATTGGACCAATTTCACCTGTGCATTGACCAGCTACCATTTATCTCTAAATACAGGCTACAAATGACAACCTGAATGCAAGGCCACACACGTAGAGTCATCACAATCACATGCTCACAGAATACCGGTATGCTATTGGTTTTCTCTTCATTTCCTGGTTGCTTACCAATGTCTTAATTCGATTAATTAATACGTTTATTGGTGTAATGAGTAGATTTATGAGGTAACGTTTGTAAGTAATGAATATATGTGAGGTTTTACATCCCGTTGATGAGTAGAGCCACTTGTGGATAACAATTGATA